>JAJIBD010031000.1:0-17235 GCA_021461705.1 Cryptotis parvus | reverse complement strand
CTAGTAATATGCTCCCATCCTATCATCAGGTTCCCTTATTTCCCTATCAGAGGCTAGTATGGTATAACAAACTTGTTTGTTACACATTTAGTCTTCCGCGATAGTTACAGTTAGGTTAAGCCCTATGCTTACTGCCATTTGTCCTCTACAATAGAGGAACTATTAAACACCACTAGGGTGCCTCTGACTTGCACATCATATCTTCAGAGAGTGAACAGATGGTCTGACTTTGTATTTTTTTTAATTTAAATCATTAATAGGGCATAATAATTAGCCTATTTCACTCTTCCTATAATTATCATTTACCAGGTGTCAAATATCAAAGATATTGAACAGGAAAGTACATCATTTTCCACAGTATCTTACTCTAACTACCTGTGAAAGTAAAATGATCCAAAATACCAAAGGTTATTGGCATTTCATTGAAGTGTTTTTTGTTTACTTCTGGTCGGTGACTGAGATAAACCCAAACTGCCACCAGTGGAACCTGTTTTGTAGGACCACAGCTGGCATCGAGCTTCAACTACTGATGCTCGAGACAAAAATTTGTTTGCAAGTGGTTTGTTACTGCACTGCTTCTACTTAAAGTAGTAAAGGAGTAGGAGAAGCAGTAATAGAAGAAAGCAGATGGAGGTATGCCAGCTATGGAGTGGGTTCAGGCTGAAAGCTGTATTGACTGAGGGCCAGAGCCATAGTACAGTGGGCAGAGCATTTTGTCTTAAACACAACCCAGGGATCACACCCATATGTTCCTCTAAGTCCTGACAGGAGGACCCCTGCACACAAAGCCAGGACTAATCCCTGAGCACTGACATGTGTGCGCCCCAAACCAAAACATAAAAATAAAGCTGTATTGGCCTCGGGGAAGATAGTGATCCTGGTCCTTTAACCGTTCTGTATGTGTGAACAGAGAAACAACCAAAGTGATTCACTTAGTGTCACAGTGTGAGTAAATTAAAGTAAAACCATACCAAATACCAAATGGAAATGGGTGGTTGCTGTGAAGATGCAGCCAGTAAAATCCACACCATGAAAATTTCATATGAAAAATCATATGGTTATACTATAAAATAGATAAATCTAGATTGAAATAAATTTAAGTGAAAAATGGCAGAATTGATGCTGGCAAGCACAACCAGAAATCTATTACATATCAAAGAAAGAAAAAAGAACTCATCATTAGTCTGATTTCTGTGAAAGACATACATCTGCAGAATCTGAGAGGTACAATGATTAGTCATTGGCGAAAAGATATCCCAGCAGCCACAGGTATATCAGTTGCTTTATTGCAAACAGACCTCATCTTGATTTTCACCTAAGAGTGAAAATCAAGACTTTTAATGTTACTCCACAATTTTAGTCAAAAATATACCATGCAGCACTGGCAATCTCAACTCTGAAGTCGCAATCAAAAGAAAATATATAAAAACAACTCTGAGTCCTGATATTTACAGTTAGTAGCAGCTGGACCAGCTGGGATCTCCCAACAGCACCTCTCCCTCACCCTCGCCACACACACTCACACACACACACACACACATTTATTAGTTCAACATCCAGCAGCAACCAGGGCTGGACACATCAGTTAGGATCAGCCAGTTATCCATTTGTCGGGATCAACTGTGGGTTTGCGCCCCCACAAAGTTGGAGGGACCAGTATGAGGCTGTTACTGTCAGATGTTGCCCTCCCACTTCCCATTGGCACACAATCAATTGGTGTTCAGGATTTCCATGTCAACATTGTCCTCCTCTTTATCATGGCCATAGAAACAAAAATGAATTACAACTCTGAAGCCATAGCGCCACCTGCAGAAAAATAAAAGATGCTAACCAAATGCAAAAGCTGCAAATCCTCAACAAAACAAAAATTGATATCCTGTACCTTAGTATTGTAAAGGCCATATACAACAAACCCACAAGTAATATATTCATTAACAGGGAAAATCTTAAACCAATTTTTGGGGCCTAGAAGTATGAGTGCATATCTTCAGCGTAGTTTTCAAATGTTCTGGTCAAAGAAATAAGGATAAATAAAATAAAGAAAAAGAAAAAGTAGAACTATTTCTGAACCGCAAAACTAATATACATCGAAAATTTTAAAAGTTCCACCAAAATAACCTGCTAAAAAAGTTAAAATTTATTAATTTAGTAAAGGGATTGGATACAAATCAATGGGAGTCATAAAACAAAAAACGTTAAGAGAACAGTCCCATATAAAATTGCGTTAAATGGGCCAGAGCTATAGCCCAGCGGGTAGGGTGTTTGCCTTGCACACGGCCGGCCCATGTTCAATCCCCGGCATCCCATATGGTCCGCCAAGCACCACCAGGAGTACTTCCTGAGTACAGAGCCAGTAGTAACCCCTGAGCATTGCCGGGTGTGACCCAAAAAGCAAAAAAAAAAAAAATTGCATTAAATGCATGAAATAAACTTAAAGGTTATAAATGGCACATGTATGGGAAATTATATTTTTAACATTTTATTATACCACCGTGAGATATACAATTACAATGTTGTTCACAAAAATTATATTATTTTTATATTTTTCTTTTAGTTTTTATTATTGTAGTTTAGGTAACATGCTTAAAACAGTATTATGTTTATGACTCTGATGATTTTATCTCTTTGTGTCTTCTATTTTATATAATATCTGACATATTATATATTATTTAAAAGAAATAAAACACTCAATAAAATTTTTAAAAAAGGCATTCTGTGGTCATGGATTTAAAAATAAATATTAAAATAACTGTCTTATGAAAATAGTCCACAAGTTTAATTCCTGTCAACACACCAACACATTTTCCAAGGAAATAGAAAAATAATTCCAAAATTTGTATGGAGGCACAAAATACAAAAACATTTCTGTGGGAAATAAAGAGAGAATGAATGCACCTGCAACCTGACTTCAAACTATACTATGAATCAATAGTGATTAAAACAGTGTGGCTCTGAGCAAAAGCAGGCCTGTAGACCAATGGAGTAGAATAGAGTCCAGAGATACACATACATCATGAATTGGATAAAATGTTTAAATAAATTAATCTTAGGGGTTTCTCTAAACTCCCAATTCCAATCAATTGGTCTGACAGCCTTTCTTTATTCCAGTGCCAGGTGGTGCTGATCACTATCACTATCACTATCACTATCACTATCACTATCTTCCCGTTCATCATCAATTTGCTCGAGTGGGCTCCAGTAGCATCTCCGTATGTCCTGTCTCATATGCTAGCAGAGCCCAAGGGCATCTGCTCGCTCTAGGAACATAAAGAGCCTCAAACCATTATATTAGGTCATGGTAATGACCTAACATAATTGTTACTGTCGCATATCAAATACGACACGGGCAGCTTGCCAGGCTTGCCATGTGGGTGACATACTCTTGTAGTCACCCTCTAAATACAGCATTTATTGATGAACAGCGCAGCCGCAGGGAGGCCGCACGAGCCAGTCTGTAATAGGCTCTTCTACTGGGTGGAGTTCTGAGGAAAGGGAAGTCCGGATGTGGAAAATGGCGGCCCTCAGGGAGTGGGGAGGTATTCTGGCTTGTTGCGAGGCCTCTGCTGGGGTGGCAGGCCAGGGCTAGAACCCGCCATCCCTTCCGGGTGCCTCGTGAGCGGCTGGGCACAGAGAGCTGGTAGCAGCTCTTCCCCATGTCTGTGAGTCTGGATCAACATACCTGGACCGGGATTGAAAAAAAAAACTGCTGCAGGGTGGGTGTCGATGATATGGGCTGTGATAGGCTCGTCTGCTGGATGGAGTTCTGATGAGAGGGAGGTCCGATGTGGAAAATGGTGACCCTCATGGAGTGGGGCGGGGCGCCGTCTGGCTTGTTGCGTAGGCTCTACTGGGGTGGCGGGCCAGGGCTAGAACCTGCCATCCCTCCTGGGCGGGTTTCTCCTGGCTCTGCACTCAGGAATTACTCCTGGAAATGCTCAGGGGACCATATGGGATGCCGCCGGGGATCGAACCCAGGCCAGCATGGGACAGCCGCATGCAAGGCAAATGCCCTACCCACTGGACTATTGCCCAGCCCCAGATTTCAATACACTTCTGACACATTGCAGGTATAAAGCTCAGCATATAAATTTAGTTCATGATAATGGATAAAGTAGATACAGAAATATTGACCTGTCATTAGGCTTGTTATTAAATAATATTTGAACTATTTTGCACTATCTGGCACACACAGAAATAGCTTGGCAAGTAAATTTATGATTCACAGGGGACAACTGGGATTTAAGATGTTGCCATTTTTTTCTGTTTAGCTTTTTATTCTTTTAAAGTTGACTGGATGTAGTTCTTATATCACAAGAATTTTCCATATAATTATAAAAAATTCAAGTCAATTATTTAACCCTAAAAACATGAAAAGTAGAAAAGAATGCATTATATGTAACTACTTACAATGACACTACTGTGCCAATATCAACTGACCCAATCATTTTGGAAAACATATGTCCACTTTTCAAAAAACTAATTAAGCTTCTATATGAGTGAAGTTCTGCTCCTTAGCATGTACTCCAAGGGTCCCAAAACCATTCTGGGAAAACGGTTATGTTCTGATATTCATTGCAGCACTCTATGCAATAGCCAACCTGGAGGCAACACAAATATCCAAGAACAGACGACTGGGTAAAGAAATTGTAGTACATATATACAGTGGAATACTAGTAAGCTATAAGACAAGATGAAACCAGACAATTTTCTGGTATGTGGATGGTTTTCAAAATGTCATGCTGAGGAAAGAAGAGAAATGAATATAGAATGATCTCTCTCATATGAGAACTATAAAGAAACATGGTGGAATAACAATGTTCAAAGGCAACAAAACCAGAGAACTGGTATTCAGAAGAGAGCTTATTTTGGTGGGGGGCACAGAAGAGCAGTGATTTAGATTTAGAATGAGTCAGGAGACAAATTGAAAGAAATAAATACTAGGAAAGACAGACTGGTGTTGATTAATAAACCAGCTGAAATAAACTATGTCTTTCAGTGGAGGACTTCACTTGATCACTTGAATCCCGTTACTCATCGATTTGCTCGAGCGGGCGCCAGTAACATTTCCATTGGACCCTATCACGTGCCAATGTAGCCCAATGGCATCTGGTTGATTCAGGAATATGAAGAGCCTCAAACCGTTCCTTCAGGGTCTTAACAAGGAAGTCTGACCATCTTGTAGGTGGGCGGCCACGTGATCTTTTTGACATCCCGTGGGATCCAGTCGGTAACGGCTCTAGTCCAGCGGTTGTCTCCAAATCGCATTACATGTCCAGCCCATCTGATTTTCGATGCCTTGGCAAACGAGACAGCGTCCCTGATTCTGGAATAGCGACGGAGGTCAGAACTCCGGATTCCTTCTCTCACTTGAGTGAGGCGTGATATTCCAAGCATAGCTCTTTCGATGCCTCTCTGGGAGACCCGAATAGCATTCTCATCCTGCTTTCGGAGGGCCCAGGGTCTCTGAGGCGTATGTTAATGCAGGGAGAACGGTGGAGTCAAAGAGATGTGCCCGGAGCCGGAGGTTCTTTTGTCCTTTTAGCTATTTCTTCGATGCCTTTGAAGGCATTCCATGCCGCTCTCTTCCTCCTGCGCAGCTCAGGTTTTAGGTCATTCATCATGTTGACTTCTCGACCTAGGTACACATAACTGCTGCATTCAGAGATGTTTGTTCCATTGAGAGAGAATGGGGCCTCTGGAACTAGTTCATTTCTCATGAACATAGTTTTCTTCAGATTCAGCTGTAGACCTACCTTTCCACATTCTCGGTCAAAGTCAGCCAGCATTTGTGCCTCTTGGCTAATGTTTGGTGTTATTAGAACGATGTCATCAGCGAAGCGGAGGGGTGGTGTAGTTGCCGACCATCTATCTTCACTCCCATTCCTTCCCATTCTAATTGTCTCATGATGTTCTCGAGGGTGGCACTGAAGAGTTTTGGTGAGATGGTATCACCCTGTCGAACCCCTTTTTTTGACATCAATGATCACTTCTTTGTAGAATGGTGAGATCCTGGTGGTGAATCCATAATACAGCTCACGAAGGATCTTGATGTATTGGGTTTGAACACCCTGTTTGACTAGGGCTTCGATGGACTGCTTCAGTTTCCACTGTGGAAACAGTGGAGGACATTTTCTAAAAGACTACAATAATTGGTTCTCAGTTCATGTACTTTAGGAATTTTCCTAGCGCTAATGAATGAGAGTAAAACAATGAAAGAACACAAATGGCCCCCACTAACACAGGCTGGTGATGGGGGGTGGGGGAGGGGGCGGCAATGACACTAAAATGGTCAGTCAACTTTCCAAAGTATCTTAGATTTCCTGCTCCCCCTTTGGTGTCATGATTCAGAAATGTGGCAATGGAAAACAATAACTCCATCCACAGTAGTTATCTGGGCTGTATAGCACAACTTAAAGAAAACAGTAATAAGCTGGGTAGTTTATGCCATAAAGGAATCGAATCCAAGAGAATATAAGATAAATTTACAGATGACTTTATTATCAATGACTATTGTCATTTACTTAGCATTGGCCTTATAGCTGTCAGCGCCAAAGGATTTACATGTATGAGTTCATCTTCACAACACAACAACACCATGATGAAGGTGTGATTATCCTCCTTACCCTAGAAACATGGAGACTGGGGTCCCAGGATGACAGGCCACATACTCAAGATCACTGAGCTAGTCACTGCAATTCAGACCAGGTGGAACTGAATCCAGAGCCCAGAGCTGTGCAAATGATCTTTGCTAAGGGGGCCACACCCTGTGGGGGCGCAGGGCTTATTCCTGTCTCAGCACTGAAGGATCACTTCTGGTATGCTCTGTGGACCAGATAGGGCCAGGTAACAAACCCAGGGCATCTGTGTTCAAGGCAAGTTCCCTACCTATAGCTTTGGGGTTTCAGATATGAAAATCTTCTTGAGGGTTCAGTATTCCCTCAGAAAACCTTCCTAAAGCAAGTCACATATGATCTGAACTTTTAAGAATAAGTAAAATGGCTGGGTGCTGAAAGTGGATGCACCAGGGTCCCATAGGGTTCCACCTGAATGTAGAAATAGATGAGAAAAACACTGGGTATGAATAAAACAATGAGGTCAGTCTGACCAGAGTGTGAGAAGAAGAGAGAAGGAAAATAGAAATGTTTGTTCTCCTTGACACCAGACTCTTCCCTATGTTCCCTGATACAGGCATAGGGGAAACCAAGACTAAAATAAGTGGATTTACAAACCCAAGTGGAGAGATAGAACATGTTAAGGCTCTGGATCTCTCACTGAAGAGCAGGGACACGCCAGAACACTGAAGAACTCTTAGACATGCACTGGATGAAAGACAAATCCAAAAGCAAGGGAAGGCACATGTGCTTTGCATATGTGACTTCAGGTTTGAACTCCAGCAATGTTTGATCCCCGATCACTACTGTGCACCTCCCACCCACCACCACCCTTGTGCCCCAGGAGAAGGTTTGTAAGAGAAGATTCCTTCAATGTGAGTTCTGTTGCTACAGCATCCCTACCTCTGAATCTCTAAAGGTCTCACAAGGTTAATGTGATCATATGGATGAAGATCATGCTTTCTATTCGGAGATATTTTACAAGAAAATCACTTTCAACATATTGCAAAGAGATCTACACCTTGATAGCACTAAGTATTCTATTTATTTATTTGTTTGTTTGTTTATTATATCACCAGCTTCCCTCCTACCCCAACCCCAAACCCCACTGCAGCCTGCTCTATGGTAGACATTTTTCTTATCGTTCTCTCATTCTCTCTCTCCCCATCCCTTTTGGATATTATAGTGTTCAATGCATTGCCAATTTGAGTGATTCTGAAATTTAAAAAAAATTTTATTAATGTTTTTATTGAATCACAGTGAAATACAGTTACAAGGTTGCTCATGACAGGGTTTCATTTGGAAACATATAATATTCCAACAACCATCCTTCCACAAGTGTACATTTCCCACCACCAATGTCCCCAGTTTCCCTCCTGCCCCTCCTCAGCACTGTGCCCCACTCTCTGCAATCAGAGTTTCACTGCCTCTTATCCCTTCAATAATCATTTTATAATAAACATTTATAACATAGATATGTTTCTGGGTTTTGATAATGATCTAACATAAAAGAAGGGACAGTAACCTTGATTCTTGCCTTGGCTCATTCCAGCCTCTGAGCACTGTGACCTTTTCTAAGCAAGCTCAGATCAAGGCCTCACCAACTCAGGCCTTGACATTGTACTGTCCCCAGAGTCTCAGACTCTACTGGCTTCCTGAACTTGCCTGTTCCTTAGCCACCCTTCCCTAGCCCTTTGTTCACTGAGATATCAAACTCAGCAGCATTCCAAGGCCTTCGTATCCATAGACCTTTGTAAGATCATCCTGTAGACCAGCTGGACCAAGATCCAATGATCACCAAGAGACCTCCCCAACTAGCTGTATTAAACATTATCATAAAAAATTTCTTCATAGTTCCTATGACCGACCTAAGTCATTTAATTACTTATGAGTTACATATATGTTTTTTCATTGTTCTTTCATGACCAGGATAAGAGCTCTGAGGAGAGGTGCCCTACATGGAGCTGCTAGTACCTCACTTGCTGTGCCCAGAGCACAGAGGGCTTCAGTGAGCATGTGGCACTACACATGCATTGACTCTGTCAACTGAGTCCACACATGGAGTGTCCTTGTTGATTAACACCCTTCTCCTAAGCAGGTCTCTCAAGGAACCTTGAATCAGAGCAATAACAGCCTCTTATCCTGTAACTCAGGACCCCAGACACCTACCAAGTCTTGGGCCTCCTAGTCAGTCCCTCCATATGTCTACTGTTCAGGTTCTTTGGGGCTTTTAATTAAAATGTTAGTGGAAAGTATGGTATTAATAATGGAAGAATAAGAGTGAGAAGGAAAGACTTCTCTGAACTATAGGGGTAGGCAAAATCATCTCCCCAATTAAAAGACATCTAGAGGTAAAGGAGAGAGTGTGCTTGACCTAACTTCACTGAGGGTATATTGAGAAGACAAAAAAAGTGATGTGGTCTAGCTCCTCCAGGAAGTCTTTAGAGATGCCTATTGGTGGGTTTAGGACTTCACTAGTTTCTTATGGCAACTTCCAAATAACTCTACTTAGGCACTTATTATAAACTATTGGAATAATTTAGTTGCTCAAGGTTCTGGAGGAGTTATATGGCTTAAGCAATGGCTTATTTATTTCCAATACTCCACATTAGTGTATAGGAAATAGTAAGTACCTAAACATTACATGCTAATTAAATACGTATTTGATCTCTGTCTGGTTGGATTTTCTATTCCCATGCTACTCCCTTTCCTCCTATCCTGGAATGTCCACATGGACATGCTTTGATCCAAAGTCATTTGATGTGTTGGCATCCAAGGTCACACCCCTACAGAGATATATGTGCTGTGAGGGCAAGTTCCTGAGAAGCACACAACAACAGAAGGAGGATCCCAGAGAGATGATCTGAGACTTGTATCATGAAGGGAGCATTCTGCTTATACCCTTCCTTGAAGAGAATGCAAACATATCCATAAACATGAAGTTCTTTATACACCTAAATTTACAAGTACACATATTATGTGTTGGTTTGATGTGTGTGTGTGTGTGGCTGGCATGCATGCGTGCATGCAAGTGCTCAAGTCTTTTGTGATAGAGGTGAAGAAGCTGTCACATATACGGACTATCTCCCTCTGCCAAGTTTCCCATGATCTACTTGGACCATTAGTTCAAGAAGTGTTTATTGTGTTTGGCCCCTCATTAGGTTGCTAGTAGGCAGCAGTGGGAAACTGATATTTGGTTCTTTAGTCCCTTTATATTTAATTTCCCCAAACTCAAAAACTGCCTCTGCCACTGATCTTCTTCACATGACTCTGATTCCTGGAACTCTTTGTATTTGTTCTGTTTTGTTTTGTTTGGGGGCCACAGTAGTGATTTGGGGGATTACTTTTGGCTCTTCACTCAGGGATCACTCTTGTCAGGCTCAGGGGACCATTGGGGATACTGGGAATTGAACCTGGGTGAGGCTCCTTTTCAAGGAAAGTGCCCCGCCTGTTGTGCTATCACTCCAGTCCCTTGGATTTGTTATTAGCCTGACTCTATAGGAGCATTTCCCTTTGGTGAGCAAATTTCTGACATTGTCATCAGGATATATCAAATTAGAGTTGAAAAACATATACTTAAATATTGCAAAAAAAGTCATCACATTTTGGAGATGAAAAAAGGTTATGGAAGAGTGTATCCTTTTTGCAATGCTTTACAGCACATATGTTTCTTGGATGGAGAAGGTTTTATTGAAGTTTAAACTATTGAATCTTTTATTTCAAGGGTATCTTTTCTTTCTTTGCTATGTAGAGGAAGCTCAAACTATCTACTTATTTAAAAGTGAGTAGCTGACTTATTATGTCATAGTCCCCTTCTCCAGGGGATGCCTAAAGTTCACTTGGAAGAGCACTAACATTTTATTTACATTTGCTTGGACATCCCTGCAAAGTAACACCTCCCTTATCTCTTTGCCCCTTACATCCCTTGGCTCCTGAAATTCTCCAACAACATCCCTGTTATATCTTCCAGTGTTTTCAAACTGCCTTCTCCATCCTGAACTGCAATTTACCTCTCCCAACTCCACTCAGTCTAGGTCAGCTCTACTGTCTAAGATCTTGCTCTTCTCTCTCTCACTCCCTCCTCTGCCATGGTGATAGGGAAATGCACAGTGTATGGTAATGTACATAGTCAGACTTAAACTGCCAAGTCTGTTGACTAGAAATTGTCCTTGAGTAGATTTTTGAGGTATTCTACGTTCATCAGAAAGCATTCTTCCTTTTCTTTACTTTGATTCTCAGTGGAAACCTGGGTTTTTATACATACATAAAAACAGATGAGTCAGGGAGAAGGCGAAGGTGGAGGAACACATGCCTAGCATGTATGAGACCCTACATGAACTAGCCAACTGTGGCTCTGGTGTTCTTTAAGTACATCAGGTTGAAGTTCATATATTCCAAGAGCAAGCACTGAACCATTAGGCCCACACCACCGGTTGAGATATCCCCAAAAACTACTGGGAGTGGCCTCTATAACAAATGACTTCCCTTTAGTCTACTTTATCCATTTGATAACCTCAAAACAACTTAAGAAAAAACATGTTTTAAATATACGATTTTCATTCTCGGTGGTTCCCAAACTTGTGCTCAGGGAGATTTCCTGGTGGGATTTCTGAAACATGGGGGATGCAATTTATTTACATGTGCTTCTATCAGTGTCTAGGAAAGTACACTTCCCACACACAGTCCTGAACCGAATTGTGGATGCACTCATTGAGGATGTGCATTTGTGTGTATGTGTGTGTGTTTGTATGTGTAACACCAGATATAAACTCTTCTTCATAAAACTTTTGGTATGACTCAGAACCCAAGCACAGCGTCTGATGTATACATTCCAAAGAAAATATGAGACCTGCTTGTCTAGGTTCCGCACACCCACTCATCAGTATTATCCCAGCTAAAGGGTGTGCATGGAAAGAGGAAGAGGGAAGGTCCCTCACATCAAGTCCCTTCATCACCCTATCTTTCCTGCTGAGATCAGAGAGGTTTGTCAGAAAGGAGTAATAAGGAGCCCATAGGGGGAATCTGAGGCCCCTGGGACTTGCACTTTACCTTTTATTACACCCGTTCTTTGCTGTCTAAAGTGGGATATTTAGAATTTCTTATTTAATTCTTTTTTAAGACTTCTTAAGAATCAAGAATCAAATTTACATTAAAGCATTTTTATTTATTAAAAAAGCTGTGATTTACAAAGTTTGATAGTTAAGTTTTAGAAATATAATTTTCTAGCATCAATCCCATCACCAATGTTAACTTCCCTCCACCAGTGTTCTCATGTTCCCTTAAATGAAACCATGGGAACACCCTAGCCTGCCATTTTGACAGGTTAATTTTAAAAAGTTTGGCTCTTTTAGACTGGATCTCATATTTAGAACTGCAGATCCTGTGGTTCAGATAAATAACTATACCACTCTCCTATGTTACCAGTAAGCCTGAGTTTCATGACCTTAGTCCCTGTTACTTCTCTTTCTCATCATTTTACTCTCCCAACCTTGATTTCTTTCCTTATCTTCCCACCTACCTAAACTCTGGGGTCAAACATGATCTACACATCTCCCATGAACTACATTGACTCTCGTGGTCCAGTTATTTTATATAACACATATCAGTGAGATTATCCTGTCCTTAGATATTTTTTAACATTCTAAGAATTCATTTTACATTAATAATTATATATACAGGGAAAATATGTTAGGTCACATTTTAAATATTCTCTATTGCCTCTTTAGTGTAATTCCTTTAAGGTTACACGTAATGACACTTTGTTGTTTGTTTTGAAAGAAATATTGGGACCAGAGAGATAGCTCAGTGAATTGAACACATGCTTTACACATGGGAAGACAAGTTCAATCCACACCTATGTGGTCCCCAAGCACCACTAAGAGCAATGTTTGAGGACATAGCTGATTGTAACCCCTAAGCACTACAAGGTAGTGGTAGACCAACCTCCTCCAATTAAAAAGTGAAATATATATATTTAAACAAGTACCTCAAAAGGAAATTAAATGTTTCATTTAATTACTAGAAGAACAAGGAAAGTCTCCATTAACACCCTGAAGAAATTCTTAAATTCACAATATTTAGCACATTAGATAGACAGACAGACAGACAGATAGAAAGTGATAGAAACATATAGATATATACTGCTGAGGGTGGGACAACCCAGTTGTGGTCAAACTCAGACTTCCCTGATGCACATTATAGGAGACTTGTTGGAGGGATAATAGTCCTTGAAGGAGAAACAGGAGACCAGGACCAACTAGAGGAAGTCATTCTTTCCATTGATTGATAAAAGACATAATTAAGACCCATTTTATTTTCATGAGGATTTGTTGGGGGCTCTGGCCAGCAGCTCCCATCACAAATGATGGAGACCTGGATCTCACTGGACTTCAACCCTGTGAAAAGTAGAGGGGAAGCACTTGAGAGGCCTCTCCCCTTGCTGTTGCTGCAGAAAGGAAGAAAGACATCAATGCTGCAGGGGGTTCTGGAGAGCAGTTCCATTTACTGAGCACAGCTTAAGTCTTTTATACAGTTCTTTGGGTAGAGGGGATACAAGTACAAGTAGGGCAGCATCTGCAAACTCCTGGGCCATTGCAATAGAGTAACAGCATCTGCAAATTTCTGGGCCATTGCTATAGAGAGTAACAAGTACATATTCCTGTGGTCAGAAGATCAGGCAAATTCTGTTTTAGCTTTAGAGGCATACCGGTCCTGTAAACACAGATTTTTTAATGTGGATGTATTGGGTTTTATCACTCTAAGAACAGGGCCCACTTTGGGTCCCCGCCTTTAGGGCCTTATCGTGGGAAAGAGCCAGGCCCCAAGACTAGCTGGATTAATAGTATTAGAAAAGACTATACTTGTGGTGAAAATTGGATGTATTTCATAGTACAGATAAACAGACTAGAGAAGGGCTTCCTAAATTGTGTACATTTACATTATGTATGACATCCAGTCTAGAGCTAGGTGGTAAATCAATGGGACTTGGGGGGCTAGGAACATGGCTTAGTGGTTCAATGCTTGCCTTGAACACAATGGGACTTAGTAAATGGTGAGGTATTGTTAGAGGTGGTACAGGTGTGGGTTCTGCTTAGATCTGCTGAGGGTGGAAGGACAGAATGTGAGTTCACTGACAGATGAAGTGGGCAGGGGAAGGGATGGCAATTTGAATCTTGGCAAGTTGAGTTGAATATTCTTTGAGAAGGCAGAATGAACACATTCAGAAAACAATAGGGTGTATCATGAATCTAAAGACAAGTAGAGGCTTGGACTGGAGACACAGATTTGCAGTCATTAGGATAAAGGTAGTAATTAGAATCACAAGAGTGAGTGAGATCATCGAGGGAGACCTGGAGCCTGAAGGGCACATCCCCAGGAAACCTCACACTTTGAGAGCCTCACTAATAACTTAGGGGCCAAGTTCATGGCAATTCCCTGAGGTAGCAAAATATCCCTGACACCTCCTACATGAACGGCACCATTAGTTCCTTGCAGGACACGAAATATATGCTTCCTGATGCTAGCATACATGCATTGGAAGTGCATGTGCTACACGGGCACGTGACAAGGATAAATGGGAAATGGCATTGCACCCGCTCAAAGAATCGGATGAATAACGGATGTCAAGTCATCAAGTGATCAAGTGAAGAGCATGGAAAATATGAATAACTGTGGAAACCATTACACACAATAAGATATTAATAATGAAAATTGAAGAAATTCATAAATCTCAGCTATGACACTATCAAAAAATTTTTCCGAATTCCTATAGCCTCCCAAGTCTGCCAACAAGAAGATTTGGAATATCTCAACAAACTATCCTCCACTGAGGAGATAGAATCGGTAATCAAAAGTATCCCTAAATACAAAAGCTCAGGTCTAGATGGATTCACCAGTGAATTCTACAAAACCTTTAAAGAGTACCTACTCCCAACTTTTTAAGCTCTTCTGGCAAATTGAAGAAACAGAAACACTCCCAAATAGCTTAGTAGAGGCACATATCACGCTGATACCCAAAGCAGACAGAGATGTCACAAAAAAAGGAAAACTACACACCAATCTCCCTGATGAATACAGACGCTAAGCTCTTCAATCAAAATACTAGCAAATAGTATCCAAAGTGTCATCAAAAGATTATACACCAGGTGACCAATTGGGATTCATCCTGGGAATGCAAGGATGGTTCAACACCTCGCAAGTCAATCAACATAATACATCATATCAACAAAAGAAAACTGAAAACTATATTGATCATATCACTAGAGCAGAGAAGGCATTTCACAAGATTCAACTCCCGTTCTTGGTAAAAAAGATCTCCGTAAAATGGGGGATTGAGGGGAACCTTCCTCAATATAATCCAGGCCATCTACAAGATCACAGAGAGCATCATCTCTAACGGGAAAAACTGAAAGCCTTCCTCTTAAGATCAGGGGACAAGACAAGGCTGCCCACTTTCACTACTTCAATTCAATATAGTACTGCAAGTACTCGCTTCATAGCAATCAGGGAAGAAAAAGATATTAAGGGCATCCAGATAGGAAGGAAGAAGCCAAGTTATCACTATTTTGCAGATGACATGATATTATATCTGGAAAACCCAGAGACTCTCTACCAAGAGGTTCCTAGAAATAATACATTCCTATAGTAGAGTGGCAGGGGGTACAAAATCAATACCCAAAAAGTCACTGGCCTTCCCCTATAACACAGCAAAACCGCAAAAGAGAAGAAAGGGACATTAAAGAAACTATCCCATTCACAATTGCGCCACAGAAAAAATCAAATACCTAGGAATCAGTTTAACAAAGAATGTAAAGGATCTCTACACAGAAAACTAGCAAAACTTTACATCAGGAAATAAAAGAAGACCTGAGGAAATGGAGACATTCCCTGCTCATGAATTGGAAGGATTAACATTATCAAAAAATGGTATTATGCTCCCTAGAGCTTTATATAGATTCAATGCGGTCCTATAAAAGATACCCATGATGTTCTTCAAAAAGGAATTGAACAAACACTCCTGAAATTTGTAAGGAATAATAAGCGCCACGAATAGCTAAAGCAATCCTTGGGAAAAGAAGATGGGAGGTATTACTTTCCCAACCTCAAGCTCTACTACAGAGCAGTTGTGATTAAGACAGTGTGGTATTGGTATAGAGACAGACCCGTAGACCTATGGAATAGAACTTGAATATCCCTGGAAACACACTCTGAGAATATACAACCACTTAATCTTCTATAAAGGAGCAAAAATTATTAAGTGGAGCAAAAGAAATCCTCTTCAACAAATGGTGCTGGGAAAACTGGGCAGCTACGTGTAAAAATGAACTTAGTCCTCCTTCTAACGCCATACACAAAAGTCAGATCAAAATGGATTCTAGATCTCAACATCAGACATGAATCTATAAGGTACATCGAAGAAAACATAGGAGAAATGTTCTACGACATCCGAAAAAGTGTCTTTAAAAACGACACACCACTGACCAAGCAAATGGAAGCAAAGATAAATAAATGGGATCAGATAAAATTGAAAAGCTTCTGCACCTCAAAAGAAATGGTGACCAAGATGCAAAGACAATCCACAGAGTGGGAAAGGATATTCACCCAATACCCATCTGACAAGGGATTAATATCCAGGATATATCAGGCACTGGTAGCACTTCACAAGAAAAAAAACAGCATATGGGGAGAAGAAATGAACAGAAGCTTCCAAAAAGAAGAAATTCAAATGGCCAAAAGGCATATGAAAAGTGCTCTTCATCTTTAATCATTAGGGAGATGCAAATCAAAACAATAAAGAGGTACCATCTCACCCCACAGAGACTGGCACACATCCAAAAGCAAAGAACAACCGTGCTGGTTGGACGGGTGAAAAAAAGGGACTCCCATCCACTGGTGGGAGTTCTTACCGGTCCAACCCTTTTGGACAAACATGGGCATTCTCCAAAACTAGATATTGAGCTCCCACTTGATCCAGCAATAGCACTCCTGGGAATATACCCTAGAGACTGAAAACACATAGCAGAAACACTATCTGTACTTCTTTATTACATCTGTGCTCTATTCACCATAGCTAGAATCTGGAAACAACCTAAATGTGAGAAAAGAGGACTGGCTAAAGAAACTGTGGTTCCCCACACTATGGAATACTATGTTGCGTCAGAAAAGATGAAATTTATTTACCTGCAAGTGGATGGTACATGGAGACCATCGTGCTGAGTAAAATTAGTCAGAAGGAAAAGGACAGATATAGAACGACCGCATCATCAGATATAAATAGATACCTTATTGTTTTACTAAATGTGGGAAATGGTAATGGCAGATTAAAACTCACCATTGAATATACACAAAGAGATTTAAGTGATGAACTCTAAATATCTGCAGGGCCAGCCAATGTAAAAAACAGGGAGAGAGATGCAGAGAGAGAGAGAGAGAGAGAGAGAGGAAACTGGGGTACCTGCTATGGAGGGAGCCTTGGGGGGGGCGCGAGGGTGGAGGGACATTGGTGGGTGGAAATGGGTCACTGTTGGAGGGATGGGTGCTGGAATACCATATTACTAAAGAACCACATTTGAACACCTTGTAACTGTATGTCTTATGGTGGTATAATAAAAATTTTTTTAAAAAA
>JAJIBD010030999.1:0-42185 GCA_021461705.1 Cryptotis parvus | reverse complement strand
CAGTGGAGGACATTTTCTCTAAAAGACTACAATAATTGGTTCTCAGTTAATGTACTTTAGGAATTTTCCTAGCGTAATGAATGAGAGTAAAACAATGAAAGAACACAAATGGCCCCCCACTAACACAGGCTGGTGATGGGGGGTGGGGGAGGGGGCGGGCAATGACACTAAAATGGTCAGTCAACTTTCCAAAGTATCTTAGATTTCCTGCTCCCCTTTGGTGTCATGATTCAGAAATGTGGCAATGGAAAACAATAACTCCATCCACAGTAGTTATCTGGGCTGTATAGCACAACTTCAAGAAAACAGTAATAAGCTGGGTAGTTTATGCCATAAAGGAATCCGAATCCAAGAGAATATAAGATAAATTTACAGATGACTTTATTATCAATGACTATTGTCATTTACTTAGCATTGGCCTTATAGCTGTCAGCGCCAAAGGATTTACATGTATGAGTTCATCTTCACAACACAACAACACCATGATGAAGGTGTGATTATCCTCCTTACCCTAGAAACATGGAGACTGGGGTCCCAGGATGACAGGCCACATACTCAAGATCACTGAGCTAGTCACTGCAATTCAGACCAGGTGGAACTGAATCCAGAGCCCAGAGCTGTGCAAATGATCTTTGCTAAGGGGCCACACCCTGTGGAGGCGCAGGGCTTATTCCTGTCTCAGCACTGAAGGATCACTTCTGGTATGCTCTGTGGACCAGATAGGGCCAGGTAACAAACCCAGGGCATCTGTGTTCAAGGCAAGTGCCCTACCTATAGCTCTAGCTCCTCCGTATAAATGCTTTGGGGTTTCAGATATGAAAATCTTCTTGAGGGTTCAGTATTCCTCAGAAAACCTTCCTAAAGCAAGTCACATATGATCTGAACTTTTAAGAATAAGTAAAAATGGCTGGGTGCTGAAAGTGGATGCACCAGGGTCCCATAGGGTTCCACCTGAATGTAGAAATAGATGAGAAAAACACTGGGTATGAATAAAACAATGAGGGTCAGTCTGACCAGAGTGTGAGAAGAAGAGAGAAGGGAAAATAGAAATGTTTGTTCTCCTTGACACCAGACTCTTCCCTATGTTCCCTGATACAGGCATAGGGGAAACCAAGACTAAAATAAGTGGATTTACAACCCAAGTGGAGAGATAGAACATGTTAAGGCTCTGGATCTCTCACTGAAGAGCAGGGACACGCCAGAACACTGAAGAACTCTTAGACATGCACTGGATGAAAGACAAACAAAAGTAAGGGAAGGCACATGTGCTTTGCATATGTGACTTCAGGTTTGAACTCCAGCAATGTTTGATCCCCCGATCACTACTGTGCACCTCCCCACCCACCACCCTTGTGCCCCAGGAGAAGGTTTGTAAGAGAAGATTCCTTCAATGTGAGTTCTGTTGCTACAGCATCCCTACCTCTGAATCTCTAAAGGTCTCACAAGGTTAATGTGATCATATGGATGAAGATCATGCTTCTATTCGGAGATATTTTACAAGAAAATCACTTGCAACATATTGCAAAAGAGATCTACACTTGATAGCACTAAGTATTCTATTTATTTATTTGTTTGTTTGTTTATTATATCACCAGCTTCCCTCCTACCCCCAACCCCAAACCCCACTGCAGCCTGCTCTATGGTAGACATTTTTCTTATCGTTCTCTCATTCTCTCTCTCCCCCATCCCTTTTGATATTATAGTGTTCAATGCATTGCCAATTTTTAAATGTCAGTGATTCTGAAATTTAAAAAAAAATTATTAATGTTTTTATTGAATCACAGTGAAATACAGTTACAAGGTTGCTCATGACAGGGTTTCATTTGGAAACATATAATATTCCAACAACCATCCTTCCACAAGTGTACATTTCCCACCACCAATGTCCCCAGTTTCCCTCCTGCCCCTCCTCAGCACTGTGCCCCACTCTCTGCAATCAGAGTTTCACTGCCTCTTATCCCTTCAATAATCATTTTATAATAAAAGTTTATAACATAGGTATGTTTCTGGGTTTTGATAATGATCTAACATAAAAGAAGGGACAGTAACCTTGATTCTTGCCTTGGCTCATTCCAGCCTCTGAGCACTGTGACCTTTTCTAAGCAAACTCAGATCAAGGCATCACCAACTCAGGCCTTGACATTGTACTTGTCCCCAGAGTCTCAGACTCTACTGGCTTCCTGAACTTGCCTGTTCCTTAGCCACCCTTCCCTAGCCCTTTGTTCACTTAGATATCAAACTCAGCAGCATTCCAAGGCCTTCGTGATCCATAGACCTTTATAAGATCATCTTGTAGACCAGCTGGACCAAGGTCCAATGATCACCAAGAGACCTCCCCAACTAGCTGTATTAAACATTATCATAAAAATTTCTTCATAGTTCCTATGACCGACCTAAGTCATTTAATTATTTATGAGTTACAAATATGTTTTTTTCATTGTTCTTTCATGACCAGGATAAGAGCTCTGAGGAGAGGTGCCCTTACATGGAGCTGCTATACTCCTCACTTGCTGTGCCCAGAGCACAGAGGGCTTCAGTGAGCATGTGGCACTACACATGCATTGACTCTGTCAACTGAGTCCACACATGGAGTGTCCTTGTTGATTAACACCCTTCTCCTAAGCAGGTCTCTCAAGGAACCTTGAATCAGAGCAATAACAGCCTCTTATCCTGTAACTCAGGACCCCAGACACCTACCAAGTCTTGGGCCTCCTAGTCAGTCCCTCCATATGTCTACTGTTCAGGTTCTTTGGGCTTTTAATTAAAATGTTAGTGGAAAGTATGGTATTAATAATGGAAGAATAAGAGTGAGAAGGAAAGACTTCTCTGAACTATAGGGGTAGGCAAAATCATCTCCCCAATTAAAAGACATCTAGAGGTAAAGTAGAGAGTGTGCTTGACCTAACTTCACTGAGGGTATATTGAGAAGACAAAAGTGATGTGGTCTAGCTCCTCCAGGAAGTCTTTAGAGATGCCTATTGGTGGGTTTAGGACTTCCACTAGTTTCTTATGGCAACTTCCAAATAACTCTACTTAGGCACTTATTATAAACTATTGGAATAATTTAGTTGCTCAAGGTTCTGGAGGAGTTATATGGCTTAAGCAATGGCTTATTTATTTCTCAATACCCACATTAGTGTATAGGAAATAGTAAGTACTAAACATTACATGCTAATTAAATACGTATTTGATCTCTGTCTGGTTGGATTTTCTATTCCCATGCTACTCCTTTCCTCCTATCCTGGAATGTACATGGACATGCTTTGATCCAAAGTCATTTGATGTGTTGGCATCCAAGGTCACACCCCTACAGAGATATATGTGCTGTGAGGGCAAGTTCCTGAGAAGCACACAACAGAAGGAGGATCCCAGAGAGATGATCTGAGACTTGTATCATGAAGGGAGCATTCTGCTTATACCCTTCCTTGAAGAGAATGCAAACATATCCATAAACATGAAGTTCTTTATACACCTAAATTTACAAGTACACATATTATGTGTTGGTTTGATGTGTGTGTGTGTGCTGGCATGCATGCGTGCATGCAAGTGCTCAAGTCTTTTGTGATAGAGGGTGAAGAAGCTGTCACATATACGGACTATCTCCCTCTGCCAAGTTTCCCATGATCTACTTGGACCATTAGTTCAAGAAGTGTTTATTGTGTTTGGCTCCTCATTAGGTTGCTAGTAGGCAGCAGTGGGAAACTGATATTTGGTTCTTTTAGTCCTTTTTATATTTAATTTTCCCCAAACTCAAAAACTGCCTCTGCCACTGATCTTCTTCACATGACTCTGATTCCTGGAACTCTTTGTATTTGTTCTGTTTTGTTTTTTGTTTGGGGCCACAGTAGTGATTTGGGGGGATTACTTTTGGCTCTTCACTCAGGGATCACTCTTGTCAGGCTCAGGGGACCATTGGGGATACTGGGAATTGAACCTGGGTGAGCTCTTTTCAAGGAAAGTGCCCTGCCTGTTGTGCTATCACTCCAGTCCCTTGGATTTGTTATTAGCCTGACTCTATAGGAGCATTTCCCCTTTGGTGAGCAAATTTCTGACATTGTCATCAGGATATATCAAATTAGGAGTTGAAAAACATATACTTAAATATTGCAAAAGTCATCACATTTTGGAGAGATGAAAAAAGGTTATGGAAGAGTGTATCCTTTTGCAATGCTTTACAGCACATATGTTTCTTGGATGGAGAAGGTTTTATTGAAGTTTAAACTATTGAATCTTTTATTTCAAGGGTATCTTTTCTTTCTTTGCTATGTAGAGGAAGCTCAAACTATCTACTTATTTAAAAAGTGAGTAGCTGACTTATTATGTCATAGTCCCTTCTCCAGGGGATGCCTAAAGTTCACTTGGAAGAGCACTAACATTTTATTTACATTTGCTTGGACATCCCTGCCAAGTAACACCTCCCTTATCTCTTTGCCCCTTACATCCCTTGGCTCTGAAATTCTCCAACAACATCCCTGTTATATCTTCCAGTGTTTTCAAACTGCCTTCTCCATCCTGAACTGCAATTTACCTCTCCCAACTCCACTCAGTCTAGGTCAGCTCTACTGTCTAAGATCTTGCTCTTCTCTCTCTCACTCCTCCTCTGCCATGGTGATAGGGAAATGCACAGTGTATGGTAATGTACATAGTCAGACTTAAACTGCCAAGTCTGTTGACTAGAAATTGTCCTTGAGTAGATTTTTGAGGTATTCTACGTTCATCAGAAAGCATTCTTCCTTTTCTTTACTTTGATTCTCAGTGGAAACCTGGGTTTTTTATACATACATAAAAACAGATGAGTCAGGGAGAAGGCGCAGGGTGGAGGAACACATGCCTAGCATGTATGAGACCCTACATGAACAGCCAACTGTGGCTCTGGTGTTCTTTAAGTACATCAGGTTGAAGTTCATATATTCCAAGAGCAAGCACTGAACCATTAGGCCCACACCACCGGGTTGAGATATCCCCAAAAACTACTGGGAGTGGCCTCTATAACAAATGACTTCCCCTTTAGTCTACTTTATCCATTTGATAACCTCAAAACAACTTAAGAAAAACATGTTTTAAATATCGATTTTCATTCTCAGTGGTTCCCAAACTTGTGCTCAGGGAGATTTCCTGGTGGGATTTCTGAAACATATGGGGATGCAATTTATTTACATGTGCTTCTATCAGTGTCTAGGAAAGTACACTTCCCACACACAGTCCTGAACCGAATTGTGGATGCACTCATTGAGGATGTGCATTTGTGTGTATGTGTGTGTGTTTGTATGTGTAACACCAGATATAAACTCTTCTTCATAAAACTTTGGTATGACTCAGAACCCAAGCACAGTGTCTGATGTATACATTCCAAAGAAAATATGAGACCTGCTTGTCTAGGTTCCGCACACCCACTCATCAGTATTATCCCAGCTAAAGGGGGGTGCATGGAAAAAAAAGAGGAAGAGGGAAGGTCCCCTCACATCAAGTCCTTCACATCACCCTATCTTTCCTGCTGAGATAAGAGAGGTTTGTCAGAAAGGAGTAATAAGGAGCCCATAGGGGAATCTGAGGCCCCTGGGACTTGCACTCTACTCATTTATTACACCCGTTCTTTGCTGTCTAAAGTGGGATATTTAGAATTTCTTATTTAATTCTTTTTAAGACTTCTTAAGAATCAAGAATCAAATTTACATTAAAGCATTTTTATTTATTAAAAAAGCTGTGATTTACAAAGTTTGATAGTTAAGTTTTAGAAATATAATTTTCTAGCATCAATCCCATCACCAATGTTAACTTCCCTCCACCAGTGTTCTCATGTTCCCTTAAATGAAACCATGGGGAACACTCTAGCCTGCCATTTTGACAGGTTAATTTTAAAGTTTGGCTCTTTTAGACTGGATCTCATATTTAGAACTGCAGATCCTGTGGTTCAGATAAATAACTATACCACTCTCCTATGTTACCAGTAAGCCTGAGTTTCATGACCTTAGTCCCTGTTACTTCTCTTTCTCATCATTTTACTCTCCCAACCTTGATTTCTTTCCTTATCTTCCCACCTACCTAAACTCTGGGGTCAAACATGATCTACACATCTCCCATGAACTACATTGACTCCGTGGTCCAGTTATTTTATATAACACATATCAGTGAGATTATCCTGTCCTTAGATATTTTTTAACATTCTAAGAATTCATTTTACATTAATAATTATATATATCAGGGAAAATATGTTAGGTCACATTTTAAATATTCTCTATTGCCTCTTTAGTGTAATTCCTTTAAGGTTACACGTAATGACACTTTTGTTGTTTGCTTTGAAAGAAATATTGGGACCAGAGAGATAGCTCAGTGAATTGAACACATGCTTTACACATGGGAAGACAAGTTCAATCCACACCTATGTGGTCCCCCTAGCACCACTAAGAGCAATGTTTGAGGACATAGCTGATTGTAACCCCCTAAGCACTACAAGGTAGTGGTAGACCAACCTCCTCCAATTAAAAAGTGAAATATATATATTTAAACAAGTACCTCAAAAGGAAATTAAATGTTTCATTTAATTACTAGAAGAACAAGGAAAGTCTCCATTAACACCCTGAAGAAATTCTTAAATTCACAATATTTAGCACATTAGATAGACAGACAGACAGACAGATAGAAAGTGAGAGATAGAAACATATAGATATATACTGCTGAGGGTGGGACACCCCAGTTGTGGTCAAACTCAGACTTCCCTGATGCACATTATAGGAGACTTGTTGGAGGGATAATAGTCCTTGAAGGAGAAACAGGAGACCAGGACCAACTAGAGGAAGTCATTCTTTCCATTGATTGATAAAAGACATAATTAAGACCCATTTTATTTTCATGAGGATTTGTTGGGGGCTCTGGCCAGCAGCTCCCATCACAAATGATGGAGACCTGGATCTCACTGGACTTCAACCCTGTGAAAAGTAGAGGGAAGCACTTGAGAGGCCCTTTCCTTGCTGTTGCTGCAGAAAGGAAGAAAGACACCAATGCTGCAGGGGGTTCTGGAGAGCAGTTCCATTTACTGAGCACAGCTTAAGTCTTTTATACAGTTCTTGGGTAGAGGGGATACAAGTACAAGTAGGGCAGCATCTGCAAACTCCTGGGCCATTGCAATAGAGTAACAGCATCTGCAAATTTCTGGGCCATTGCTATAGAGTAACAAGTACATATTCCTGTGGTCAGAAGATCAGGCAAATTCTGTTTTAGCTTAGAGGCATACCGTCCTGTAAACACAGATTTTTTATGTGGATGTATTGGGTTTTATCACTCTAAGAACAGGGCCCACTTCTGGGTCCCGCCTTTAGGGCCTTATCGTGGGGAAAGAGCCAGGCCCCAAGACTAGCTGGATTAATAGTATTAGAAAGACTATACTTGTGGTGAAAATTGATGTATTTCATAGTACAGATAAACAGACTAGAGAAGGGCTTCCTAAATTGTGTACATTTACATTGCGTATGACATCCAGTCTAGAGCTAGGTGGTAAATCAATGGGACTTGGGGGCTAGGAACATGGCTTAGTGGTTCAATGCTTGCCTTGAACACAATGGGACTTAGTAAATGGTGAGGTATTGTTAGAGGTGGTACAGGTGTGGGTTCTGCTTAGATCTGCTGAGGGGTGGAAGGGACAGAATGTGAGTTCACTGACAGATGAAGTGGGCAGGGAAGGGATGGCAATTTGAATCTTGGCAAGTTGAGTTGAATATTCTTTAGAGAAGGCAGAATGAACACATTCAGAAAACAATAGGGTGTATCATGAATCTAAAGACAAGTAGAGGCTTGGACTGGAGACACAGATTTGCAGTCATTAGTATAAAGGTAGTAATTAGAATCACAAGAGTGAGTGAGATCATCGAGGGAGACCTGGAGCCTGAAGGCACATCCCCAGGAAACCTCACAATTTCCAGAGCCTCACTCAATAACTTATGGCCAAAGTTCTGTGCACTCCCTGAGGTAGCAAAATATCCCTGGACACCCCCTATCATGAATGGCACCATTAGTTCCTTGTAGGACATGAAATATATGCTTCTGATGCCAGCATACATGCATTGAAAGTGTATGTGCTACACGGGCACGTGACAAGGATAAATGGAAACGTTACTGGCACCCGCTCAAGCAAATCGATGAATAACGGGATGTCAAGTCATCAAGTGATCAAGTGAAGAGCATGAAAAATATTGATAACTGTGAAACATTTGCAAACCATTACACACAATAAGATATTAATAATGAAAAATTGAAGGAAATTCATAAATCTCAGCTATGACACTATCAAAAAAATTTTTTCCTGAATTCCTATAGCCTCCCAAGTCTGCAACAAGAAGATTTGGAATATCTCAACAAACCTATCTCCACTGAGGAGATAGAATCGGTAATCAAAAGTATCCCCAAATACAAAAGCCCAGGTCTAGATGGATTCACCAGTGAATTCTACAAAACCTTTAAAGAGTATCTACTCCCAATTCTTTTTAAGCTCTTCTGGCAAATTGAAGAAACAGAAACACTCCCAAATAGCTTTTATGAGGCACATATCACGCTGATACCCAAAGCAGACAGAGATGTCACAAAAAAGGAAAACTACACACCAATCTCCCTGATGAATACAGAGCGCTAAGCTCTTCAACAAAATACTAGCAAATAGTATCCAAAGTGTCATCAAAAGATTATACACCATGACCAAGTGGGATTCATCCTGGGAATGCAAGGATGGTTCAACATCCGCAAGTCAATCAACATAATACATCATATCAACAAAAAGAAAACTGAAAACCATATGATCATATCACTAGAGCGCAGAGAAGGCATTTCACAAGATTCAACACCCGTTCATGATAAAAGATCTCCGTAAAATGGGGATTGAGGGAACCTTCCTCAATATAATCCAGGCCATCTACAAGATCACAGAGAGCATCATTCTCAATGGGGAAAAACTGGAAAGCCTTCCTCTTAAGATCAGGGACAAGACAAGGCTGCCCACTCTCACCACTTCTATTCAATATAGTACTGGAAGTACTTGTCATAGCAATCAGGGAAGAAAAAGATATTAAGGGCATCCAGATAGGAAGGGAAGAAGCCAAGTTATCACTATTTGCAGATGACATGATATTATATCTGGAAAACCCGAAACTCTCTACCAAGAGGCTCCTAGAAATAATACATTCCTATAGTAGAGTGGCAGGGTACAAAATCAATACCCAAAAGTCAATGGCCTTCCTATATGCAAACAGCAAAAGAGAAGAAAGGGACATTAAAGAAACTATCCCATTCACAATTGCGCCACAGAAAATCAAATACCTAGGAATCAGTTTAACAAAGAATGTAAAGGATCTCTACACAGAAAACTACAAAACTTTACATCAGGAAATAAAAGAAGACCTGAGGAAATGGAGACACATTCCCTGCTCATGAATTGGAAGGATTAACATTATCAAAATGGTAATACTCCCTAGAGCTTTATATAGATTCAATGCAGTCCCTATAAAGATACCCATGATGTTCTTCAAAGAAATTGAACAAACACTCCTGAAATTTGTAAGGAATAATAAAGCCCCACGAATAGCTAAAGCAATCCTTGGGAAAAGAAGATGGGAGGTATTACTTTCCCCCAACCTCAAGCTCTACTACAGAGCAGTTGTAATTAAGACAGTGTGGTATTGGTATAGAGACAGACCCGTAGACCTATGGAATAGAACTGAATATCCTGAAACACACTCTGAAATATACAACCACTTAATCTTCGATAAAGGAGCAAAAATTATTAAGTGGAGCAAAGAAATCCTCTTCAACAAATGGTGCTGGGAAAACTGGGCAGCTACGTGTAAAAAATGAACTTAGACCTCCTTCTAACGCCATGCACAAAAGTCAGATCAAAATGGATTCTAGATCTCAACATCAGACATGAATCTATAAGGTACATCGAAGAAAACATAGGAGAAATGTTCTACGACATCGAAACGAAAAGTGTCTTTAAAAACGACACACCACTGACCAAGCAAATGGAAGCAAAGATAAACAAATGGGATCATATAAAATTGAAAAGCTTCTGCACCTCAAAAGAAATGGTGACCAAGATGCAAAGACAATCCACAGAGTGGGAAAGGATATTCACCCAATACCCATCTGACAAGGGATTAATATCCAGGATATATCAGGCACTGGTAGCACTTCACAAGAAAAAAAAACAGCTAACCCATTAAAAAATGGGGAGAAGAAATGAACAGAAGCTTCCAAAAAGAAGAAATTCAAATGGCCAAAAGGCATATGAAAAAGTGCTCTTCATCTTTAATCATTAGGGAGATGCAAATCAAAACAACAATGAGGTACTATCTCACACCACAGAGACTGGCACACATCCAAAACAGCAAGAACAACCGGTGCTGGTGTGGATGTGGGGGAAAAAGGAACTCTCATCCACTGTTGGTGGGAGTTCTTACTGGTCCAGCCCTTTTGGACAACAATATGGGCATTCCTCCGAAAAACTAGATATTGAGCTCCCATTTGATCCAGCAATAGCACTCCTGGGAATATACCCTAGAGACTGAAAAACACATAGCAGAAACACTATCTGTGCTTCTTTATTCATCTGTGCTCTATTCACTATAGCTAGAATCTGGAAACAACCTAAATGTCAGAGAACAGAGGACTGGCTAAAGAAACTGTGGTTCATCTACACTATGGAATACTATGTAGCTGTCAGAAAAGATGAAATTTACCTGCAAGTGGATGGACATGGAGACTATCATGCTGAGTGAAATTAGTCAGAAGGAAAAGGACAGATATAGAATGACTGCATTCATTAATAGGATATAAATAGATACCATTGTTTTACTAAGTGTGGGAAATGGTAATGGCAGATTAAAACTCACCATTGAATATACACAAAGAGACTTAAGTGATGAACTCTAAATATCTGCAGGGCTAGCCACAATGTGTAAAAGAACAGGGGAGAGAGATGCAGAGAGAGAGAGAGAGAGAAAGAGAGGAAACTGGGGTACCTGCTATTGAGGCAGCCCAGGGGTGGGGGAGGGGTGGAGGACATTGGTGGTGGAAATGGGGCACTGGTGGAGTGATGGGTGCTGGAATACTATATTACCAAGAACCAATTATGAACACCTTTGTAATTGTATGTCTCATGGTGGTATAATAAAAATTTTTTTTTAAAAAACTTAATTAAAATTGGGATAGGATCTGAACAGAAACTTTCAATAGAAGGCACACACTGGTATAAGAAAAAAAAGTATTTATTATACATATTTTTATTTTGGGGACATGAGTCAAAAGAACAACATCATCTCACAAATGTGAAATGGTTATTAACCAAAAGACAAGAAATATTAAATATTGAAGTGGATGTGGGAGAAGTGAACTTTCATATACTGTTGGACAGAAAAAGAACTGGGTGAAGTTATTATGGAAAGCCTGGAGACTCCCAAAGAATAATAGAAATTACATATCTTCCAGTTGCCTACTTCTGGGTCTTTATGTGACGTATCACTTGTATCACTTGTTTTCCCATTGTTCATCAATTTGCTCGAGCAGGCTCCAGTAACATCTCCATTCGTCCCCTTAGCCTAAGGGCATCTGCTGGCTCCAGGAACACGAAGATCCTCAATTCAGGTCATGTGAATGAGGTCTATTATTGTTACTGTTTTGGGCATATAGAATACGACACAGATAGCTTGCAAGGCTCTGCCGTGTGGGTGGGATACTCTTGGTAGTAAAATGTGAAATATGCAAAAATATTAAATTGAAGAAACACCCTCCCCAATTTATTATAGCATTATTTAAAATAATAATCAAGAGCTGAAAACAAATTAAGTGCTCGTTGATTATTATTGTTTAATGAATATAAACAATTGAACTTCTTATGTATATATCAATAATACATGCACATATATACACAGAAGATTAACTTATAGATGACAAATCCTACCATTTGCAATCACATCGAGGAACATATACATGGTATAATAAGTCAGATGGAGAAAGGAAACATGATTACACTCATGTGTGTTATATATAAATATAAAATGAATTACTAAAACAAAAAACAAATCTTTAGACTGCATAAAAGCAAAACTTCAGGTAATCAACTGTAAGACATCGCTGTCTTCCCATTTATCATTGATTTGCTCGAGTGGGCCCCAGTAACATCTCCATATGACTTGTCTCATGCTAGTAGAGCCCAAGGGCATCTGCTTGTTCCAGGAACATAAAGAGCTTCAATCCATTCCGGAATGAGGTCTATAATTGTTACTGGTATTTGGCATATCAAATACAACACGGGTAGCTTGCCAGGCTCTGCCTTGCAGGTAGCATACTCTTGTAGTCATCTCTAAGTCCAGCATTTATTAATAAACCACGAGGCCACAAGTGACCGCGCGAGCCGGGCTGTGATAGGCTGGTCTACTGGGTAGAGTTCTGACAAGAGAGAATTCCGGATGTGGAAATGGAGGGGTGATTTAATGCTTCCCATGACAAGAGACTTACTGAGAGTCAAAAAGGAACAAGTAAGGGGCTAGGAGGTATAGCACAGTGGGAAGGGAGCTTGTCTTGAAAGGGGCCCACTCAGATTCCATCCTTGGCACCCCATATAGTCTTCTGAGCAACACCAGGAGTTATTCCTGAGTGCAAAATCAGGAGTGACCCCTGAGCATTGCCTGGTGTTGCCCCAAAACAACTTTATATAAAAACAGGGGAAGGGGAATAAGAGATTTAAAGGGATGAGTCCTCTGACCTGAGCTGCTGGAGAGGACCAAGTCGTTGTCTGTTTTAAGTCACAGAATAGATCTGAACCTGTTCCAGATGAGCCGGCCAGGCCCAAGCTGCTCTCTGAGACCTGGTCTGGGAATACCAGCAGCGGGTGTGGGTACTTTACAGGCCTGGTCCTGCCACCACGTCTGGCTTTTATTGGGTTGGAGGTGGGACCAAGTAGGAGGGTAGGGAGAATTTCCTGCTGGGTTGCTGACATCGAAGTCATGTTTTTACATTCGATATTTTTATGGTTTTATTTTTATTTGTTGTGTTTTGTTTGGCTAGTTTGGGGTCAGGTACCTGGATTCTAAATCCCGCTTTGGTATTTGATAGACATGTCGCCTCATAGAAGTCACTCTCCTTGTCTCTTACCTTTTCTGTGTTTGTTAATGATGAAACTGAGAGAACCAGAAGATTTCACTAAAACTAAAATAATGCTTTTAAAAAATAATACAAGATAGCCACACATAGCAGTGCCTGGAGACTTTCCTGACACTGCTTAGGTATTACATTTATCAAGGCTCAGGGGACCATATGAGATATCAGGGATGAAACCCAGATTAGCAATGTGCAAGGCAAAAGGTGCTCCTGTCACTGTATTGTCACTTTGGGCCTGAGAAAGGTCATTTTAAATTAATGACTCTGGGAAGATAAAGCTCTAAAGGGAGTATGAATGTAAATTTCCCCAAGTTTGATCCCTCACCACCACATGTAACCTACTGTGGGAGCTGTGGATGTCCCCAAACATGCTGGGCTTGATCATAAAGGCCATTAGGCCTGCACCAGGCCCAAGTATTGCTAGAATTGATTCCACTGTCCCTGAAAGCTGCCGGGAGAATCCCATCACATAAATAACTCTGGAAGCATATCATCAGAGAGAGAAAGAGAGAGAGTGAGAACAAGAGACAGAAAGAGAGAGAGAGCAGTTCTAGTTCATTCTAGAATCTACTATTCTATAATGCTTTACTGCTCCCCAGACAAGTGGCTCAATGCCACCAAGAAGGAGGAACGGAGTCTTAAAACCCAGAGTTCCCTAGTTTTGGTCTTTTGTGCTTTTAGTTTTTGCTCAAACATGGTAACCCAAAGGATGAATTCCACCTTTTATTTGTCTTCATGCTCTCTCCCAGCATTGTATAAGCACTGTCTGTCTGTCCAGAAGAGACTGGACATGGCAGTATATGCAAGGGTACAACTGCAACTGAAAGCTGTCCTGCTAAGAGGATAGAACTTCTTGTATACAAGCTTCTGCCTATACAAGAAGTCTTGTTTTTATTTTTACTTCTTAAGAAGTCTCATTTTTCTCTTTCTTACTCCAGGCTCTATACAATATCTCCCATTTTAGTACATGGAACCACAGAGTCCCACCTCTCCCTCAATGCCCTTAGGTCTTAGTCCAGTATATTCTTAAAGATGATTCTTAAACCTATCCCTACGTTTCTACTTCTACCTTTTCTCTTTACTTTCTCAGATAGCAATCCCTTCTTCCCTGCCCCTCTGGTCTCCCTCTAACCTACTCTCACCCATTTACCTAAGCACAACAATGAAACACATCTCTCAAAACACTTTGAGTTCTGCTCTTCCTATGGCACCCAGGTCCCATGGTATGGAGCAGAAAATATAAGCCCAGCAAAGGGAAGTCAGTTGCCAAAAAGCTCACAGATTATTATTGCCAGAGCTGGATCAAAGTCAAGTCTTCCAAATATAGGCCTATCCCCTTATTAATCAAGAGAATTCAAGATCTTGGCATAACATGTCATCCTATCATAAAGTTTCCCCTCCTTTGTTAAGAGCCAGGTGCCCAGGGACCTTCTTGATGCTAATTACCCTACGGTCTCACTTCTGTCTTGTTGCCATCCATAGCATCTGCCTCTCAACTGCCCCACTCCTCATGAGTAGGAATTATCTTCTACAGTCAGGTCACTGTCTGCCCCCATTCCCCTGCTGCCCTTACACCAAACTCACAACATCACCCTATCTTCAACTGTTATTTTTTCGGTACATATTCTTTTATCTGGAAGGTTATCATTCATTTCTTTTTTTTTTTTTTTGCTTTTTTGGGTCACAACTGGCAATGTTCAGGGGTTACTCCTGGCTCTGCACTCAGGAGTTACTCCTGGCGGTGCTTGGGGACCATATGGGATACCGGGATGGAACCCGGGCCGGCATGGGCCAGCCGCGTGCAAGGCAAATGCCCTACCTGCTGTACTATCACTCCGGCCCGGTCATCATTCATTTCTAAGAAATTTGCTTAGCCCTGAATCTGAGCTGGACCAGTGCTAGGTATTCCATTAGAGAGGTGAAGCTTCGCGTTCTTCCTGAAGGAAGTGACAGTTGGGGAAGAAGCTTCCTTTTATCCTGATGCTTGGGCTGTCAACACCAGCCCAGCCCTTGGAGTGAGCACTCCTCTAGCTGCTGAACTTCCCTGTTCCATGTCATCTTGCAGGTCCTGACTCACATGATCTACATCCCATCTCCAGTCCCTCTGTCGGGACTGGATTATCTCTTCAACATCATGCTCTCTGAAAGGGTGGGTCCATGTGTCACACAGTCCCCAGGCCTTGTCGTGGTACCTGCTTACTCCTATATACATGGTCACTGACTGGATCCCTGAAAAAAATTTTACCAGCTCTTTTACATGGCCTATCAGGCTGATGTGCTAACTCATGTCTTAACTAGAAACCAAACAAGTGAATGTTGACTCAAAAGTCAAACACATCTAGGGATAAGGTTCCCTTCCTGCCTTCCTCCTCCAGAGCGTTCTCTCAGTCAGCACCTCACTTATTTGTTCATTCAATTGAAAGGAGAATGAGAAAACACCGGAAAATCTTGAGGTGTGGGAAGGGGGCATGATAAATATCCTCAAGAACCGACTGGCGTTTTAGGGGTTAGGAGCCATCAAAGGAAGTGGTGGTCACAGGTTTGCCAGATATGGGCCAGTGATGGACATTGTACATGCACATACATTTTGGAAAATGTTTAAAAAAATACCACCTTCTGCCCCAACAACTTTATTGACCTTATCTTCCCAGAAACATAGAGAGACAGAATGTGGGGAAGATCTATTTGTTTATGTAAGAGAGACAGGATACAGGGAAAAAAGAATGAACAGTGGCGGGGTCATGGGTATACTTTGGTAGTGGTGGTGGTGGAGTAAAGCAATTTTGTACACCAATATCAAAGACTTTAACACTGTTGTTACAATATTATATAAACTATAATATAAAAAAATTTAAGGGGCCGGAGCAATAGCCCAGCGGGTAGGGCATTTGCCTTGCACGTGGCTGGCCCATGCCGGTCCAAGTTCTATCCCGGCATCCACATGGTTCCCGAGCACCGCTTAGGAGTAATTCCTGAGTGCAGAGCCAGGAGAAACCCCTGAGCATTGCCGGGTGTGACACAAAAAGCAAAAATAAATGAATAAATAAATAAATAAATAAATGAAAAGAAAATGATAATAAAATTTTAAATACTGATTTTAAATGAAACTGCCCCTCGAGGTGTTGCATGTGTGGTTGCGGTGCCCGGCTGCCTCAGCAGGTGGCAGACAGGAGATAGGCTTTTCTATACCCAGGACTCTGCCCCATGGGCTTTGGATGGTTGATGGTCTGGCACAGAAAAAGAATGGGTCCCCTGGGATGAACCCAGAGCCACAGCAGAGCCTGGCAAGCTACCTGTGGTGTATTCGATATGCCAAAAACAGTGACAATAATGGACCTCATTCCCAGCGAATGGTGACATTCTGGCACCCACTCAAGCAAAATACTGATGCTAAGTGAATTCTGAATGCCCAGAATACCCCTTGAAAATTATTTCTGGTTTCTAGATTGTCTTTCTAACTTCCTTCTCAATTATAGGAGCAACATTGCACCGTGCTTTCTTCACTGAGGTAACTGCATCTTGGAAAGTCAGTTCTGAGTAGCTGGAACTTACACTAAAAAGATTGACAGAATCCCACACCCAAAAACCATGAATGAACTGATATTCACTATTTCTCCAGATCTGCAAGATCCACTCTGGGAACATTTAGGTTTGAATTCTTCAGTGAGTCTAATTTTTAAAATATTGGATGGATGAGAATAAGTTATAGATCAGTATTGTCCCATTTTACACTCATACAACCCTAGGCAAAAAAAAAAACAAACATACAACCCATAGGCAGAAAGGCTATAGGAGACTCCTTCCTGCTCTCTGACAAGCTTTCTATACTCACTTTCATCTCCAGCACAGGTTCAGTGTCCTTGTGAGTGTGTAATGCCAGTTTGTCTTCATAAATAGATAAAATAAACCCATAAGTATTACCCCTTGTGGCGTGTTTATACTTTGCTTTAAAGGAACTTAATCAAAATCCCTTTCCAAGGCCTTGTAGGATTGCTTCTGTCTGAGTGACAGACTGAAGAGATTTCTCTCCCAGGAATACGTACATTCATGATGTCCTTTTCTGCTTTACGTCTACACTCAGGCAGTGATCCCAGTAAGTCAGCATCATGGTCTAAGAGAGAAGTTATTTATTGCCAAGCCCATGTCATTCAGTGTTGTAGCATGGTTCACCAAGATCTCAGGCTATTTATTGTAAATATTTCAGAAGAACCAGAGTCGGGTTCCAGGTCTGAGGTTTAAAACACTATCTTTATAATCAATTGGCCTGTGTTTATTTCTTTCAGTCAATATTTTATGAAAGTGGGTGGTAAGTGACACTCCTTGCTTTCTAATTTTTTGCAAATGGCTTATTTCATATTCCTAAATATTTACTGTGTCCTATTATTTAGAGCCCAAATCATGGAGTGCCCCCCATCAATGGCTAAACACTATTCCAAGTCAAACACTATTGCATACATTTCACAAATGTCCACTTTAACCAGAGAATCACTTACTACAGACTGGCGAATAGTATTATTGTAAACTGAGGTTCACTAAGTACTCAAGGTTGCCCACAGGGGAAGGTCAGAGCCCCATTCCAAGAATAGCCTTTTACAGTTCTTTTCTGTCCTATGTCAGATAGGAGGAGCATCCAAGTCTGGGTCCTGCACATTCCTCTTTGTCCTAGAATCCCTGACAGGAGTGGGAATTAGGAATCAGGACTAGGGTTCTGGGAGTTAGAATCTAGGACCCAGTCCAGGTGACTCCACCAGGAGCTCATTCTCATTCACTGCTTTGCAGCTCCTCCACCTCCTCCACCTTATGATAAGCAATTCCCTGGGAACCTTAGAATCTGGGTGACTTATACATATGCAGAGAAAGAAAGAGATAAGTACTGCCTTCTTGTAACCACCCTGTTTCTTCTAATGAAGCTTAATTGTTTTCTCAATAACAGGCAGGATGCCTACCTACAACCCCTGTTCACTGCTCCGTAAACACAGAGCCAAGGCCCCATGTTCTAGCCATTCCAGGCTAAGAATAGGCTGAGAAACAGCAGCATACTAGTGTGAAGTTGAGCAAGCTTCCTAGAGATCCACTCACCCTTGCCCATCACAGTCGTTCAATTTCTCTCAATATAATGCATTCTGCTACATATACCACCGAGACTACCCTCTTTCCTCTTCTAATCAGAACTTCCTGGAACTCTGTCCTCACCCCCCCACACCCACCCAGCACTGCCCCACACCCACCCAGCACTGTGCTTGCTTAGGACCCTCCCAGACGAGATGCCAACCTTCTAAGTCAAAAGTCATGAGTGGGTTTGGAAATTCAAGGCAGCCAGCCTCATAAAGTGATGGGGAGGTGGGGGCAAGGACTGGCTCTGTCATCCCCAAGTTCTGCCATGTGGAAAGGGAGGCTGTCAGCCCTGGGGGGGTGAGTAAAACCTGAAATTTGAGGAAGGACAGGTGGATCCTATTGTGACTAGGGACTAATTAGGACATCCCAATCCTAGGCCACCTCATGGCCTCAGGCTGAGATGTGAGGTGTATAAAAGGGAGACTAACAGGGAGACGGGCTCACAGCATCTCAAACCCTTGGAGTCTCCGAGCTTCAGTGGCTGGTGCATTTGGGTAAGTTTGGGAGAGCAGCGTCTATCCGCCAGTGTTACACTGGGGTGGACCTCTGACTGGAGGGTCAGGCAGAGAAGCCTCTTTGGACATCTCTCCCTGGGGGTCGCCAATCTGGGTCTCTAAGGCAACAACCAAGAGTTGCATGTCTATGGGCTGAGGCCGTAGAGGTAGGGGAGCAGAGTGGCCTTCTCTAGCAGGCTGGTGCTGTACTTTGGGAGGTGTTTAGAGAAACCTGGGGGAAGGACATAGCTGTACCCACCCTGGAACCAAGCAATTGGCAGAAATGGGCTTTCTGAGCAAGGCAAAAGCATGGAGATGAGGGAGGGGGTTGTCTGTCAGGAAACAAAGCAGCAGCTTACAAGAGAGTGTGGCACAGTGACAAGATATTGCTTTAGGGAAACAGGGGCCCCTGTTTGACCCCACCCCCCCCCAGGCTGAGTGGCCAGGGATCCATTACCTTACTCTCCCAGCTTTTAATCAACTATAATTAACTATGATCAAATAAACCAAAGGGTTTATTTGATCTCTAGAGCCCTCTATTCTTTAAATTCCCTTTGAGAGGGGTTAAGATGCTCTTTGCGACTCTTTTCAATTTTTTGTTAGAAACATAGTAAGGTCAGGACCTTATACTGAGTTCTTCCTGGGCTAGGTAGTGTGTGCATACATACTTATGTGTGTGCGTATGATCAAATGTATGCATGATGCATGATTATATTCATATGATCTTATATATGTATCTATTTCTTACAACTAGAGAAGAGTTAAGTAACTTGCTCAAAGGGCTGGTTGGTTAATGCTTTAAGCAAGACATATGTCCAGATTCTACAGCTGTTGCCCACATAGTATATGATGCTTTGTTCTTTTTCTTCTTGTCTTTTCTTATTACCCTGTCCTCTAATTTCCACACTCTTTCTTCTATCTTCTCTTCTGTTTTCTTGTTTCATTTGGGTTTGGGGTTATTTGGGGGGTTGTAAGGGGTATACCTGGGATGCTCAGGGCTTATTTCTGATTCTGTGCTCAGAGACACTCTTGCCAGTGCTTAGGGGACCCATGGGGAGCCAGTGATCAATGCTGGGTTGGCTACAAGTGCCTTACTCTCTGTGCTATTACACCAACCCTTCCCTTCCTTTTTTGCTCTCTCTTCCTTCCCCCTTACTTTCTTCTGTCCTTCCATGTAACTTTGTCTCAAAAACAGATTTGAAATGACTCACAGAGTTTAAGTTTTTCACATAGACCTGCACACACATATCTGTGCGTGCACATGCATGCGTGCATGATGTGCACACACACACACACACACACACTGGGAAAGGGATCAGGTTCAGATCAAAGTAGAACAGAAAGGGTCTACAGAACCAAAAGCCCTCTCTGGTTCAAGCTTTCCTCACTTCTCATCTTTCTACCTTTCTACCTCCAGTTGAACGTCCAGCAAAGAATGTCGCAGCAGAAGCAGAAGCAATGTGCTCCCCCTCAGCAGTGCTGCCCCCCCACCTCAGCAGTGCTGCCCCCACCTCAGCAGTGCTGCCCCCCACCTCAGCAGTGCGCCCCCCTAAACAGTGCTGCCCCCCCCCCCACCTCAGCAGTGCTGCCCCCCCACCTCAGCAGTGCTGCCCACCACCTCAGCAGTGCTGCCCACCACCTCAGCAGTGCTGCCCACCACCTCAGCAGTGCTGCCCCCCACCTCAGCAGTGCTGCCCCCCCCACCTCAGGAGTGCTGCCCACCACCTCAGGAGTGCTGCCCACCACCTCAGGAGTGCGCTCCCCCTCAGCAGTGCTGCCCCCAGCCTCAGCAGTGCAAGCAGCCTTGCCAGCCACCACCCAAGTGCCAGCCAAAGTGCCCACCCCCTCAGCAATGCCAGAAATCGAAGCAGAAGTGAGATATTGCAGGCCCGTGACCAGAGGCTGAGGAAGACCAGCAAGCCTGTCAGCCCACTCACCAGGCACTGGATGCAGCCATACTCAGGAAAAGGTGGCACCAGGGTGGCAGCTTCCTCAAGATGTTGGCTTCTTATTCCTGCATGGCTGCAATTTCCACCTCAGACAAAGATCTGGTTCTACACCTATCTAATTACCTCAGCTGACACGTATTTGCATCGCCCTGCTGTTTTCTTGGATCTCTGGGCAGCAAGCCAGCATGCTCTTTGCTGTCACCTCTAGGTCTACGCCTGTTTCCCAGACAATTAAATTTAAGTCTTCTGGCACTAATGTCTTGGTCTGATTCTTTGCTTGTTTGAGTTTTTTACATTCCTGAAGACTTGTATCCTGCCCCCTAACCAGAGGTGTAGGAGAGTAGGTGTGTACGGGTGCAGGAGGAGGGGACAGGGGATGGCATGGCGCTGTGCATTCACAATGGCTCAGCCAGGATGAGGAGGAGAAGTGGCACTTTCTCAAACAGGGACAAATTCCAACCATGGAAGAAGAGAGCATCACATGAAACCATCTCTCTTATTAGAGAGCCATGCTTTCTTGCTTGGTGAGGGGAGGAGCTCATTTAAAAGATGTCATGAACAACAGTTTCTCAATCCAGAAAGAATGAAGGACCTGCCAGTTGCGAGTTCTGCGGTAGAGGAGGGCTCAGATAACAGCTTTTCACTCAGAGAATATACTCCAAGTGTTTACCATTAAAAATGAGTTTCTGGTAAAAAAAAAATAGTGCCGTAAGAATCCTCCTGCACATGGAGATCAGAGTGCTGGGCTCCCTGACCAAATCCAGGATCAGGGCATAGAGATCCCCTTCTGTCCCAGGGAGCAGCAGCCAGCCTATGGAGAAAGACATAAGAATCCAGCAGAGTTTCAAAAAGCTTTACTCTCACAGGTTCTGGTATACAATCCAGTAACAGGAAAACCCCAGACTTTAGGTTTCTAGCTGGACCCAGGCCACATGTAGGTTTAGAATCCTCAGTCAAGATTGCCACTACCACTTGCTAAGGCCCAATAGGGAAGAGAACAGAGAGGAGGATAGCATAGGCAGAGAGGAAGAAGGAAGAAGAGGAGAAGAGGAGATAAAGTGCAGAAGAAAGCAGGCTACAGCTTTTATAATTTTTCAGCCCAGACAGGCCCACATCAATGGAAAGCAATTAGGGTCAATCCCCCTCAGGTAACTTCTCCCAGGACCTCACCTAGCCCCATTGAAATGCTAATATTGCCCCAGCCAAGGCTGCAGGCCCCTCCCTTGGTTCTCCACCAGGTCCTATGTAGATGGGGAAAAGTCATGTATCTGTACATGGATATTCTATAGCCAGGTATATATTTCTCTAAGCCTTCACCAGATTTTCATCTTTAGTTCATAGTTGTTTTGTATATTAGCCTTTAGACTTATTAGAGAGCCATGCTTGCTTGCTTGGAAGCAAGCATCATTTCTCTCTGGTCTAATTACTTAGAGATCCAATGTGGCCAGGTAAATATACTAGTAAGATCTATCTAGTCCCACGATGATTGTGGTAGCATGAGAGAAAATATATATACCAGCTAACATAGAATACATGGTAAGATGCACTGCCACATAAAGTCACAGATTCAAACTGTTTTCTTGCTCCTATCTACAAAGTGGCCTGCAGGAGGTAACTTCTGACAAGATGCAGAGACTCTGGGCAACAGTGTACTGCAACAATATTACAGTGGGTTGGGTGCTTACCTGGCATGTTGCCGACCCAGGTACAATCTCTGGAACCTCATAAGTTCTCCCAAGCATATCCAGGAACAATTCTGAGTGAAAAGTCAGGAGTTAACCTCAGAGTAATGCTGGTTATGGCCCCAAAACAAAACAAAAAGGAATTTCCTACATGGAGGCAATAATACCACGTAGTGAGTGGGCAGGCACTAGTCTAGCATGCAGCCAACATGTGTTTGATTCCTGGCACCCCACAGTGTACTCTGAGCCCACTAGGAGTAATTTCTGAGCAGGGAGTAAACCCCGAGTACCACTGTGTCACCCAAAATCCAAAAATAAAATAAAAATAAAGAAACGAATTCTGCTGCCTGTTAAAGACAATGTCAAAGCTTCTTCAAGTTCACCAGATGTGTGATTAGGAGCCACCTATACAAACTCTGCACTCCAGTGTGCACACATGCACTGTCAGTATTCCAAAAGCCACAGCCCTGTCAGTTGGGGGACTCTCCTGATCTATAGTATCACTGTATCACTGTCTTCCCGTTCATCATCGATTGGCTCGAGCGGGCACAAGTAACATCTCCATATGACCTGTCTCATGCAAGTAGAGCCCAAGGGCACCTGCTTGCTCCAGGAACATAAAGAGCCTCAAACCATTCCATCAGGTCGTGGGAATGAGGTCTATAATTGTTACTGGTATTTGGCATGTCAAATACAACACGGGTAGCTTGCCAGGCTCTGCCATGTGGGTAGCATACTCTTGTAGTCATCTCAAAATCCAGCATTTATTGATGAACCATGCAGCCGCGTAGGGCTGCGCAGGCCGGGCTGTGATAGGCTGGTCTGCAGGGTGGAGTTCTGACGAGAGGGAAGTCCAAATGTGGAAAATGGAGGCCCTCAAGGAGTCGGGGATCATCTGGCTTATTTTGAGGCTCTGGGCCAGATTAAAAAAAGACTGCTGCAGGGTGCATCTCGATGAGCCGGGCTGTGATAGGTTGGTCAATCTATAGTGCCCCTCTATTTTTTGGCCCTCTACTTTTATTTCACTATTTTCCTAGGGCATTATGATAATCAGAAACCTCAGACTCACCATTATCCTAAATGATCAATTTCAATTGCTTCCATTATGTCCTTTCCATCTTCTACTTTAAACCCCTATAAATAGTTTATAAAATGAGATATTCAAATCTCTTTAGCACTTTCCACACCTCTGTGCACTAAGGAACTCACTTGGCTCATGAGTAAAAATCAGCAGAAGTACCCAAAGGAGTCATAGACAGTAACAAAATTAAGGGCCAACATATATTTAGACTATGGGGAGATAGCAAAGTTAGCCAAGACACAAACTTTCAATGGTGCTTCCTAGGAAGGCAAGGATCTTCTTCCTCCATTATCCTTCCTTCCTTCCTCCATTATCCTTCCTTCCATCCCCCTTCCTGTTACCATCTATCTATCATCCATCCTTTCCATGCTCCATCAATCCCATCATTCATCCATCCTTCCCACAATCCGCTCATCTATGCCCTTATCCTTCCTTCCATTCATACTTTTATCCATCACTGATTTATGTGTCCCCTCCTTTAATCCATCAGTGCATCCATATTAAGCACCTCATTACATTTACCCAGAATGAGATGGGCACCATGAAAGCAGTCACAACACAGCTTCTGAACCTCTTGATTCTAATAAGAATCCCATAAGAAGACAAGTCTGGATTCCGGAGATAGCTAAAAACAATTAGATGAGCAGCTGTCCAAGATTAATTGGTATGAATTAGTGGGAGAGGCTGAGGGGTGGAGAACTTGTACTGACTGTAGCTCTCAAAGAGCTCCTAGAAAATGTCTGGCAAAGAAGGGGGTTACAGTCGGAAGAGTGGGACTTGGCTAGGCAGGGTGGCGCACATTCCAGAAGTGGGTACTACATGAGCCAATAATGCTGAGTGTCAGGCACACCCGCGAGATGTAGCTGCTCTCACGCTGGAGTTACGGCTGGCCTCTGCAGCCACCCACGTCTTGCTAACACCACGTATAGTCTTGTGATCTATGTCTCATAAGTGTTTTTATCAGATGTGGTACTAAACAGAAACTCACTGTGAACTTATCTGAACTCCCAGGAAAAGACATGCTTAAAGCATTCTCTTACACTAACCAGACTATCTCATCTCAGGTTCCAAATGTCACCTCTGATGGTGTCTCCAGTCCATCTCTCTTTCTGTCTCACTGACTGTCTCTTTCTCCTCTCTGTCTCTGTCTCTTGTTTCTCTCTTCCATCTCTGTCTCTCTGTTCTGTCTGTGTCCATCTCTTCTGTCTCTGTTGATGTCTCTGTCGATATCTGTCTTTCTGTCTCTCTGTCTCTATCTGCCTGTGTACCTTCATCTCTCTCTCCATCTGTTTCTTTATCTCTGTCCTTGTATATCTCTGTTTCTGTCTCTTTCTTCTCTCTGTCTCTTTCTCCATCTCTGTATCTCTCTGACTCTGTCTCTAACTTTCTGTCTCTATGTCTAACTCTCTGCCTCTGTCCTTCTCTGTCTTTCTGTCTCTGTGTGTGTAGTGTGTATCTCTTTCTCTCCCTACTTCTATTCCCTTACACTTCTCACTCAGTACCAAAACAATAGAAGATTTAATTTCACCCTCCAGGCTTCATGAAGTATTCTCCGCCACTAATTATACTAATTAGTATGTGTGCACATGTGCTATGTGTAGCTAATTTAACTCATTTTTTCTGGCCCAGTGATACTGGGGGTCCCAGAATCACTCCTCTTTGCTATGTGACCTGACAGCAAGCGCACCTTCCTTTAGGTCTCACTTTCCTCATGTGCAGCCTGGGCATAAGATCACCTGCTTCTTAGGAATCCAGATAGGCATCAAGGAGGCATGTGATGTTTAACTGTTGTTTATGACATTACTTTAAGTTGTGACAAAGCTGCAAACTGATGGACTGCTACCATTAGTGCCACCACTTTTATAAAAGAACCCAGGTTGTAGTAGTGGTGCAAAGGAGCAGACACCTTTGGGGTCAATGGCAGAGGAACAGAGGTCTTAGGTCAGAGGGGAGAGTTTGGATGAGTACTCACAGGAAGAAGCAGCACTGAATCTATGTGATCATCACCACAGGTGCCTTTTCTTCCAAAATCTCTCCTTCACCTTACTTGCCCCTTAAGACACACCTTACTAGACACTGCTCTGGAGTCATGCTGAGACAGTCCTTTTCCACAGTGAGTCTCCCACTGGTTTGAAAAGTCAGCCATGTCTTTGGGAAAAGGCCATGTCCCCTGCAAGCAAGAAGTGAGGGAGGTTGTCAACTGTGGAAACTTATACAGGTTTGGGAACTGATGACATGTCTACCAAGCCCTTATGCACATTGATGCTATGCTACTAAAGTAGGTAGAAGTCCTTACCCACAGTAGAGCAAGTGGGCTGGGTGGCAGAGATGTTTCCTGTTATTACAATGGTAATAATTTGCAGTGATATATCTGAGATTCAAACTTGGGACACTTGCATTCTCTGGTATGACCTTTGGTTCTCTGGCAACAGACTGTACTACAACATGTGCTCTCATCATTGTAGGGGACCAATAAGTCTGATGCCTGGATTCTGTCTGCAGAGCTGACAGTGCATGCACCACTGGGGAAGTCCAGGGCATGTGGACACAAGGACTCATACTCTTAGTGTTTGTACTTACTGAGGGTCACACACTCTCATATGCTCATTCACATGAAAGGCACATGGTGTCATTATTCATGGGATATTTGACAGCTTAGACTCACTTCAACTTTTGAGAGCATCACAGAGACCCTGCTGTTGGAACGGGCATTGGCTCAGTGGCCTAGATGACAGACATGAACAGCTAGAGACAGTAGTAGGCACGCAGCTGGTGTGGTGGCTATTTGTTACCTGCTTCAGAAGTAGTTTTAATGTTTAATTTTTAACTTTTTTTGGGGGTGGTGAACTCCTAAGATCTATGGGTCATAACTTGGTAAGTTACAAAGACATCAACACTTGGCCAGTTGTATCAAATAATTCAAAGCTGAGGCCCAGAGGTGCTGAAAACCACCAGGGCTACACATGGCAGTGCTGGAGGGTGGGGGAACTTGTGGCACTAGGGATCAAACTTATGGCTTCATTCATGTAAAGTATCCTCTCGAGCCCTTTATGCTACGTCTCCAGTTGAATTTAATTTTTAGCTTACCCATGGATTTGACAACATTCATTGTGTACCTGCTGAATGTCCATGCTGTGCACACTTACATGTGTTTGTGTGCACATACTCACATTTCCTCCTGTGTACAGTATTGAGCACTCACATGAGATCAGGACCCACCACAGATTGACAAATCAGATCACATAATATTGATCATAGGTGTGTTCACACACTAACATATTCTCACAGGAATCTCAGTGTATAATCCTGAGAGTGACACACAGATATGTGCCTGAATGCTAAGCACTGAGTCCAGTCAGCTTCTGTTCCCAGGTCCAATCAGTGGTTGTTTTCTTACCTCTCTCCAGAAACTCTGACATTCTACAGGGATGACTGCCATCAACTAGCAATGGGTTTCCGAAGAACAGAGATGCCAGAATGAAGGGTGAGAGGCTGAGGGCGTGAAGGTGTTTCTTGCTCATAGAAGATAGTAACTATTTATTTCAAATAGAGACTCTTCCTGGAAATGGTGTCGGGCAGGAAGAATTTCCAACATCATGAGCATGGACTGAAGAGATAGTATAGTGGGTGGGAGCTTGCCTTGCATGCAGTTAGCCCAGGTTCGATCCCTGGCATCTATGGTTCCCGAACCTTCCAGGAATGATTCTTTAGTGCAGGAGAAACCCTTGAGCATAGCTGGGTGTTCCCTCAAAAAAAACAAACCAAAAAAAAAAAAAAAGAACTCAACATTTTGAAACGAAGAGATCTGAATTCCACCCCCATCCTCTTTACTATTCATGGAGTAACCTTGGTCCACTTATTTTCAACCTTTCTCTTACAATGAGAATAACTTAACTTCAAGGCCTGAATTAGAAAGTGATGTGGGTTCTCAGAGGCGCAGTGTTCTTTATTTCTCCTTCTTGTCTCCACCAAACCCAGGGTGGAGAAAGACAATTTGCTAGCTCTTTGCTGACTCACTGCCTGCTGTGCCTGGGAAGAAACCCCAATCTGTGATAGGTCTTGGCAGAGTCGTAGGGAAGACCCCCAACTCTGGTGGGCAGGAATATTCCTCCAGGAACCTGATCTACTTGCGTCTACCAGACAGTTTAATTTCATCAGCTCCACCTTTTCCAGCAGGTTTGCACTTGTTCCTGACTGCCTCGCATTCCTGGGGTAATCACAGATGCCAGGTAGTATAGAAAGCAGGCTTGCTCTATCTCCTATGCTGACGCAATCCTCACAAACCATTTGGGTGCTTTCTCAGTGCACAGGGATGCATGTATTTGCACTTGCATAAGCACAATTGTTGTCTGAGGGAAGAGTCCTATCCCAGGGTAGAAAACTACATTTTGTTTGGGGTTGGAGGGAGGGGTCTCCCCAAGCTCAGCTCAGGCTTCCCCCACCTATTAAGCCTCCAATTCAATGCAAAGTCTGGAGTAAAATGTGTTTCTCAGGTTCCCACTGGAGATTATTATTCCAGCCACTCCTGTAGTGCTGGAGGCCCCTAAGGTTGTGCTCTGGGATGTTCTCTGGACCAGGGTTTGCTATGCTATCACCTCCCAGAAAAAGTTATTTTTGACTCCTACTTCCTAGTATTTAGCCCTAATTCCTGAAATGAACTATCAGGTATCCCCATCCCTTTTTTTGGCAAAAGATACTATTCTCTCTACCTCAGTTTCCTAGACAGCCCTTTGACTTGAATGTCTCTGGATTGACATCCAAACCAGATTGGATTGCTTATTTATTTAACATTCAAGCATACCTTTCCCATGATTCTGGAGACACTTCAGTTCCAATAAGAAGGAACCAAGCTCAGTGCCAAGAACTAACCCATCACTCAGTTCTGAAGAGCTGGAGTCCTGTTGCCCCTGAGCAAGGCATTTCCTTTTCATGCTCCTCAGTGTCAAAATGCACATGACAATATGTGGCTTACTGGAGTCTTTCTTAGCTTCCTTCCAGTTCTGACTCAATACAAGGTGATTCACTATAATCTACGTTTTATCTCTTCTGCTAACTAGTCATGGTCACGGAAAACCCTAAAGAGGTAAGGATGGGGTGGGGCCACCAGATGAGAGAGCATTATGCATGGCTTCACAGTAGAGGCACAGTGGCAGGGAGCAAACTTAAATAAAAACCAGAAGGACAATGTTTTTCCCTCCTAGGGGCAGGAGCTGGCCATAACCTGTACTGCTCGGATGCTACTCCAGACTCTGCTAAGGGCTCTACTCCCAGAGGTTCTCAGGGACCATGGTTTCAGGAACCTACCCCAGAGCACCCACATAAAAGTACCTTTGAACTCCCCTCCTGGCCCCACTTCAGTAGCTTAAGAGCCTCAGCCTTAGGACTAATTTGCTTCCTCCCAGGGAACCGATATGATTACACTGGTGTCTGTAGGGGCATACGCATCCTATGTAGACTCAGACTGAAGTAGAAAATCTGTTTCCCAATTGAAGAGTGGATAACTGGAAGGTTATTACATGTACTTTATTATATGTGGTCCCAGGGGAACTAATGTCTCTCAGCACTGGTGATTTTATAGCTAATGAGCAGGACCCTGAATTAAAAAAAAAAAGTAGAAATGTAAAATATGAGCTTTCTGGGGTTCTATATCAGTGACTAATAAATCAAAGTTACAGTTCTCTAAATGTATGTAAATGGTTAAAAGGTCCTTATCTAAATTAAGAGGATGTAAAAGTACAAGCAGTATAGGCCTTACTGTTAACAGCCAGAATGAAGGTAATTGGGGAAACCCTAGTTGAGCAAGCAGGGCTAGGGGTGACAAGAGAGAGTTAGCTAGCCCAACAAAAGAAAAGCAAAAGTACAGGCCTTTAGGGCAGGAAGTTTAAGTCGGGGATACTGCAGCAGATATTTTCAGGTTTAAAAATGCTAGTAATGTTCCACAGAATGGGAAAGAATATTCACCCAATACCCATCTGATAAGGGGTTAATATCCAGGATATATCAGGCACTGGCAGAACTTTACAAGAAGAAAACAAACAACCCCATCAAAAATGGGGAGAAGAAATGAACAGAAACTTCAGCAAGGAAGAAATTCGAATGGCCAAAAATCATATGAAAAAATGCTCATCATCACTAATCATCAGAGAGATGCAAATCAAAACAACAATGAGATACCACTTTACACCACAGAGACTGGCACATATTCAAAAGAGCAAGAACAACAAGTGCTGGCATGGATGTGGGGAAGGGGGGACACTCATCCATTGTTGGTGGGAATGCAGGCTGGTACAGCCTTTCTGGAAAACAATATGGACTTTCCTCCAAAGACTAGAAATCGAACTCCCATTTGACCCAGCCATACCACTCCTGGGAATCTACTCTGGGAAACCAAAAATAAGCAGCGGAAACACCATCCCTACTTTTTATGTTCATAGCAGCATTATTCACAATAGCCAGAATCTGGAAGCAACCAGAGTGCCCGAAAATCGATGACTGGATAAAGAAGCTTTGGTACATCTACACAATGGAATACTATGCAGCTGTTAGGAAAAATGAAGTTATAAAATTTGCCTATAAATGGATGGACATGGAGAAGATTATGTTGAGCGAAATTAGCCAGAAGGAGAGAGACAGATACAGAATGACTGCATTTATTTGCATGGCATAAATATATATGTACATATTATGGTACCAATATCCAAGGTCAAGTGAAACATATATCAGGAGGTCTTGTCAAAGGTGGAAATTATCACAAACGTGTGGGAGTCAGAGGTTAGGTAAGACAGAAAATGGAACAGGGTGCTAATAATTGTCGAGGGTACTAATGCCAACCTAGAACTGAACATTAAATAGAGGCAAAAGGATACACATGACAACCTTTTAATGTATGTTCTGTAATCCATAGTCTGGAAGGGAAGGAAAAGAGAAAGAGAGAGAAAGGGAAAGAAATAAAAAACCTGCCATGGAGGTGGGCTGGGGAAGGGGGGGAGGGAACCGGGGATGTTGGTGGTGGGAGATGGGCACTGGTGGAGGGACGGGTGCTGAAACACTGTATGACCAAAACCCAAACATGAACTTTTTAATTGTATATCTTTTTATTTGTATATCTCACAGTGGTATAATAAAATACTTAAAAAATAAAATAAAAATGCTAGTAATGCAATGGTTTAAAATGAGATACACATTTCCTAAGCAGTTCCAAATTCTCTTCATTTCATAGTAGATTACACACTTCCATAGTGATACATTTAGTTGTGGTAGGTTGCTCTCTACTTGGATCTCAACACTTAAACTTGCACCATCATGTAAATGTTCTTATTCTGCTCAACTAAACTTGTCCACAACCACCCAGTCAGTAGACAACAAACTGAGATTCAAATATAGACCTGTGTTTCATAAACTTTCAATCAATCCTTTTATTATTTCTACACTACTCTGATGGTTATACTAATTTTTTCCAGGGCAAACAGAGGCTGAGTTGTTCTCATCTTTGTTTCATATAGTACTTGGCAGGGAGAGAGTTCTGGAAATATTTAATGGGAAGCTAAGTTGTAACTGCTGAGCCTTTATGAAAATGGTATAGACCTTTTCCTCACTTATAGTGGCTTCCAGTAAATAAAGTGTAATTGCAAAACAAATGTGTTTGTAGTTAGAGTTTCTCTGTTGGAAGTGGTCCAGAAATTAGCTAGTGAATCTTTTAAAACCAATCAGCAGCAATATCAAAGCATTTTGCAATTTTGCTCTTTCTCTTGCCACCCCCAGATTTAGAAGGAATCTCTGGGGTTAGGACAAGTTAAAATAAACTTGCCTAAAACTTATAGTTTGGGGAGTGTGTCACCCTTTCTTTGGGAGAAGCTACCTCTATTGCATTCTCTTGACTCTGATGGGGTCAAGGTGAAACTTTTAAGAACAGTTTTGTACCGATAGGGCCCCTATCAGTGCTATGTGGCCTCATGGACCCAAGCAGCACATGAACTCAGGCAGTATATGCACATACTTTCTTTGTTCCAGTTGTATTTTGTAGAGTTTTCCAAGCTGCCCCATGAGGGGCTTTCTAGCTAGGTAGGAGGTCATTGCTAGGGGGCTAGAGCAACAGTCCAGCAGGTAGGGCATTTGCCTTGCAAGCGGCCAGGCTGTGCCATCCCGGGTTCGATCACTGGCATCCCACATGGTTCCCGAGCAACTCCAGGAGTAATTCCTGAGTGCAGAGCCAGAATTAATCCCTGAGCATCACCGGGTGTGACCCAAAAAAGCAAAAAAAAAAAATGCTACCTTTCTCTCCAGAGATTAGGGTGAAAGAGTTCATTGCTAGGATGGTTGCCAAGGGAATAGAGTTTGCAGTGGTTGATGGTCTTCTTTGAAATTCCTTTCCTCAACTTTTGATCCTGCTTGAGCTTTTCTCAGAAGGGGACTAGCCTTCTCTGGGTCTGTTGGCACCAGTGAAGTGTTTTTATGTGGTAGGGTAGTCACACCTGGTGATTTTCAGGGTTTACTCCTGGCTCTAGATGAACCCAGAGCCACAGCAGAGCCTGGCAAGCTACCCATGGTGTATTCGATAAGCCAAAAACAGTAACAATAATGGATCTCATTCCCAATGAATGAAGATGTTACTGGCACCCACTCGAAAGCAAATTGATGAACAATGGGAAGACAAATGATACAAGTGATGCTCCTGGCTCTGCACTCAGGAATTACTCCTGGTGGTAATTGGGGAGATCCCTGGCATATGGGATACCACGGATCAAACTCAGGTCAGTGGTGTGAAAGGCAAATGCCCTACTTTCTGTACTACTGCTACAGCCCCACCAGGTGAAGTCTTTACAGGCCTTGTTTCCTGTGTCTGAAAAATGGACTTTTTACAGCCTTGAGACTATTGGTTTTATTACTTCTTAGGAATTCCATTGCCTAAGGATGGGTCCTTTCAATCTACCTGACTCTGTCAGATGTGTGCCTGCTTTTCTCTGTGGACAGTTCAGGAAATGTCACCAGTTATCATCATCTTTAAAATGTTCTCTGCTGGTATTCCACAATGTCTTATACTATGACTCGGCCTCTGCAGTAAGGATGATCAAATTAGGATGTTGGTTTCAAAGATGTAAGTTTGATTATTCTTAGAACAGCGAGAGGTAGTTAAGAGAATAAATTGGTTTTGCTATCCTGGGAAGCCACTACAATGACTGGATGCAAAACCAGGTAGGGAAAAGGTGGTGTTAATAGAAGAAGTGGGTAACAGGGAGGGGAGGGGCTTATAAAGAGGTGTCAAAGTATGGGCACCTGTTGCAGGACACCTAAAAGCCTAAAAGCCTCTGCATCTGCCCTGGATTGCCTCCTGCAGGTCACTTTGTAGATAGAGGGGTAGTTTAAATGTGGCAATTTATCTGACCATGTGTACTGGCTGGTATAAATATTCTCTCATGCTACCACAATCATCCTGGGACTAGCTAGATCTTACCAGCATATTTGCCTGGCCACGCTGGATCTCTAAGTAATTAGAACAGAGAGAAATGCTGTTTGCCTCCAAGCAAGCAAGCATGGCTCCCTGATAACTCAAAGACAACTAAGATACAAAACTACAGTGAAGTAGATGAGACTCTTGCGAAGGCTTGGAGAAATATTTAACTGGCATTAGTATAGTCATTAGTACAGAGGCATGCCATCTCAGAAACCCCTTCTCTACCCTACAAAGGCATTTCCAGGCAGATCTTGGCTCAAAACATTAGCATATAAAAGGGGCCTAGGTGAGGTGCTGTGAGAAATTACCTGAGGGCATTTGACCCTTCCTGCTTCCCATAATAGTGGGAGGTCTGAGTTGCAGGGGTATAAAAACTAGGCTGCTTCCTCTCTCTCTCTCTCTCTCTCTCTCTCTCTCTCTCTCTCTCTCTCTCTCTCTCTCTCTCTCTCTCTCTCTCTCTCTCTCTGCTTTGGGCTCTCTTTTGGGGCTCATACTCTTCTTGGAAGTCTTGTCTGTGTCTCCTCTCTACAGGGCCTTAACATGTGGTGGCCGCCATCTTGGCCTACACGTGGCTGGGGTTCTAGATGGGAATCCTAAGCACAGGGTTTTTCCTATTGCTGATTTGTATGCCTGAACCTGTGATAAGTAAAGCATTTTAAAACTGCATCAGATTCCTGAGTCTTCATCCATTCCCCGCTGGCTTCAGAGGTAGATGGGAATTCGGCTTCCTGGTACTGTTGGGGACCCCGGAGGCGTCCCCGACAGGCACCTGTAGGTACCAACAGAAAATTTCCAAAAGCGGCCATTGCAACCTCACTCTGGCCATGATTGAGACACACATCTAGAAATCTCCAGGGAACCAACAAACTGCAGACATTGTACCAGCCACTGAATTCTCAAAAGAAGAAAAAAAACAGTGTGTAGGCACAATTTCTACTCTGTAAGAACATAGCAGTAATTTCTTATACAGGGAGACAAGATGGCCTAATGGGTGTCCAGGTTAAGATTTAACATTCCCTATTGGCCTTTTCTAAGAATATGTTTTTTTAACCAGATTTAGCAAGTTAGTGCTAACACAGTAATATTCAGTATAGGCTCAGGATAGGTCCAAACAGTAGTTGCAAAAACCTGAAATAATCATGATCCAAATTTGCACGTAACAACCCAGGAAAATATTATTACTTTATCAATACCATTACTATTTATACATTGCAATAATTAATAAAATTAGTGCCGGCTAGAGAGCAACATGGGGGGGGGTAGGAAAGAAAGGTCTTTTATGGTGGGGACACGCTGGTGACGGGACTGGTGTTGAATGATGAATGCTTGTAACAACTGTACTTTGAAAAACTTTGTGCTTTGTAAATTATGGTGTTCACATAAAAGGGGTTAAGAAAAAGAAAATTTCCAGAAGTTCATATGAGCAGTATTCACTTCTCTCTTCTTATAGGCCAAGAAGGGCTGTCTTAGGGCTGGAGCCATGGAAGAGTGGAGAACAACTGGAGCCAAACATAGCCTGTGAGAGACATTTTGTTGCCTGGAAATAGACCAGAGGGGACAAGGATTTATTTATCACAGAAGCCAGGGGTCTTGAACAGATGGTGGTCCCATCACACTAAGGAATATGTTTATGAAGCCAAAAGTGAACAAAATGACCAAGGGGCTATAGATGCTGTAATTAGCAAAGCAAGTTACAGAAGCAAAAAAGCTAGTTGAGAACTCACTATTGAATTGCACATAGAGATATCATACATCGTTAATATCCGTAGGACAAGCCACAAAGTGTAACAGAAGAGAGAGAGAAATACAGGGACAGAGACAGAGAAATAAAATGTGCCTGCAATAGAGGCAGGCAGGGCTTGGGTGTGGGGGGGCGTGTTTGGGATATGGGTGGTGGGAATTTGGCACTGGTGGAGGGATGGGTGCTGGAACACTGTATGGCAGAGACCCAATTATGAACATCCTTGTAATTGTATATCTCACATGGTATAATAAAAATTAGAAAAAAAAAAAAAAAAAAGCTAGTAAGTGGTTAAACTGACTTATGGGTCAGTATATGGTCACACTTGACAGTTAATGGCATTATGGGGACAATCCTGATTGAAGGGGTAGTAATTCTGGATGCTGCACAGTTTGTTTATGGTTTTGTTAATGGGTTTTACATGACCCTTGGAACAATGAAGAGAATTCCCTTCCTGCTGACAGGGTAGGAGGGGGAAGAAAGATGGAATCCCTCATGTCAGGAGCCCTTAGCTCAATTCCATGTTAAAATTGCTTTCTATTTCTGAACTCCTATTTTTAAGCCCTTCTTGAGAGCTAAAATTAAAACAGAGTGATCTTTAAACTGTATCTCACAGATTCCTTGGTTAACTAAACGACAAGGAGGGAGGCATAACCAACTCTTCCACCCCTCTTTCCATCGTGGGCTCTACCACAAGGCACCCTCCTGGCCATCCCCTGCCCTGGATTCACAGGACAGTGATTCCCACACCCTACACTCTAGCATATGCAGGTTATCATCTGCTCAACCTGCCCTCTGTCACTTCTCCCTTAACTTTTCTCAACCATGGTTTGTTGGAGCAGTGATGCTCAAAGAGAAACGATGGCTAGTGACTATGTTCAGATGCACTTGGCAAAAGATCTTGTGTGGTGCCCTAGGGAATGTCTAGATAATGGCTGGCTCCCCTGGGGGTGCTGCACTTGACTAGCCCGAAGATGACCACACAGCTGTAGTCACCTACACTTATCATCCTGCCCCTTGCACTGTCTGTTTATTCACCAAACACAGGATTTAGCACAAGCATGCTCTCCTGGAGCAGTGAGTTGTGTTCCTAAAGGTCCTTTATGTCAGAGCCAGTGTGAGGTTTTGAGAAAATGGTTTCACATGAGACTGAGCCAGAATGTACCATGGTTCTGCTTGGAGCTCCTTATGCTCCGGTATACTCATGCCCCAGGAGAACCCCACTGTTGGTCAGCAGATCCTCAGTCCTGTTGGAGGGATTTTATCCAGAGGCATAGAAAGCACATGGTTTAGTTGAGAGTCCTTAGGTTCATGTGAAGTTCTCCTTTGAATCATACCACTGTGGGCTTTAATGTGTTCCTGCCTATTTGCCAACAGCACAGCATTGTGAACATTATTTAACCTCTCTGGGTTTTATTATTTGATTAACAAGAGTAGGTGACTGGGCTTCCGGGAACATCTGCAATATCCCCCACAGGTGTGTGTGTGTGTGATTCTTGCATCTCCACAGACCCCAAGCTGACCCAGGGAAGAGCGGAAACTCCATCAACAGGAACCAAGGCAAACTGCCTTGGTTTCACCCCGACCCCTTGGGCCCGGCTTCCCGGGAACATCCCAAAACTCAATACTACGTGCGGGACAGCCATGTGACCCTCTTACTACCTATCTTGCATGAGGTACCAGTGAACCTTGGTTCCTACATCCTCGCCACTCACCCAAACTCTGCAAACAGACCAGACACCTACTAACTGCACTATCTAGTCACCCAAGAACTCACATTTGCAACCTACAATAGTCATAATGGTAAGACAACGCAAAATTCCATCAAGCTCTGTGAGTGAAGTCACTAGTCCAGATGAGCCAAGCAATACCAATGAGTTGTATAACCTCTCTGATAAGAAATTTCGGAAAGAATTGTTAAGGATTCATAAGGAATTCAAAGAAGCAATGGAATGCAAAATCAATAAAATACAAGAGGACATGAGAGAAGAAGTGAGGAAAATGCAAATGGAAATGACAGATATTAAAAATGAGGTAAATGAAATGAAAAACACAGTGGAAGGCCATCATAGCAGAATAATAGCTACTGAAGAAAGAATTAGTGATCTCGAAGATGAGTTCCAAAGATTCTCTGCACAACACCAGAAGATAGAAAAAGACTCACAATTACCGAACAGACAACAAGAGATAATCGGGATGAAACCAGAAGAAACAACATATGGATCATTGGGGTCCCAGAAGGTCAAGAAGAAAACCCTGATGAAGAAGAAACTGTCAAAGCCATCATTGCTGAGAAGTTCCCGGAACTAAAGAACGCTTGCCTCAAGATCCAGGAGGCCCATAGGATACCAGCTAAAAGAAACCCCAACAAGAATACTCCAAGACACATCTTAATTAAAATGACAAAAACTATAGATAGAGATAGAATACTGAAAGCAGCAAGATCAAAGAAGGAAATCACATACAAAGGAACATCTCTAAGATTTACAGCAGACTTCTCTGATGAAACACTCCGAGCCCGAAAACAATGGTGGGATATTGTGAAATGCTCAATGAAGTGCAGGCCTTACCAAGAATTCTTTACCCGGCCAGACTCACATTCAGATATGAAGGAAAGATACACAACTTCATGGATAAGCAACAACTCAGGAACTTCATGAACTCAAAACCAACTTTAAAAGAAAGACTGAAGGGTCTACTGTAATACGACCAAACCCATAAGCACAACAAGCACAAACAGAAAGATGACACAAAATCCGATGACAATAATCTCTTTCAATGTCAATGGTCTAAATGCACCAATTAAGAGACACAGAGTGACAAAATGGACTAAAAAATTGAACCCAACATTCTGCTGTCTACAAGAAATGCATCTGAATAATCAGAACAAACACAGACTCAAAGTCAAAGGTTGGAAGACCATTCTTCATGCAAACAACTCCTCCAAAAAGGCTGGTGTGGCCATATTAGTATCAGATAATATAGACTTCCAGGCTGAAAAAGGTTAGAAGGGACAACGAAGGCCGCTTCTTATTAATTAAGGGGTATGTACACCAGGAAGAAATTACACTACTAAACATATATGCACCCAACGAGGGGCCAGCAAAATACATACAACAACTGCTAAGAGACCTCAAAGAAGACATTAACAGTAGCACAATAATAGTTGGAGACTTCAACACTGCTCTATCAATGATGGATAGATCAACAAGACTGAAACTCACCAAGGAAATATTGGCCCTGAAGGAAGAAATGAAAGAAAAGAGAGCTAGTGGATATATACAAGGCTTTTCATGCCAAAACAGCTGAATACACATTTTCTCTAGTGCACATGGAACATTCTCCAAGATAGACCACATGCTGAGCCACAAAGCATACCTCAATAAAATAAAAGAGATAGAAATTGTGTCAGCTATCTTTTCAGACCATGATGCACTGAAAATGGAAGTTAACCGTACACAGAAACAGGGGAGTCAAACCAAACACGTGGAAATTGAACAGCTCACTCCTGAACAACAAATGGATCATAGAAGAAATCAAACAGGAAATCCAAAGATTTCTGGAAACAAATGAAAATGAAGACACCTACTATAAGAACTTGTGGGACATGGCAAAAGCTGTGTTAAGAGGGAAGTTTATAGCTCTGCAAGCATTCATCAGGAAACAAGAAAGGGCCCACATAAATAACCTGACTGCAGAGCTGAAGACATTAGAAAAAGACCAACAAAAGGAGCCCAACCCAGGCAGAAAAAAGGAAATAATAAAACTTAGAGAGGAAATAAATGAGTTGGAAACAAAAAAAAAAAATCAAAAGATTAATGATACCAAGAGCTGTTTTTTTTAAAAAAATAAACAAGAGATTTTGAACTCTCACACCGGCCTGTCTCAGCCTCAGTTAGCCTCCCTGGAATGTGTGGCTGGCCGGGCGGGGGGCCTGGGGTCGTGGTAGAGCCCCAGGTCTCGGCAGAAGGTGTATCTACAACCCCCCAGAAGTCCGAACAGAAGCGGAAGTAAACGGTCATTTTGAACTCTCACACTAGCCTGTCTCCGCCTCAGGTAGCCTCCCTGGGGTGTGTGGCTGGCCAGGCGGGTGCCTGGGGTTGTGGTAGAGTCCCAGGTCTAGGCAGAAGGTGGAACTACAACCCCCAGAAGTACGAGTGGAAGCGGAAGTAAACGGTCATTTTGAACTCTCACACTGGCCTATCTCCACCTCAGATAGCCTCCCTGGGGTGTGCGGCTGGCCAGGCAGGTGGCCCTAACGTGGCCGCTTATTAATACAAAAACTAGGAAATTCAACACTAAGGGAAGGTAATACCCTCAAGAAAAAAGAAACAGTACACTAGAGGAATCTATCCCTGAACACCGCAACACCATGGGGGAAACAATGCAGATCCCCAGCTCAAAGAACAGATAAAGAAATCGACGCTGAAGACTCAAAAAAGAATACAGATGTGCATGATCTCTCTGACAATGAAATTAGAGAAGAAATTGGTAGAATGTTTAAGGAGCTTAATGAAAAAAATGGAGCAGATGTCGAATAAAATACAGGAGAACATAAAGCGAAGTAGTTGAAAGGGTAGTCAATAAACTACGGGAGGAAATGAGAGCAGAAATGAGAACCATGAAAATAGAAATATCATCGCTTAAAAACTCAGTAGATGAAATGAAAAACACAATAGGGGCTCTCAACAGTAGGATGACAGCAGCGGAAGAAAGAATCAGTGAGACTGAAGATGAGCTGAAGAAAGCACTCAGAGATCTACATAAGATGGAAAAAGACCAGAAAATGGATTAGCAATGGAACAGAGAACAATGGGATGAAGCCAGGCAGAACAACATAAGATTCATTGGAGTCCCAGAGGGACAGGAAAGTAACCCCAAGGAAATTAAAACAGTTAAAAACATCCTCGCTGAAAATTTCCTCGAGTTAAAGGGGCGAAGGCATCCAGATCCAAGAAGCCCGACACATACCAGCAAGAAGAGACCCCAATAGAAAGACCCCAAGACACATCCTAGTCAAAGTAATGGATCCCATAGACAGAGACATAATTCTTCAGGCAGCAAGATCAAAGAAGGAAATTGTATACAAAGGAGCATCCATTCGACTTTCAGAAGACTTCTCAGAAGACACCCTCCAAGCCCGAAGGCAGTGGTGGGATATAGTAAAAAAAAACTTAATAAAATGAATGCCTCAGCAAGAATTTTTTATCTGGCTAAATTCTCACTCAGATTTGAAGGACAGATATACAACTTCTTGGATAAACAAAAGCTTAGGAACTTTGTAAAATCAAAACCAACCTTAAAAGAAGGACTGAATGATCTACTATAAGATGAGAGCATAACCCAAAAGAACAACCAACCTATTCAGAAAGATGGCACAAAATCCCATGACAATAATCTCTCTCAATGTCAATGGTCTAAATGCACCAGTTAAGAGACACAGAGTGGCAAAATGGATCAAAAAATTGAATCCGACATTCTGCTGCCTTCAAGAAACACACCTGAACAATCGGAGCAAAGACAGGCTCAAAATAAAAGGATGAAAAACAATCCTTCACTCAAACAACCCATTCAAAAGGAATGGGGTAGCCATACTGGTATCTTACAACATAGACTTCAGGCTGAAGAAGGTCGGAAGGGACAGTGAAGGTCACTTCTTAATAGTCAAGAGATGCATATATCAGGAAGAAATCACGCTATTAAACATATATGCACCCAACGAGGGGCCAGCAAAATACCTAAAACAACTACTAATAGACTTCATAGAAGACATTGACAGCAACACAATTGTAGTTGGAGGCGTCAACACTGCTCTATCAACCCTGGATAGATCAACAAGATTGAAACTTACCAAGGAAATACTGGCCCTAAAAGAAGAGAGATGGAACAAAGAGGGCTGGTAGACATATACAGGGCATTTCATCCCCAAAAAGCTGAATACACTTTCTTCTCCAGTGCACATGGAACATACTCCAAAATAGATCACATGCTGAGCCATATATCATACCTCCATAAAATCAAGAAGATAGAAATTGTGCCAACTATTTTCTCAGACCATGATGCACTGAAAATAGAAGTTAATTGTACACAAAAACAGAGACCAATTCCAAGTACCTGGAAACTAAACAGCTCACTGCTGAACAACCAGCAAGTCATAAAAGAAATCAAAGAGGAAATCCAAAGATTCCTGGAAACAAATGAGACTGAAGACACTAATTACCAGAACTTGTGGGATACAGCAAAAGCAGTGTTAAGAGGCAAGTTCATAGCTCTTCAAGCATTCATCAGAATAGAAGAAAGAGGCCATCACAAACAGTCAGACTTCACAACTTAAGATCTTAGAGAGTGATCAACAAAAGGAGCCCAACCCAAGCAGAAAGAAATAAATAATAAAACTTAGAGCAGAAATCAATGAGATGGAATGTCAAAAAACAATCCAGAAGATCAACGGAAACCAAAAAGCTGGTTCTTTGAAAAAATAAACAAAATTGACAAAACCACTTGCAAGACTTGTAAGAAAAGGAAAAGAGAGAACCCAAATAAATAGAATCAGAAATGAAAACGAGGGACATCACAACAGAAACCACAGAAATTCAAAAGATCATCAGAGATTACTATGAGAGCCTGTATGCCACAAAACAAGAGAACCTAGAAGAAATGGACAAATTCCTGAATTCCTATAGCTTCCCAAGTCTGCAAAAAAGAAGATTTGGAATACCTCAACAAAACTATCTCCATCGAGGAAATAGAATCGGAATCAAAAGTCTCCCCAAACACAAAAGCCCAGGTCCAGATGGATTCACCAGTGAATTCTACAAAACCTTTAAAGAGGACCTACTCCGAATACTTTTTAAGCTCTTCTGTCAAATTGAAGAAACAGAAACACTCCAAATAGCTTTTACAAGGCACATATCACCCTGATACCCAAAGCAGACAAAGATGCCACAAAAAAGGAAAACTACAGACCAATCTCCCTGATAAATACAGATGCTAAGATCTTCAACAAAATACTAGCAAATAGAATCCAAAGAGTCATCAAAAAGATTATACACCATGACCAAGTGGGATTCATCCCAGGAATGCAAGGATGGTTCAACATCCGCAAGTCAATCAACATAATACATCATATCAACAAAAAAGAAAAATAAAAACCATATGATCATATCAATAGATGCAGAGAAGGCATTTCACAAGATTCAACACCCGTTCATGATAAAAGCTCTCCGTAAAATGGGGATTGAAGGAACCTTCCTCAAGATGATCCAGGCCATATACTACAAGCCCACAGCATCATTCTCAATGGGGAAAAACTGAAAGCCTATCCCCTTAAGATCAGGGACAAGACAAGGCTGCCCACTCTCACCACTTCTATTCAATATAGTACTGGAAGTACTTGCCATAGCAATCAGGAAGAAAAAAGACATTAAGGGCATCCAGATAGGAAGGGAAGAAACCAAGTTATCACTATTTGCAGATGACATGATATTATATCTGGAAAAACCCAAAACTCTCTACCAAGAGGCTCCTAGAAA
>JAJIBD010030998.1:85000-271186 GCA_021461705.1 Cryptotis parvus | reverse complement strand
GCAATGACCTGACTAGAGGCACCCCAGACAGAGAACTGGTAAATGTGATGGAGACAGTGAGGTGTGGCTGGACGGTGGCCAACAGCAGCTGCCTGGCACACACGAGGCCCCAAATTTGACCATATGCTGTGGAAACTTCTGGAGGCTTTTGTGAGACTCTGGAGCACTGCAAGGTAAGGATTTGCCGGATCGGTGTGGGCACCATGGCCGAGTAATGACACCCGCCACCACCTCAGGCAACAGGAGAAGGAGGCAAGAATGGAGCGAAGCAGGCTGCAGAGGGAGGCTGGGGAGGCGGGGCCTGCACGCCTGACGTGTCTGGATCCGGGTGATCGTCTCCGAGCACTGCACAGCCAGAAGCCACTCACTGCCCCTAATGTCAGCGTCTTTGCTCCTGAGGACCAGGGTGGGGTTTGGCCTCTGCCTTTCACGCATCCAGCCAGACCTCCATACACTGCGCTCCAGTCCCCTTTTTGGGGGTCACCCAGCGATACTTAGGGGTTACTTCTAGCTCTGCACTTAGGAACTACTAAGTGTTTTGGGGGGACCACATGGGATGCGGGGCATTGAACCCGGTCGGCTGCATGCCAGGCAAATGCCCTCCCTGCTGTACAATCACTGGCCCCCAGGCACCTCTTCGTGCCTCTGGTAGTTTCTCTAGTTCCATTATCTGGCGGGAAAGTGACCTAAGCTCTGGATCTTTCCACTGCTTGTCCTTGGATATAGGTGGTCGAGGGCAGGTCATTGTGCTCCAGGGGACTGAGGACGGCTGTGTTGGCCTTGGGGAGTGCTGTGAGCTCTGGCTGGCCCGTCAGGGGTCTCACCTAGATACAGCACAGCTGGGCTCCTGCTGGCGGCCACCATGCCCTGAACACTGGTTTCCCACTTGGCGTCCCAGAGGAAGGGCCACAGTTTACCAGCTCTGCACAAGTTCTCTCTTGGAGTACTGACGGACATAGCTGTTGGCCTGCCCGGCCCTATGCCCAGCAGTGAGTGAGTGTGCTGGGCTGGACTGAATCCAGGGCCTCTTCCAGGCTCTCTGCTTGCTGCCCCCCCACCTCCAAGAGTGACATGGCCTTGGTGGTTCCTGGGGAGGCCGGGCCGACACTGCCACTGCCCCCTGGCCAAAGCGGCGGGAAGGTGGCTTACTCTTCATTCCTGAAGTGATAGTTCCTGAAGATGATCACGGGAGCAGGCCACCCCGACTGTGGAATCTCATCTCCATTTCTCCAGCACCCTTGGAGCTGAAGGCCAAACCGGGAACCATGCGTGCACACACACGGTGCCCGGGGGACGCAAGGGCCCCTAAGCAGCATGGCTGCTCACTAGCTTCAGAACAAAAAGCCCAGGTCCTCAGCAGTAGAAAATGACAAATAAAAAGTTTTATTTCAGAAACTGAGTTCACCATTTATAAATACACTCAAGTTCAGATTAATAATACAGTATTTTACCAAAACTTTTCTAAAAGGTCACAGGCAAAAGTGACTTGCTTCAGTCAGAATATTGAATTGGTTTGAAATGCGACAACAAGCCCTCTTCTAGATGCTGAAGTGAAACTCTGCAGAGGGGCTGTTGTTAAGAGACTCTGACAACTGACATTTCATTTTGATATCCTTGGGATTCTACTCTATCCCAGTGATGGCTGGATCTTCCCTAATTAAAAAAAAGTCCAACAGCTACAGCTGCCCTTGGCGGTCAGGGTGCTGCCCTCGTCCCCCATGGAAGCAGCCACCCCGAGAGAGCTTCCCTTCCAGGGCTGGAATCAGACTGGGGGCGAGGGCACGCGAATCAGAAGCTGCTTCACAGTGGAGACAGTCAGGGCTTGGCCACTGACTATGGGGCCTGGTCTGCGAGCCGGCCCTGCTGTCTGGAGAACCTGCGTCACGGGCCGCTACACGGGGCGGGATTCTCCGAGTTCACTGACCATGGAAAACCTGAATGCAAAACCGGGAACGGGAAATCCTCTACCAAATCACCACAGACAGGGGCATCCGCGGCACACTGGCTATAGGTCTGTCTCCGAAAGCCGTGTCCCTGTAGCAGTAAACGGTTCCTTTCCGGAATAGCCTGTCCTCAACACTCTAAGCGCCTGCAGCTCCACGCTGCTGAGTCAGGATGGCTCGCGCTCCTAGTTAGATTTCATGCCACAGCTGCCAAGGCTGTTTGGTTGCGATTAAAAGCAATTTAAAGTCAAATACAGTACCTGATTTGTGGGTTCTACATAATTGAATAAAAAGCTACAGAATAAAACTGCTGACATCTTCTCTGCCACTCTAGTACAGCAAACCCTAACCCTCACCTTGTAAAACACTCGACAGTCATGAATCAGAACCTGATCATCGCATTTCATAACTGACGTGACAGGCCGAAGTTAGTGATGTGTGTGAGCACACTCGGGGGAGGCCAGGGGGCCTGGCCAGGAGGAATAAGGCACAAGCAGACGCTGCAGCGGCTGGGCAAGCGGCCCGTGGACCTGAGTGACCAGGCTGGTGCCTACTGGACATCAGTACTCCCAGTCTGGCGGCGCCATCTGAGATTCAATACTGGAAGTATATTAAGGGAAGATTTACTTTCAGAAAGACGAGTTTTTCAAAGTGTTCCATCATGAGCCTGGACTGGCGAAGCCACCGTGTTCGGAGGGCGTGTTAAAGAGCTTTTTCTGAAGGGGCGATGCTCGGGGGCAGCCCAGAAAGCGGACGGCCAGCGTGGAGAGGCTGGGCCAGGCCGTCCTCTTCAGGTTCCAGTAGGTGAGAGGGTCACAGCTGTGCTCCAGCACCTCCTCCGCCAGGTAGGCCAGCACCATGTCCTCGGGCACCGGGGCCTTGTCCAGCGGGCCTGGCTTTTTCACCGTGGCCACGAGGGACCAGAGGCTTTCCCGCCCGCGGGCCTCGCGTGGGCACCTAGGTCATGCCCATCGTGGACAGGCATGTGGTCTGAGGTAGAATTCAGCATTTCGAAGTTCCCTGATTAGATCCTGCCGGTACTGCGCAGCCTCCTCCTCGGAGAACAGCGAGGCTTTGTAGCGGGGTCGAGCAGCGTGGCAAAAGATGTACCTGGGGTCGCAGGGTGGCAGCCAGACGGCTCCCCACGGCCCTCCTTCAGCGCCTTGAGCATGGTGTCGATGCCCATGGTCTCCTCGAAGAGCATCTCGATCTTCCTGCTGAGGATGTGGATCATGGGGATGACCTGGCTGAGCGTGGATGCCGGGGCGCTCATCTCGCGGCTGGCGGCGTCAAAAGGCTTGAGGGCATGGCACACGGACTGCATGACTGCCCACTGGTCGCAGCTGACGAGCTCGCCGGGAAGCCACACTCGACAGACAGCTTCGTTGACGGCCCTCTTCTGCTCGACGAGCCGCTCCAGCATGCGGAAGGACGTGTTCCACCTGGATGGCACGTCCTGAATGAGGTGGTGCTGGGGCAGCTCGTACTCCCGCTGCAGCTCGGCCAGCTTCTCCTTGGCCCGCGGAGAGCGGTGCACCCGCCGCAGATCTTCCGGGCGATGCTCAGCAGGTTCTGGACCATCCTCTGGCTCTTGAGGGCCTCGCCACGATGAGGCTGGCGGCATGGCTGAAGCACTGCACTGCCCGCGTGCTCGCTCGCTCAGCGCCTTCCCGACGCTGGCACTGTCAGTGACCGTGATGCCGATCTGCAGGCCGGTGGCCGCCACCCAGGCCTCCCACCAGCACTCCAGCTGCTTCTGCACGCTGTTGCCGCTGTAGTCACAGTCCACCCGAGACACGCCGAGTGGCGAGAGCCGTGGTGGTCCCCGCAGTGTGGCCGGGCGGAGGACTCGAAGGTGACCCAGTGGGCAGTGAGCGTCAGGTACTCCCGGTCTGGCTGCTCATCCACACCCCCGAGGTGAAGTGGACCACACCACTCTCGGCCTCCTTCAGACGGGCCAGGACGATCTGCCTCACGCTGTCATACATGCTGGGGATGGCAGTCCTGGAGAAGTAGGCGGGGAGGGTAGCGAGTACCGCGGGTTCAAGTACCCGAGCAGCCTGCTGAAGCCGACGTTGTCAACCAGAGAGTAGGGCTGGAGGTCAAGGGCGATCATTTCGGCCACGAGACTCGTGGATCTTTTTGGCAACTGGGTGAGAATCATAAAACTTTTCGGCGGGGGTGGCGGTGTTGAAGGAGGAAGCTCCCCGACCCCTCTGTGCTCAGGGGGCTGGGGGCCACAGGAGAAGAGGCCCGGGCGCTGGCGGGACGTCGGTCTTCAGCACGCTGCCGTGGAACCTCTGGAGGTGTCTCAGGAGACAGCTGGTGCCCAGGTTGGTCGGCTTCTTGCCCCTGCTGATGGTCCGCCACAGTGCAAGCACACCACTTTAGTGGGGTTCATGGAGCAGATGGAGAAATGATTCCACAACTTTGAGGTCTTTTGCTGTTGACAGGAAACACAACCTGATTATTTTTTGTGACCATTGTTGGCAAGGCAGTTAATCTGGAGGAACTTTCTGCCGATGCCAGAGTAGCATACGGAGAATTGGCCAAACTGGCCCCTAGAAAGCCCTTCTGGTTCCCAACAACTTGAGGGTGGCGCCTGTACAAGTGTCTCATCAGACAGCTGGTGCCCACGTCCCCCTTCTTCCCCCGACTGATAATGCAGCTGCAGTACCTGCACACGGCCTTGAGGCTGTCCATGGCGCCAGCGAAGTGATGCCAGACCTCGGACTTGAGTCTCTTCATGACCCGCTTGTTCTGCTGGAACACGGCGCCGACTCGGGCAGCCGAGGGCTTGGCCCAGCCCCCTGCTGCTTCTCTGCGGACGACAGCCGTCGCGGCCGCCCCACGGCGCCCGCCGCGACCTCCAGCAGCACTTCTCCGGGGTGCAGGTCCTCCGGCAGCTGGTCAGGGGGAGGACGCAGAGCGGGGACTCTGGACCCAGCTTCCCTGGGGATGAGGCCACTGAGCTGGGCTCTGTGTCTGGGGGTGGCAGGGCAGGCAACAGAGTGGGGCGCGGCGTGAAGGGGAGGGATGCGGGGCCGCCCCCGTTCTCCTGCAGCACGATGGAGCGGTGGGCGGCGCCACATGTGGCGGATGAGGCAGCTGGTGCCCAGGTCCTTGCCGTTCTTGCCGCGGCTGAACTCGTTCATGCAGTGGATGCACACGGCCTTGGAGCTGTCCAGGGGGACAGGTAGAAGTGCTTCCACACGGCGGAGCGCCTCCGAGAGCCCGGCCGCACTCTTAGGGACCGGGAGGCTCCTCTCGCCCCATTCTCCAGCGCGTCTTCGTACTGCAGCGTGGGGAGGGGGCAGGAGCTCCCCCAGGGCTTCTTCCTGGCCATGCCTGTCGGAGGACACGCCCGTCAGAAGAGATCGCAGACACGCTCTCCTCTGCTATCTGGTCAGGGACGGAATCTTGGACGGCACCTGGGGGCGAGTTTGACAGGAGACAGGAGGGGGCTCAGATCCCCGCCATCGGGCGGGCTGTGGTGGGAGCAGCAGCGTCGGGGCTGAGAAGGAGGCCAGGGCGGCCATGCTCCCATTCTCCGGGACGAGCACGGTGGGGTGCGCGCGCCTGACGTGCCTCATGAGGCAGCTGGTGCTCAGGTCCTTCTCGTTCTTGCCGCGGCTGAACTCCTTCATACAGTACATGCATATGGCTTTAGTGCTGTCCCGCTGGGAGATGAAGAAGTGCTTCCAGGCAGGGGATTTCTTCCTAGAGCCCGTGCTGCGGCCCGAGAGCAGGCTCTGGGCCACGGCCTCCATGGCCACGTCGTACAGGGTGCTGCTGTACTGCGAGAACAGGGCCCCCGCAGTCATCCTCGCTGTCGGGCAGGGGCGCTCCGGGGGGCATGGCTCTGGCTCGGGCCTAGGGCCTCGGCCTGCTCGCCGCCACTGTCGGCCTGGCCCCTGCCCCTCCTGCTCCCGCTTAAAGCCCACCCTCGCCAAACTGTGATCGGGAACCACGTCATCATCTTCCTCTTCGACTTTAAAGTTGATCTTATCAGACAGGAAGCCGAGACCGTCTCTGGAACAAGTTTCCGGGTCACTCTCCATGGCTGACCATAACTACTCTACTTCATGCCATCCCTTAGATGGGTGAAAACAGGCCCGAACGTGCAGGGGCTTCAGTTTTCACCAACAGCTCTATCTCTCGGGGTGTTTACGAACCTCGGCCATTCACAAGTCTCACTGCTGCCCAGCACCAGTGACACCCAGGCATCTCATCACAGGCACGGCCTGTCCAGGAGCTCCGCGACCCACTTCAGTGCAGATATGCCCCGCGGCTGCTCCTCAGGCTGTGGCTGGCGTGGTCCTTTGCGAGCGCATGATGAGCTGCGGACAGTCTGGAAAGAGACGGGCGGGTTAAGCACCGAATAGACTGCAGAGAAAACGCCATCCTGTGAGGTCGAGTGGGAAAATGTGCTCCTGGACTTCTAGTGCTCTACTTACACAGTGAGGGTACCCGACTGCTGCGAGGTGAGGGCAGATGAGGACTGTCAGCGGGATGCTCGCCAGGCTGGGCCAGGATCGCAGAAGCCCAGCCCTAGCTCAGGCTCCTCAGGGGAAACCCGGCTCATCCTAGCCCAGTTTTCATTGCACTTTTGTGTAAAAATGGAGACAGAAAATAGGAACTGGAAACCCTGCAGCTAAGCTATGACATGTTTGACTCGGACAAACAATGGGCCATAGCAGACCCCTTCTCAGACTGGCAAGGCAGAGTGAGGGCACAGGGCCGGGCCGCCCGGAACATCTCCAGGGCAAAGGGGAGGCAGAGCCACTCAGGAACCCTCCCCTGCCTGTGGGAAGAGGGGCGGCTGACCACAGGCCCAGGCCGCCACCAAAGGGTCCTGCCTCAGTGGGGTCACCTCTGCCCTCCCAACCAGCACTTGCTGCAGGCGGGGCCAGCATGTGACCTGTCCCAGGCCCGTGGTGAGGAGCAGGGGCTGTGGCTTCCCCTGCCGGGCACACCAGCTGCAGGGACACCCTAGGTGGACCTGGCTGGGTCACCTGCTGCACTCGGGCTGCTGGCAAAGTTGCTGTCTCGGCCTGGCCTGGGTCCCTTGACGAACTAGCTGCAAAGGCCCCACAGGATGGCTCCAAGGCCCCAGATGTCTTGCATAGCTCCCTGGGGAGAAGGAGGCATGCACAGAAGCGAGAGCCTCCCAAGACCCCGCTGTACCAGGGTTCTCTGAGAGCAAGAGGAAGCACTGGTGTAGACGGGGGCGAGGAAACCGCAGGCCCTCACCAGAGGCAGATGCAACTGTGTAGGAAGAAATGCTCAGTGGAGGCCAAAAGGCCCAGCCGAACACGCGGGTGAAGTCACCACCTCAATCCAAGATTGAGCACTGTATGCAAAGTCCAGGGGCTCCAGGAGGCGAGTCCAGCAGATGCCACAGCCACAGGCTCACAGAGCTCTCCAAGACACATTGTTCTCCAGATCGTAAACAAGCTGAGCCGGGCAGAGCAGTCTCAGACAGCAAGGGAGCTGGAGAGAGCCCACAAGCACCAGAAAAGGGTGCCCAAACCACTCTGAATAAAATACATCTCTGTACTAAGAGTCACGGGAAGGGCTGAAGAGAGTTCAGTGGGTGAGGCACTTGCCTTGTATGCAGGTGACCTAGATTTGATCCCTAGCATTCAATACAGTCTGCTGAGCACCACCAGGAATGATCCATGAGTGCAGAACAGGAGTAACCCCTGGGCATTGCCGGGTGTGGCCCAAAAGGGGAAAAAAAAAAAAAAAGTCAAGGGGAAGGGACTTCAAATAAAAAAAAAAAATTTTTTTTTCACAAAATAAATGGATAGAAAAGGAAATATAGGGGGCCGGAGCGATAGCACAGCGGGTATGGCATTTGCCTTGCACGCGCCCACCCAGGTTCGATCCCCGACATCACATATGGTCCCACCAGGAGTAATTCCTGAGCCCAAAAGGGAAAAAAAAAAAAAAAGTCAAGGGGAAGGGACTTCAAATAAAAAAAAATTTTTTTTTTCACAAAATAAATGGATAGAGGGGCCGGAGCGATAGCCCAGCGGGCAGGGCGTTTGCCTTGCACGCGGCCGGCTCATGCCGGCCCGGGTTCGATCCCCGGCATCCCATATGGTCCCCGAGCACTGCCAGGAGTAATTCCTGAGTGCAGAACCAGGAGTAACCCCCTGAGCATTGCCGGGTGTGACCCAAAAAAGCAAAAAAAAAATTTAAATAAATGGATAGAAAAGGAAATATAGGGGGCCGCGATAGCACAGCGGGTATGGCATTTGCCTTGCACGCGCCCACCCAGGTTCGATCCCCGACATCACATATGGTCCCACCAGGAGTAATTCCTGAGCCCAAAAGGAAAAAAAAAAAAAAAAAAAGTCAAGGGAAGGGACTTCAAATAAAAAATTTTTTTTTTCACAAAATAAATGGATAGAAAAGGAAATATAGGGGGCCGGAGCGATAGCACAGCGGGTATGGCATTTGCCTTGCACGCGCCCACCCAGGTTCGATCCCCGACATCACATATGGGTCCCACCAGGAGTAATTCCCTGAGCAAAGATCCAGCAATAACTCCTGAGTGTCGCCAGGTGTGACCCAAAAAAAAGTAAAACAAAACAAAACAAAACCCACAAACTAAACAGGGGGCGGGAATGTAGCAGAATAGCAGTAGAACATTTGCTTGGCATATGTAAGGTCCTGAATTTCATCCCTGACATCACAAAACAATTTAGAAACAAATAAAAATAAACTTAACGTGGCAGAGAAACTTTAGGCCTTTAAAGACGCCTCAGCAGCACCCACACACTACAGGGCAGAGGTGACTCTCAGGGGGAAAGCACAGTTTAGGCCCTTAGTTGGGACAACAGCACCGGGAGACCTCCTGGTGGGGAGCCTTGGGCACTCATCCACAGGAAGTGGCCGAGAGAAAGGCCGTGCGGGCCACCGGGAGGTGCTCTCAAGCTTCCTGGGAGGTCAGAGTGGCTGCTAACCGGAGACTCCTACCAGCTGCTCCTGCACAAGAATCCCACATCTTTTTTTTTTTTTTTTTGGGTCACACCCGGCAATGCTCAGGGGTTTCTCCTGGCTCTGCACTCAGGAATTACTCCTGGTGGTACTCGGGACCATATGGGATGCCGGGGATCGAACTGGCGGCATGGGCCGGCAGCATGCAAGGCAAGCGCCCTACCGCTGGGCTATCGCTCCAGCCCTAGAATCCCACATCTTTACAGCCAGGGTGGACAAGGCGACCGAGCAAAAACACAGCACACCGTGGGGCCATCTGCAAAGCAGTGGGCAAATGGGGGACAGGGTGAGCCTGGAGACGGGGGGCAAGGGTGGAGGGCACGGCACTGGAGGAGGTGGGCTGCTGACACTTCCGCCATGCCCCCTCCTGGGTCTGAGCTGTCCTCCCCACGTCCGGCTTGCTGTGTGTGAACGCACTCCACATGGAAATGGGGTGGGAAGGCGTCAAGCCAGCAGGGTCCCTGACACAGTCTCCCTCACGCACTGGTTCAGTTTCTCTACTGCACAAACCGGTCAGCATGAAGAGCAATAAACGCTGTTATGACCTGCTCTCAACAGGTCACTACAGAACAAAGTCATTTTCCTATTTCAGCCACTGAAAGAAAAGAAATTGTCAACCCTGGTTTCCAAACCTTAAAAACATGAGCTCAGGGAGACAGCTCAGTGGCAGGGCACATGCCCAGCAGCGTGAGGCCCCGAGTCTGCCCCCTGGCATGGGCCTGCTGAGTCCCAGGAATGGCCTGCTCCTTTTTAGAAGACAACAGTGTTCCCGTGGCACTGGAGCCGTGCTTCCTAGTGCAGAGGGGAGAACAACGGGCCCGTGACGCTCACCTCCGTGTGGAGAGGACACTGGCCTTGGAAGCTGAGGTGCCTGTGCGGAGCAGCCGAGCAGTGAGCCCTCGGTGCTAAGTATATTCTCTAGCAAACACAATTGGGGCCGGAGCGATAGCCCAGCGGGTAGGGCGTTTGCCTTGCATGTGGCTAACCCGGTTCGATCCCGGGGGTCCCATATGGTCCCCCAGCACCACCAGGAGTAATTCCTGAGTGCAGAGCCAGGAGTAACCCCTGAGCATCGCTGGTGTGACCCAAAAAGCAAAAAAAAAAAAAAAAAACAAAAACAAAAAACCACAATTGAGGGGCTGGAGCGATAGCCCAGCGGGTAGGGCGTTGCTTTGCACACGACCGGCCTGTGTCGGCCCAGGTTTGATCCCCAGCATCCCTTATGGTTTCCCCGAGCACCGCCAGAGTGGTTCCTGAGTGCAGAGCCAGGAGAAACCCCTGAGCATTGCCGGGTGTGACCCAAAAAAAAGCAAAAAAAATAAATAAACACAATTGAAAACTAAAATCTTGGGGCCCGGAGAGACAGCAGAATGGGTAGGGTGCTTGCCTTTAAGGGTCAGCTGGGGTTCAAGCCCTCATACCCCCATGTTGACGCCCCCCAACCCCATCCTCTGCCCAAACAAATTCAGGGCCAGAGAAATAGTACAGTGGGTAGGGCACTTGCCTTGCGCGCAGTTGATCCTGGTTCAATTCTGGGACCACATATAGTCTCACGGCGCTGCCAGGAATGTACCCTGTGCACTAAACCAGGAGTAAAGCACCAAGAATCACCAAATATGGTTCCAAAACAATAAGTAAATATTTGATTAGGGGCTGGAGAGTGCAGCAGTTAGGGCCCGGGCCATGTAGGAACCCGACTCGGTTCATTCTTGGCATCACAGGCCTGCCGAGCACCGCGCCTTCGAGCCCTTGCACTGATCGCCAAGGGGGTCCTCCAAACTCTCAGGTATCCCTTGGAAGAACCCCTGGCTCCAAAAGAAAAGAAAATGAATCATGAATATAGACCCCACTGGACAGCGCATGGACGCTGCTACCACAACCAGCTGGCCCTCGGCCACACAGACCACCCGGGACACTCCAGCAAGACAAGGGCAGTCACGAAAGAAAGGAAACGCGGCTGGTGGCAGTGAGGGAGGGCAGATCCCAGACCAAACTCTCTGGAACTTAGGGTCACATTTTATTTTCTTTTGGGTCACACACGGCGATGCTCAGGGGTTACTCCTGGCTCTGCACTCAGGAATTACTCCTGGCGGTGCTCAGGGGGACCATATGGGATGCCGGGGATCAAACCCGGTCGGCCGCGTGCAAGGCAAACGCCTCCCCGCTGTGCTATCGCTCGGCTTCTAGGTCACAATTTTTATGGAGGGGCCGGAGCAATAGCACTAGTGGGGAAGGTATTTACCGGGGTTAGATCCCCCGGCATCCCATATGGTTCCCCCAAGCACTGCCAGGAGCAATTCCTGAGTGTAGAGCCAGGAGTAACCCCTGAGCAAGCTGGATATAACTCCCATCCCCCTGCCAAATTCTTTTACTGAGTTGCTGAAATGCCTGAAAGGAAAGGCAGCTGGTCAGGGGCCATTTCCACTAGCTAGTCACCCTAAGATGTGTTCTGACATAAGCATCTACTGTCCTGGGCCACAGAGACAAGGCAGGTGAGTGAAGGCACAGCTGCTTCGGTCTGGTCCCCAGGGACACAGACAGTGTCCACCCTGCAGCTAGGAGGGGCCCCCCCCTAAACAAAAAACACCAGTTTATCCATCCCAAGCTGAATGTACACAAAGGACAAAAAAGAACTTTGGAAAAACCTTAGGGGCTTCAGCGGGTAGGGTGTTTGCCTTACACGCGCCGGCCCATGCCGGCCCGGGTTCAATCCCCAGCATCCCATACGGTCCCCGAAAGCACCGCCAGGAGAAACCGGGTGTGACCCAAAAAAGAAAAAAAAAAAACAACCTTAGGGGCTGGAGAAAGCGAGGGGCACAGTGGGCAGGATACCGCCTGGCACACAGTCACCTAGGTCAGATTCCCAGAATCCCATACTGTCCCCGAGCCCTAGCAGGGAGTGACCCACAAATGAAGAGCCAGGAGTAAGCCCCCGAGCATCACTGGGTGTGCCAAGATAAAAGAGACTGGAAACAGCAACCTGGGCTGGAGTAGACTTGCCTTGCCTGTGGCCAACCCGGTTTGATCCCGGCATCCCATACGGTCTCTTGAGCCCCACCAGGAGTGACCCCTGAACTCAAAGTCATGAGTAAGCAACACTGGGTAGCACTCAAATTAAAACGAAAATACCAAAGCTTATTTTCTAAGTTATTTCGTTAGCAGTAGTAATGTCAGATATATAATAACTTTTTAAACTGTGTCTTGTACTTTGGTACAAAAAATATAATCATGCCAATGGCATTACAACCGTAATCAAGACATTTTCAGGAACAGAAAAAGATGCAGAGCTGGAGAGACAGAGCAGAGAGGTTAAGGTGCTTGCCTTGCACGTGGTCGACCCTGGTTCGATCCCGGCACTGCATATGGTTCCCGAACTCCATCAGGAATGATCCCTGAGCACAGAGCCAGGAGTAAACCCTGAGCACAGCTGGGTGGGACCGAAGGGGAAAAAAAAGCAAATGAAAATAATCAGAACTTATACATGACCTTTCAGTACCTATATTTCAAACCATTAAGCCCAAAGGGGGAGAGAAAAGAGAAGAAAAGGGACCGCCAGAGACAGACAGTGGGGGAGGGGGGGAAGTGGGGAGAGGCGGCGCTGGGAAACGGGCACTGGTGAAGGCCGGGTGCTGGACACCGAATCACAGGAGCCCAATCATGGACAGCTTTGTGATGGTCTATCTCACGCCGATGCACTCACTGTATGCCTAATGCCCAAAAGGGAGAGAGACGGAGGGACGGAGTCATAGCACAGCAGGGAAGGCATTTTGCCTTGCACGCAAATGACCCGGGTTCAATCCCGGCGTCCCATATGGTCCCCCGAGGCTGCCAGGAGTAATTCTTGAGTGCAGAGCCAGGAGGAACCCCTGAGCATTGCCGGGTGTGATCCAAAAAGGGAAAAAAAAGAGAGATGCCTTCCATTAGGCGCACAGGCATGTGTGTGTGTGGCGCATGTGTGTGCAGGTGCGCATAACTGGGGACACTGGTGGTGGGAAATGTGCACAGGTGAAACGATGGGTGTTGGAACATTGTATGACTGAAACCCAATCGTGAACAACTTTTGCTTTTTTTTTTTGCTTTTTGGGTCACACCCGGCAATGCTCTGGGGTTACTCCTAGCTCTGCACTTAGGAATTACTCCTGGTGGTGCTCAGGGGACCATATGGGATGCGGGGACAGAACTCAGGTCAGTCGTGGTGCAAGGCAAATGCCCTACCTGCTGAACTATCTCTCCGGCCACTGTCACTGTATCTTATGGTAATTCAACTTAAAAGCTAAATGAATCCACACAATTTTCATTTGTACTAAAATTTCAGTGCATCTGTTTGTGATATTTAAAATTGCCTTCCTAGCAATAGTGTTTACAGAGCAGCATCACTCACGCTCGTGGACACGAGCACCCGGCATTTCTGCACTCAAGCACTGGGGGCTGCAGGGCCGGGACGGAAGGGGAAGGGAAAGACAAGGTGCCCAGGCCCAGATGGTAAAGACCCCTAGGCGCCCAACAGTACTCGGGCCAACTGGGTCTCTAAGTTTCCAGGTCAGGGGATGACCAGCAGCAGGTGTCGGGGCTCAGCGAGGTCCCGACATTACAATGCATTAAGATGCTCAGCCTGTGTCCAGGGCCAGTGACCATTCCCCCGACCGACGGACAAAGAAACAAAACCACAGGCTCTTGGGGCTCTCCTTCTGTCTCTTCGTCATCCCACCTCTCTCCGGAACCCTCTTTTGGGGACCCTCTCTCCAGGGACCCCATCTCTGGGATCTTCTCTCGGGGACCCTCTCTCCGGGACCCTCTCTCCTGGGACTCCATCTCTGGGACCCTCTCTCGGGGGACCCTCTCTCCAGGGACCCTCTCTCCGGGACCCTCTCTCCGGGGACCCTCTCTCCGGGGACCCTCTCTCCGGGACCCTCTCTCCGGGACCCTCTCTCTGGGGACCCTCTCTCGGGGACCCTCTCTCCGGGACCCTCTCTCCGGGACCCTCTCTCCTGGGACTCCATCTCTGGGACCCTCTCTCAGGGACCCTCTCTCTCCCAGCATGTCCTCAGCAGGCTCCTCTCTTCAAGGCCCCTTTCTCTTTCTCGGCTCTCTCCATCTACTCTGCAATCTGTTTCTTCATCTTGTCTCTGTTTTCCGGCAATATTTCTTTGTCTCTATGTCTTTTCTCTTCTTCAGGTTCTTTCTCTTTCAAGCCGGGAGAGAGGTCCCTGGAGAGAGGGTCCCCCGGAGAGAGGTCCTGGAGTGAGGTGGGATGAGAAGAGACAGATTAAGCGGGAGCCCCAAGAGCCTGTGGTTTTGTTCCTTGTCCGACGGTCAGGGAATGGTGATTGGCCCTGGACACAGGTGGAGGAACTTCATGCACCGTGAGTAATGTCAGGGACCCTGCTGCTCGGTCACTCCCTGACCTGGTTACTGTTAGAGACCCAGCGGGCCCCTACGGCTCTTTAACATCTGGGCCTGGGCCTTGTGGGGACTAACATTTGGCGCGCAAAGACAGGAGCAATGCAGGGCTTCCGAGGGTCCACTTCTAACAACCTGATGGTCACCAGGCAGAAGAATATGGTATATGGATAATGGATAATGGAATAATCAATAAATAAAACCATGACACAAGACCTTCCTGATGCTCAAAATCAACTGACTGTCCTGGAAAGTGGCAATAAGATGAAGGCTAGCTCATATGGCCAAGGACAGGCTTTGGATGTGGGACCCTAGGGTTTGACCCTGGAAACCATAAGGCTGGTACAAAGCACAGCTGGGAGTGATACCTGAGGACTGAGTGAGGAGCAGCGCCTGGGCTCCGCGGAGTGAGGCCCAGAAACCAGGAATACTCAGCATCAGCCCAGTGGCAGCACGTGGGGACCTGCACAGAGCTGTGCCAGAGGACAGGCATGGACAGTGCAGGAGAGGGAACGACACGGCTCAAAAATACAGAGGCGGGGCCGGAGGCGATAGCCCAGCGGGTAGGGCGTTTGCCTTGCACGCGGCCGGCCTGTGCCGCCCGGGGTTCGATCCCCCGGCGTCCCATATGGTCCCCGTGCACCGCCAGGAGTGATTCCTGAGTGCAGAGCCAGGAGTAACCCCTGAGCATTGCGGGTGTGACCCAAAAAGCAAAAAAAAAAAAAAATAAATAAAAAAAAAATACAGAGGGGCCGGAGCGACAGCACAGCGGGAGGGCATATGCCTTGTATGCAGCTGACCCGGGTTCCATCCCCGGCATCCCATATGGTCCCCCGAGCACCGCCAGGAGTAATTCCTGAGTGCAGAGCCAGGAGCCACCCCTGAGTATTGCTGGGTGTGAGCCAAAAAAAAAAAAAAATACAGACAGGGGGCTGGAGCAACAGTACAGTGGGGAGGGCACTTGCCTTGCAAGCGGCCAACCCAAGTTCGATCCCTGGCATCCCACAGAAGGAATTCCTGAGTGCAAAGCCAGGAGCAACTCCTGAGCATTTCCAGGTGTGGCCCCAAAAAGTAAAAAACAAACAAACAAACAAAAAACCGATGCTGGACAAAGGACAGTTGTAAGACACCTCACGTCATCAACAGAACGGCGTGCTGGAGGCGCGCGCAGAAAGCAGGCGGGGCCAGAGGGAGGGCACACAAGGCCAGCTTGATGCTCTGGCACCACAATGGTGCCCACTGCTGAAAGTGACCTGAGCACCGAGCCAGGACTAGAGCCCCGCCAGGGATGCCCATACACCAAGACTCAATAAAGGAAGACGCCCTTGCTCCTGCCCTGCACCCCAGCAGGCAGTGCTGGCAGGCAGACAGCTCCTACGGGCTGAACTGCAGGGCCCAGATCTGCAGCTCCTACCAGGGGACGCAGCCAAGAACCTCACACACGGCAGAGGCTGCTGCTGGCCCTGCAATGTCCCGGGCCACAGGCTGGGCATTCAGCTGCTCTACTCAGTCCTCCTCCGGGTCCCCAGTGTCTGACAGCAGCACCCCTGGCCCCTGACCTTTCCCTGGGATCGGAGTCATCCCATCAGAGACCTCTCGGGTGCAGCAGCAGCGAGAACTGCCGAAGAGCCCTGAGGTGCCTTGTCTGACACAGTGGAGAGAGGACACAGGGTGGCTCCAGGCACAGCCCCCAAGAGGCTCAGCTAACCCGGGATGGACAGTGGTAGATGTATGCAAGCGGGGAGTGGGGGGGCAGGCGGTCTGGGGCCAGGCGAGGTCCCCGCCGGATCATGGTGCCACCAGAAGGGTGCCAGCACCGGTCTAAAGCTGGCAAACACTGCTTCTGGGGTGCCCGAGCAGCGGAGAGCTGGGACGTGGCCTCCGAGGCCTTCACCAGAGTGGGAGCTGGACAGCAGACAGAAGGGCGCCTGGCCACTGCTCCCAGCAAGCTTCTCCACACACCACCCTCCTGGCCTTGGAGCCTAAGCTCGGCATACTACCCCTCAAATCGAGTTCAGCATTGGGGCGCAGAAAACAAGCAAACCCTCAGTAGTCACGCACGAATTTCCTGCTCCCTCCAACTTGAAAAAAGGCAAAAAGAACAGGTTTCTTTTCTTTTCCTTTGGTTTTGGAGTCACACCTGGTGGGGCTCAGGGACCCGATGTGGTGGTGGGGATGGAAACCCGGTTGACTACGCCTGAACCAAACACCTGCCTGCTGTGCTCGGGCAGATCTCACGTATCTTCCAGCAGCACCTACCAAAAGGGACACGCTGAGCTACTTCAGTGCCAAGCAGATGCCAAGAGACGTGCTGGGAGAAAGGGCGGAGAGTGGGCACCTCTGTAAGCTCCGCTCAGCCTTAAACAGGTGCATGACTCCTTTTTTGCTGCTCAAATCCACAAAGCACAAATGAAAACCATTGTGTGGGTTTTGAATGACGGCAGAAGGCCCGGTAGTGATTAGAAGGATGCCAGCAGCTCCATGCGGAGCTCTGAAGGAAGCAGCAGATGTGGGTGTGGGTGTGAGTGGACGGATACCTGGCCCCTGACCACCCACCGGAAGTCCCATGCACACCCAGAGGCTGTGGCCACAGTCACTCACCAGCAAGCCGTCACCCCGATGAGGTCAGAGCAGAGGTTCAGAAACAGGAGGGGCTGGGGCCGACCCACAGGAAGCCACGGGCTGGTGCTGGCCGTCATCACTGCTGTGGACGCTGCATGTGGCTCTGCTGGGTGCCCAGGGATCTGGAACATAGAGCAGGACCTCACATGTCTGTAGCATGCCTACTCTGCTGTGACACGTCTCTGAACACCCGGTTAACCCCCAACCTCCTCACATGAATGGAAACAGCGAGTAGAGCACGACCATCCCCCAAACTCTACCCACCACTGTTAAATGGACTCAAAGTGTGCCGTTTCTTGCGGTGCTGGGGACCGAACCCAAGGCCGTGAGTCCAGCCCAGGGGAACCCCCATGTGTGGCTTTTCTTTTTAGGCCAGTGGAAGGGGATAAACATGTCAACTGAAAAATTACAATAACACAAAAAAAAAACCTTGACTAGGGGCCAGAGCAATAGCACAGCAGGTAGGGCATTTACCTTGCACGCGGCCGAGGGTCCAATCCCAGCATTCCATAAGGTTCCCCCAAACAGCACCAAGAGTAATAATTCCTGAGCACAGCGCCAGGAGTAACCCCTAAGCATTGCTGGAGTATGACCCAAAAAGGAAAAAACAAACAAAAGATCTCTGACCTCTTGTCGAGGGCCACTCACAGGCCCTGAGTGCAATCCCACGAGAGCTGCCCGGCCCGAAGACCCCTCAAGAAAACCTCTACCATCTTCCAGTCTACCAGTGCCGGGGCAGACACGTCCTCATGGACTACTTGCACATGAAGAGTCTCCGGCAAACCGGGCCCACGGGGTCTGAGGTGGGAAGCGGAATAAGGCGACTTCCCGTTTTCATGCGCTAACCTCAGGCTGGGGACACTGTTGGCCCTCCCCAACGCCAAGGGCAGCATCTCTGCTAACCAATTGGTGGGCACCACACAAAAAGGGGCACTGAAGGTGCCAGGGAGCCAGCAAAGGACACACGCTGTCTCCGTGCTGGGTGGGAGGGTCCCCGCTCGCCCCCTCACCCACAGTTCCACAGGACAGTGCGGTCTTAGGGGACCCCAAGCACAACAGTTATGGCTGTGGTGGCCCCCAGGTACCCCAAAGGGCGCCCCGGAGACCCTGGGGGCGTGAAGAAACAAAGGTCCCTGGCATCTCCGTACAAATGTCCAAAATAATTGTGTGTGTGTGTGTGTGTGTGTGTGTGTGTGTGTTGAAAAAGCCACCCAGGCACGCTCTGAAGACAAAGTAGCACGTGCAGAGACCCGGCCAGCACCTGTCCCGGGCCCTCCGAGGGTCCCCTCCCCGCCCGCCCCGATCCAGGCTGCCGGAACCGGGCCGACACCCAGAAACCGGCCGCGCGCGGGCAGACTTGGCTGAGGCTCGCCGCCAACTCGGGTCACTCCCCGCTGGGGGTGGGGCGGATCGCGACCCCGGGGGATCGCGACCTGGGGGGAATGACTGCGACCCTCCAGGGGTGCCGGCGACCCTCGGCGGGTGGTCGCGACCTCCAGGGCATCAGAACTCGGGCCACGGCGCCCTGCGGAGGATGCGACCTCGGGGGTCGTGACCCCGGGGAGGGTCGCGCCAGCTGTCAGCCTGCGGGTCGGGGGCGCACGGAGCTCCGGGGGCCGCACCCCCCATCCCGCGCCGACAGCAGAGCTCCGGGGCCGCGGTCACGCCCCCCCTACTCGTGCCCCGACCCACCCCCGGGCCTCGGGACCCTGACCCACTGCGGCCCCCGGCCCCGCACAGGGGCCCTATCCTTGATCCCGACCTCTTGCAGACCCCGACTCAGAACCCCGACCCCCACCCACCACTGGCCTGACTCCGGCCCCCGCCCCCGCCGCGACCCCTGACTCCACCCCGGCCCGGAACCCACGCTCGACCTCCGCCCTGACCCCGGACCCCCGCCCCGACCCCGCCGCGACCCGGCCCGCGCGGCCCCACGGCTCGGCTGGGCCGCAAGCTCGCCTCTGAGGAGACGCTGGGCAGAGCCGGCCTCCGCCGCGGCCGCCCGCGCACTCACCTGGGCACGGGGTCGGGCCGGCGCGGCTCCCCGCCCGGCCGCCGACGACGCGCAGCGCAGGGCGGACGCGCTCCCATTCATTAGCCGCGGCTTTGTCTGCCCCCGCGCCCCTCCCCGCCGCCCGCCCGCCGCCCGCGACGCCGCCGGACGCTGCGCCCCTCCCAGGGCCCCGCGCGCGGCGCGGGCGGGGCCGGGGCGGGGGCCTGGCCGCGCAAGCGCAGAGCCCACGCGTGCGCCCCGCCCCGGGAGCCCCCGGCTGTTGGGGCTGGGGCCGGGCGGGCCGACCACGCAGGCGCAGACCGCAGGTGCCGGCCCCCGCCCCCCGCGGCCCGTTCGCCGACCACTCAGGCGCAGCTTCCGCGTCGGCAGACTCCAGGGGCCGGCTGGGCGCACTGCGCAGGCGCAGGCCCCGCCCCGACCGACTGCGCAGATGCGGACCACGGCGTTCGCTCCCGCCTCCTGGCCGGGCCTCGCTGACGCGCAGGCGCACTCGGGAGTGGGCGCGGGTCGTGCGAGGCGTGGTGGCCCGCGGCTGGCTGCTCGAAGTGACTGCCCCGGCCGGTGCGACCTCTGCGGGGCTCCGAGGGGGCGGCGCCCAGCGGCTACTCAGGGCGGCGGAGAAGGCCGAGGTCGGGCGCCGGGAGCGGGTCAGGCCCAGCGGGGAGGCCCCTGCGGCGTTTTGCTCCTGGCCGCACCCCGGGTCTGAGCCGCGCTTCCGCGTGCAGAGCGGGCCGTGCCCTCCCCTGCGCGCCCTTCTAGAACCTTCTCCCCGGACCTGCCCTGATCCAGGCCACCGTTCACGGCTCCCTTTCCCTGTGCTCTTTGGAGGTTCCCTAAATGGCGTCGTAGTAATCTCATTCCCCGGTGACCCCCAGTCGTGGACGAGTCGTCTGAAGGCATCGATGCCAGAGCGGACCCGTGGCCAGCGAGGCTGCCCCTCCGGCGGGTGGACAGTTCGGTGTGAGCAGAGCCTTCCTCTGGGACCGACGCCCGCAGCAGGCGCGCACCCGGGCCGCTGACCCACCTGCGTCTGCTCGGCGCCGTGCAAGGGCCAGTTCCTGCTGGCCACGGCCAGTTCCTGCTGGCCACGGCCAGCTCCCGCTGTCGGGACTTCCCGAGTCATTCTGGCGGGGGCGGTGGAGTCATCGCGCTTTCTGTGTCCTCCTCCTGGCTCTGGTGCTGACCGGCGTTGCACACTGACCCCTCTCCCTGTGCGCACCCTGGTATGGGATGCCAGGGACCAAGCCTGGCTGAATGCCTGTAAGGCGAACGCTTTGCCTGCTGTGCTCTCGGGCCCCCTTTCTTGCTTTGCTTTGGGGTGTACCGGCAGTGCTCAGGTCATCCTGGCTAGATTTGGGGGACCACATGGGGGTTCAGGGTAGAACCCGAATCTGTAGCATGCAAGGCAGTGCCCTACCCACCGTCCCATCGCTCCAGCCCCTGTTCCATGTTCCTGTTTTTCTGTGTTTAAAGTTACAAGTCCAGAGGCCAGAGCGATAGTCCAGCGGGTAGGGCGTTTGCCTTGCACACAGCTGACGCGGGTTCCATCCACACATATCTTAGGGTCCCTGAGCACCCCCAGGAGTAATTCCTGAGTGCAGAGCCAGGAGTAACCCCTAAGCATCGCCGATGTGACCCCAAAAAGCAAAATATATATGTATTACAAATCCTATTTTCTTAATGCATGTACGTGCATCTCATTCCACTTTGGGTAAGCCATGGTCATTTGTATTTTCCATTTCACTGAAGTCAGATTTACACGTGGAGTTCAGAGTGTTTCCTTATTAGCCTTTTCGATATCTGAAGGGCCCAAACCAGTAGCCCCATGTTTTGGGGGGCAGTGGAGGCGGGGTTCAACACAGCAGGTGGTACCTGGGAACCTCTCCTGGCTGTACTGTTGGGCCGTTCCTGGTGATGTTCAGGTGACCGCACTGAAGTGCCAAGGATGGAGCTGGGTCTGGCATACACCAGGCATTGCCTTGCCCCTTAGACCACCTCATCTGATCGCCTCTGGTTCCTCATAATCATCTTTCATTGTCTCTAATCTTCTGTCGCCTATTAGGGTTTTCCAGTGGACCAGAATCAATAGGATGTGTGTGGATCTCTGTATGTGTGCATACATGTGTCAAAGTTCGTTTAAGCAATTGGCTTGTGTGAGCTTGGAGGCTTGGAAGGTCCAAAATCTGATGTGGGAGGACAATAGGTCAGAAATGGAGAAAAAAATCAATGCTCAGTGCAAAGGTCTGCTCTAGAGCCAGGAAGGCGTGCCCAGGCCAGTGCAGAACTACGAAGAGTATGCCTAAGGGAGCTCTAGAGCCAGGAAGAGCGTGCCCAGGGCTGTGCAGAACGAGGAGGAGATCACCCAGGGCTATGTGGCACCAGGGAGAGGGCACATGTCTGTCTAGAACCAGGAAGAGAGTGCCGGGCCGCTCTGTCTGGAACCAGGAAGAAGGATGGCCAGCGGAAGTTAGGCTGGTGCTGACTTCCTCTGACTAATTCTTCTGGGTTTACTTTGAGAATGTGCTTATATGCCTCTTCCCTTCCTGAATCACATTTTCTCCCGCTGGAGAATAGATCGGCTGCAGTTTGCTCGGTCTAGCACTTGGAAAGTACGCCTTCCTCGGGCCTCTGTGATTTCTTACTCTTTTCTTTTGTTTTCAGGGGTGAGGTGCTCTGAGCCACACCCAGTACAGCAGTGCTCAGGGCGTACTCCTGGCTCTGTGCTCAGGGATCATTCCTAGTGTGCTTGGGAGACCGTATGTGGTGTCTGGGATGGAACCGAGGCCGACCATGTACAAGGCAAGCACCTCTGCTGTTCCATCTCTCTGGCCCTGCCTTTTTAATAGTTTATTTTTGCTACTTGGGCCATGTCCAGAAGTTCTCAGGGCTTGCTTCTGGCTCTGTGCTCAGGGATCACGCCTGACTGGGCTGACCATTTGGGGTGCCAGGGATTGAATGCGGTTTGGTTGCATGCAAGGCAAGTTTCTACGGCTGTGGATTGCTCCACTGCCCTCCTGCACTTAATTTTTTTTTTTGACTTTTTTGGTTCACACCCGGTGATGCTCAGAGGTTACACCTGGCTCTGCACTCAATAATTATTCCTGGTGGTGCTCGGGACCATATGGGATGCTGGTATCGAACCTGGGTCGGCCGCATGCTAGGCAAACTCCCCACCTGCCATACTGTTGCTCCAGCCCTTATTTTTTTTGTTTTGAGTCACACCCGATGATGCTCAGTAGCTTGTGAAGAATTTCAAGATGGCTGTTTAAGCCGTCAGGGAATTTCACCATTTGCTTCACCTTTGTCTTGGAGCTGTTTCCATTCAAGTCGTCCGTTTCCTGGCTCTTGGTCTGAATCTGTCCCTGCTTCGGGCCTGGTGGGGCCATCTGCCTCGGTGTCACACCCTTGCGTTTCCCTCTGGTCTGTGATGTTCACCTGGGGCGAGGTCACCGTGGGGCCGAGGAGACTTTCTGTGGCCAGAGCCAGCTCTGGTCTGGTCTCTGGTTCCCCTGCGTGAGAGCTGAGCTCTTCGGCTCCCGTGGGAGTAGAGCCGAGCCCCCGAGGCTGTGCCTCCCCGCCCGTGCCCCTGCCAGCCTCCCCTCCTTTCTCCATGTCAGTTCTGAAGCTCGTGTGTCAGTCTTACAGGTGAATGGATCATTCTGTTTTCCTTGCCTCTTTTGCTGTTGGGTGCCCATGCTCCGGGCATGCACCCACCTTGTCCAGGGCTGCAGAATCTGGGGAGGTTTTGCGTGCGTGCTTTCCGGTGGGCACAGCCTTCAGCAGAGTTTGTGGGGGGTGCCATTAGTTGCAGTGCCTGCACCCCCTGGCCGTGCCCTAGGTCATAATGCTGGAATCAGGCATGGCCAGGATTTTGGTGACCACGAGCATGCTAGTGAGGCGGGGCCTTGCCACTGAGCCCTCCCCAAGCTGAGTTTAGTCAAGACGCAGCAATGAACGCCGTCGTATCCACTCTCACCTTTGAGTCCCTGGGCTCGGTTCTGTCCTTATGTGGCCGTGCACTTCAGAGGCGTCTTCACTGAGATGCACGCCACGTACTGTGCAGTTCGCCCGCTGCGCTTTGGTTATTTTATGTTTTGTGGCCACGCCGGTGGTACTCAGGGACTGCTCCTGGTTTCTGATCTTGAGCGTCATTCCTGGCAGTGCTCAGGGGACCATGCGGTGCCAAGGATGGAACAAGGATTGGCTACGTTCAGGGCAAGCGCCTTAACCTCTGTCCTGCCCTCTAGTCCACACCTACCCAACTCCTTTTGTTTATTCTGGGTCTGTTGAGTTGAGGACTTCGGCATTTATAGTCACTGCAAGATTCTAAGCATGGGGGCAGCAGTATGACTTGGGCTGCTGTGTTGAGAACCAAAGGACAGGTATGCAAGGGTGAGGCAAAGAGCCTTGGAGAGGGGGAGTCCGAGGAGAGGGGGAGTCCCGAGGAGGGGGAGTCCCGGGAGGGGGAGTCCCGAGGGAGACGTGGTTGATTCCCAACACCCTGGATGAGGTCGGGTGTGCGGTGCCTCACGTGGGAAGGACAGTTGCCATTCGCTGAGAAGAAGGCTCGTGATCCGTGGCTGCTCCAGCGGAGTGCCCCAATGCCCCCCCCCACCTACCCCCGGCAGGCAGTTGGTGTTTCTCTCTGGAGCCTGATCATACGAGTCACGCCGCGCGCACGGCTGCATTTTGCCGGGCTTCTCCCGAACCCTTCCTTGCGTCTTCCTAGTGACTGCTGGTCAGTGATCTGGGCTCCTTGGCCTCTGTCTTGTCCCCTGACTGTGTGACCACATGGTCCTCTGTGGTCAAGCCCCGAAGGCCAAACTCCCTCTTACATGGATACCAGTCATTGAAGTAGGGGCCACCTGGTGCCCTCTGCTCCGTCTGTTCATCCAGAAACATCTTTCCAAAGGGTCACCACTGTAGGTGCTGGGAATTTGCTGGATTTTTTTTTTTTCTGGATTGACCCAATTCAGTCCCTCAGGGGAAAAGGCAAGTGAACAGTGGTGAGGGACTTGGAATCTGTGCTCAGAAGGGCCATGTATGGTGAGACATCGTGGAGCCTGTCTGGGCCTCGCCAGAAAGTCGGGGCCAGAGGGATAGTACTGTGGGGAGGGCATTTGCCTGGTGTGCAGCCGACCAGGGTTCCATTCCCGGCATCCCATAGGGTCCCCTGAGCATCTCCAGGAAAAATTTCTGAGTGCAGATCCAGGAGTAACCCTTGAGCATCACCCGGTATCACCCCACAAAAAAAAAAAGATGGGGCCCAGAGCGATAGCCCAGCGGGTAGGGCGTTTGCCTTGCACGCGGCCGGCCTGTGCTGACCCGGGTTCGATCCCGGCATCCCATATGGTCCCCCGAGCACCGCCAGGAGTAATTCCTGAGTGCAGAGCCAGGAGTAACCCCTGAGCATTGCTGGGTGTGACCCAAAAAAGCCAAAAAAAAAAGAAAAGAAAAGAAAGAAAAGCTGGGGTTGGAGAGGGAGTACAGTAGTCAGGGCGCTAACTTTGCCAGTGAAGGACCAGTTTCCATCTTGACACCTCAATTTATTTATTTGTTTATTTATTTATTTATTTATTTTGCATTTTTTGGGTCACACCGGCAATGCTCAGGGGTTTCTCCTGGCTCTGCACTCAGGAATTACTCCTGGCGGTGCTCGGGGACCTTATGGGATGTGGGGGGATAGAACCCGGGCCGTCACAGGCCAGCCGGTGCAAAAACAAGCGCCCTACCCGCTGGACCATCGCTCTGGCCCCTCAATTTATTTTAAAAGGATAACATTTGGTCTAGAGCAATAGTATAGCGGGTAGGGCATTTGCTTTGTATGCAATCTGTGGCATTCCATATGATTCCCTGAGCACTGCCAGGAGTAATTTCTGAGTGCAGAGCCAGAAGTAACCCCTGAGCATTGCTGGGTGTGACCCAAAAAAGCAAAATAAATAAATAAATAAAGTGATGATTGTCAGTGATTCACTGGTGTCTGTGCACGGAAACCAGCATGCTGGCGACCGAGGGGAAGGGCCGTGTTCACAGCAGCCAAGAACCGCAGTTAATGTTCTCCAGGCCGTTGCACTGAAACCTTTCTGAGCTGTAGCATCTGCAGCCAAGAGCAGTTGTTCCTACCTCTTCCCAAGGGCAGACTTCCTTCGCGTTACTGAGCCTACGTCACTCAAGCGGTGACAGGTCACAGCAGTAAGTCAATGGCAAGTAAGGCAGGAAGACGCCCTCGGACAATCAGCAGATCCTCTCTTTGGTTCCGCCAGACCTGCTTATGCCTTAGGACTGGGCAGTTTGAGCGGCCCACCCCATGCTGGTCACCTGTCACAGAGCCCGTCTCTGTTGGGGGGCTTGACTCGCAGGCGGTGCTGGAAGAGGCGGTAATTAGTGCCCGGCCAGTTCCTCCCCCGACGTCTGCACACCGGAGCCTTGTGCGCTGCTCCGTCACCATGGCTGGAAAATCCGCTTCTGTCCGAGGTGTCAGCAGCAGGAAGCAGGCCTATGCCACACCGGGCCTTCATTCCTCCTTGCCCTAGTCCCGGGTCAGGGAAAGGGAGAGGTGCTCCCGGGGTGCGCAGCTCAGTGTCTGCCAACCTGCCCTGCCTGGCTCCTGGGCCCCTTTCGGGCAGCTGCCCACAGCAGGCTGAGGTTTGAGCCTGCCTTGAGCTCTGTTTCCTCTTGAATGACACCCAGTAAGGCCTTGGGTATTTGATCAGTGGTTCTAATTGTAGCCCGGTACAAGAGGAGAACCAATTCCTATGGAAACTGCAAATAACATTTCTGCATTGTATGCCTGAAATAACTGTTGTGAATAGCTTTGTAAATCACAGTGTCTTAATAAAATACGTTTGGATAAAGAGGGGCTGGAGTGAGGGCGCCGTCAGGTGGGCTGCTTGCTCGCGACGTGGCCAACCCACAACTGCTTCCCAGCGCCCCATACGGCTTCCTGAGCCCACTGGAGTAATTCCTGAGTGCAGAGGCCAGAGTAACCTCTGATAGCACTGGATGTGGCCAAACCCCTAAAGAAGAATCCCAAGTGGTTTTGTAAGGACCTGTTTGGATCTGAGAGTAGTCAGTGTGTGGGGGGGTGAAGGTCTTCAGAGCAGAGGGTCCCCCTTGCGGGCCCGGTGGGTGGCGTGTCGCTGGCTCAGTTTCTGGGTGGGGACACTTCTACTCTGAGCTTCCCACAGCAGGGAGCGGGGGAATAAACCCTGCCTGGTTTCAGCCTTGAGGCTTCTGTGATTCTGTGATCCTGGTGTGTAGCGCAGGCGCCGCCTCTGGATTGCCCGCTGCAGGGAGTGCGTCCTGGGGGGCTGAGACCAGCCGTGTTCCACTCTGTCCTGGAAGGACACACTGCTGTTGCCCAGGAGCAGTGAGCCCCTTCCTTGGCTAGCCTAGAATCCCCTAAAGAATGTTTGGTTTTAGATCTCACCTGGCAATGCTCAAGAATTATGCCTGGTGGTGCCTGGGGTACCACTATGGGGTGCTAGGGTCAAACCCAAGTGGGCCACAAGCAGAGCAAGCTGCTACCTACTGTACCAGCTCACCAGCCTTGTTTTCACTAGACAACTAGATCACTAGACATCCCATTGTTCATTGATTTCCTCGAGTGGGCGCCAGTAAGGTTTCCATTGGACCCTATCACATGCCAGTGTAGCCCAATGGCATCTGGTTGTTTCAGGAATATGAAGAGCCTCAAACCGTTCCTTCAGGGTCTTGATGAAGAAGTCTGACTATCTTGTTGGTGGGTGGCCACGTGATCTTTTGACGCCCCGTGGGATCCAGTCGGTAACGGCTCTAGTCCAGCGGTCATCTCCAAATCGCATTACATGTCCAGCCCATCTGATTTTCGATGCCTTGGCAAATGAGACAGTGTCCCTGATTCTGGATTGTCGACGGAGGTCGGAACTCTGGATTCCTTCTCTCACTTGAGTGAGGTGTGATATGCCAAGCATAGCTCTTTCGATTCCTCTCTGGGAGACCCGAATAGCATTCTCATCCTGCTTTCTTAGGGTCAAGGTCTCTTAGGCATATGCTAATGCAGGGAGAATGGTGGAGTCGAAGAGTTGAGCCCGGAGCCAGAGGTTCTTTGTCTTTTTTAGCTATTTCTTCGATGCTTTTGAAGGCAATCCATGCCACTCTCTTCCTCCTGCACAGCTCAGGTTTTAGGTCGTTCATCATGTTGACTTCTCGACCTAGGTACACATAACTGCTGCATTCAGAGATGTTTGTTCCATTGAGAGTGAATGGGGCCTCAGGAACTAGTTCATTTTTCATGAACATAGTTTTGTTGAGATTCAGCTGTAGACCTGTCTTTCCACATTCTCGGTCAAAGTCAGCCAGCATCTGTGCCGCTTGGCTAATGTTTGGTGTTATTAAAATGATGTCATCAGCTAAGTGAAGGTGGTGTAGTTGCCGACCATCTATCTTCACTCCCATTCCTTCCCATTCTAATTGTCGCATGATGTTCTCGAGGGTGGAGCTGAAGAGTTTTGGTGAATGGTATCACCCTGTCGAACCCCTCTTTTGACATCAATGATCACTTCTTTGTAGAATGGTGAGATCCTGGTGGTGAATCCGTAATACAGCTCACGAAGGATCTTGATGTATTGGGTTTGAACACCCTGTTTGACTAGGGCTTCAATGACTGCTTCAGTCTCCACAGAATCAAAGGCTTTCTGTAAATCAATGAACGTGAGACAGAGTGGCATCTTGTACTCCCTACAAACCTCAATGAGCTTGGTTACTGTGTGGACATGGTCGATTGTGCTGAATCCTTTTTTGGAAGTCAGCTTGCTCGCATGGTTGTCCTTCATCTAGTGTTCTGCTGATCCTGTTCAGGATGACTCATGTAAACAGCTTGTAGATGACGGACAACAGGCAGATAGGGCAATAGTTGCCGATGTCGTGAATGTCTCCCCTTCTTGAACAGTAGAACTGTCCTGCTGGTTTTCCATTGGGAGGGCACCTTGCATTCAGACAGGTAGCGTGTGAAGAGCTGATATAGTGTATTGATGAGTACCGATGGCAGATTCTTCAGGTGTTCAGGTCTGATTTTGTCTGGGCCTGGTGTTGTTCTTGTTTTACTTTTTTTTTTTTTTTTTTTTTTGCTTTTTTTGGGGCCCACACCCGGCAATGCTCAGGGGGTTTCTCCTGGCTCTGCACTCAGGAATTACTCCTGGCGGTGCTCGGGGACCATATGGTATGCCAGGGGATCGAACCAGGGCTGGCATGGGCGGCCACGTGCAAGGCAAACGCCCTACCCGCTGGGCTATTGTTCCGGCCCCATTGTTTTACTTTTTAAAAAGCCTTGTTTCACTTTTTTTTTAAAAATGTGGGGTTGGGGTCTGATAGTCCAGTGAGGAGGGCGTAGCCTTGCATGTGGCCAACCTGGGTTTGATCCCTGGCATCCCATAGGGCACCCTCGAGCACTGTCAGGAGCAATTCCTGAGTGCAGAGCCAGGAATAACCCCTGAGCATCGCTGTGTGATGCAAAAATACATACAAATAAAACATGGCCAGAAGAGGAAGCTGTGAGTCTGCCAGGAGTGATTCCTGAGGGAGAGCCAATGAGTGAGTCCTGGCTAGGTGTGGCAAAAACACAAAAACAACTTGTCATCATCCATCTGTCCATCCGTCCGTCCGTCCGTCTCGTCCGTCCGTCCCTCCCTCCCTCCCTCCCTCCCTCCCTCCTCCCTCCATCCATCCATTTTGCTTTTTGGGTCACACCCAGCAATGCTCAGGGGTTACTGCTGGCTCTGTACTCAGGAATTACTCCTGGCAGTACTCGGAGGACCATATGGGATGCTGGGGATCGAACCTGGGTCGGCCGCATGCAAGGCAAACGCCCTCCCTGATGTGCTATTGTCTCCGGCCCACAACTTGTTATTATGGGCTGGAGAGAGTAAAGGATAGGACACTGGCCCTGCATGCGGCCTGGCTCAATCTCTGCTGTTCTACTGTCCGGGCACCGCCAGCACTGACCCCTGAACACAGAGCCAGAGTAAGCAATCAGCGTAGCCAGATGTGGCTCAAAACCAACGCAGAAAAACTTGTTAAAAAATAGTCATTGAGGGGCCGGAGTGATAGCCCAGCGGCAGGGCGTTTGCCTTGCATGCGGCTGGCCTGTGCCGGCCCAGGTTCGATCCCGGCATCCCATATGGTCCCCCGAGCACCGCCAGGAGTAATTCCTGAGCAAAGAGCCAGGAGTAACCCCCTGAGCACCGCCGGGGTGTGGCCCAAAAAAAAAAAAAAAAAAAAAAAAAAAAATAGTCATTGGGGCTGGAGCGCGATAGCCCAGCGGGTAGGGCATTTGCCTTGCCCGCGCCGGCCTGTGCCAGCCCAGGTTCGATCCCTGGCATCCCATATGGTCCCCTGAGCACTGCCAGGAGTAATTCCTGAGTGCAGAGCCAGGAGTAACCCCTGAGCATTGCCGAGTGTGACCCTGTCACTGTCTGTCTCACTGTCTTCCCGTTCATCATCGATTTGCTCGAGCAGGCCCCAGTAACATCTCCATATGTCCTGTCTCATGCTAGTAGACTCTAGGGCATCTCTTTGCTCAAGGAACATAAAGAGCCTCAAACCATTCGGAATGAGGTCTATAATTGTTACTGGTATTTGGCATATCAAATACAACACGGGTAGCTTGCCAGGCTCTGCCGTGCAGGTAGCATATTCTTGTAGTCATCTCTAAGTTCAACATTTATTGATGAACCACGCAGCCGCTATGCGCCGCAAAGCCGGACTGTGATAGGCTGGTCTGCTGGGTGGACTTCTGACGAGAGAAGTCCGGACGTGGAAAATGGAGGTCCTCATGCAGTGGAGGTTCGTCTGGCTTGTTGCAAGGCTCTGCTGGGGTGGCGGGCCAGGGCTAGAACCCGCCATCGCTCCTGGGCGCCTTGTGAGCAGCTGGGCACAGGGAGAGCAAGTGTGACCCAAAAAAAAAAAAAATCACTAAAAAATAGTCATTATCTTTATGGTCTTTTGGTAGAAGTTGCGAGACATAGTTTTCACTTTTTTTATTTCCAATTTCTGTGACATTTTTATCATATTTCTTTTTTTTTTTTTTTTTTTTTTGCTTTTTTGGGTCACACCCGGCGATGCTCAGGGGTTACTCCTGGATCTGCACTCAGGAATCACTCCTGGCGGTGCTTGGGGGGGCCTTATGGGATGCCGAGGATCGAACCCGGGCGGCACAGGCCGACCACGTGCAAGGCAAATGCCCTACCCGCTGGGCTATCGCTCCGGCCCCTTTATCATATTTCTTGATACACACATCACACCTAACAATGCTCAGGGGTTACTCTTGACTCTGCACTCAGGAATTACTCCTAGCGGTCCTCGGGGGGGACCATTTGGGACGCCATTAATCAAACCTGTGTTGGCCACATGCAAGACAAATGCCCTACTCGCTGTAGTGTTGCTCTGTGTCGGCCATGTGCAAGACAGACAACTGCCTTACTCGCTGGCTGTAGTATTCTTCTGGTCCCTTGCAAACAATATTTAATAACGTTTATATTCTGCTTGGCAAGTTATTTTTTGTGGGGCTACTCCTGGCTTTGCACTCCAGGAGTTACTCCTGGAAGTGCTTGGGGGACCATATGGGATGGTGGGGATCAAACCTGGGTCGTCCAGTTGTAAGACAAACTCCCTACCTGCTGTGCTATCGCTCTGGCCCCCAAATGAGTTATTTTTATTTTTTAAAGTTATTTTATTTTTTATTATTTATTATGTTTTATTTTATTATTATTTGCTTTTTGGGTCACACCTGGTAATACTTTCGGGTTACTTCTGGCTCTGCACTCAGGAATTACTCCTGGCAGAGTTCAGGGGACCATATGGGATGCCGGGGATTGAACCCAGGTTGGCCACATGCAAGGCAAATGCTCTACCAGCGGTGCTGTCGCTCCCGCCCTGAAAGTTATTTTAATAGACAAGTTTGATTCAGTTATGTCTGTGATTTCTTGAAGGTTTGAATTTATTCCCGTTGTCTCATATTATGTTTCTCATTTATCACGTGCTTTTGTTTTTCTTTTTTGTTGGCATTGTCAATTTTTCTTCTTCTTCTTTTTTTTTTTTTTGCTTTTTGGGTCACACCCAGCGATGCGCAGGGGTTTCTCCTGGCTCTGCACTCAGGAATTTCTCCTGGCGGTGCTCGGGGGACCATATGGGATGCCGGGGGCCGGAGCGATAGCCCAGCGGGTAGGGTGTTTGCCTTGCACTCAGCCGGCCTGTGCCGGCCGGGGTTCGATCCCCCGGCATCCCATATGGTCCCCCGAGCACCACTAGGTGGTTCCTGAGTGCAGAGCCAGGAGTAACCCCTGAGCATTGCTGGGTGTGACCCAAAAAGCAAAAAAAAAAAACCATATGGGATGCCGGGGATCGAACCTGGGCCGGCACAGGCTGGCGCGTGCAAGGAATTTTTCTTCATTTTAGTTCTGCCCTCCTCCCTGCTGCTGATTTGAAAACTGCAATCCCCATGTCCAAGAGTGCCCGCTTCAATATTGCTGGGGTGTTTTTTCTGAGGTGGGGCTCCCCAGCAGAGCTCAGGGGCTGGGCAGCTCATGGCAGCTCTCTACCAACCAGGCCATCAAGACAGCTGCAGAATGCGGTGCAGTGCTTTGGGTTCATGAGGTGCTGGGGACTGAGCTGGAGTCAGGGCACAAGCATCAGCCTAAGCCCTTTACTATTTCCTCAGGGCCATCTATATTTTTGTTTCGAGCCAACTTGGTGAGACCTAGGGGTTACTCCTGGCTTTATACTTAGGAATCACTCCTGATGGTGCTCAGAGGACCATCTGGGATACTGGGGATCGAACCTGGGTCGGCTGCGTACAAAGCATGCGCCCTACTTGCTGTGTATTGCTTCGTCCCCCTCAGGCCCATGTTTTGTTATTCCACCATTTTTTCTCTCAGCACTCAAGTTCTCTCAATATAAGATCTTTAGTGCTCTTTGACTTCCTCTTTGCGAGCCAACCCTGTCGCATGCCATGCCGAGTTCATCTGGGGCTTCTCTCATAGCCTTCATTTTCTTCTTTCTGTGGGGGCCTAAGCTGTGTACAGAGGGCACACAGTCACTCCTGGCAATACCCAGTCAACCAGGCTGCACTGTTCATTCTGAAGTCCTGGCCGTGCGGTGCTGGGGATGGAATTCAGGTCCTGTGCATGCCGGGCACGTGCCACCTCTGACTAGCTCCCTGCCACGCCTTCATGTTCTTTCAACTGCACAAACTGGTTTCTTGCTGGCATCCAGGCCTTATTCCTGGCTTCACTTTTCAGTTTTACTCGGGCTATTATTTTGGGGAGGCTTGTGGTGCTCAGGGCTTACTCTTAGCCCTGACTCAGGGATCTCTCCTGGTGGGCTTTGGGGACCATACGGGGTGCCAGGCATTGAACCTAGGTTAATGGTGTGCCAGGAAGTGCCCTACCTGCTGTACTATTCAGCCCTAGCTCAGGGCCTCTTCGAAAGTTTTTAGAACATACCCGTGTCATATTTGACATGCCAAATACCAGTAACAATTATAGACCTCATTCCCATGACCTGATGGAATGGTTTGAGGCTCTTTATGTTCCTGGAGCAAGCAGGTGCCCTTGGGCTATCTCGCATATGACAGGACGTATGGAGATGTTACTGGTGCCCGCTCGAGCAAATTGATGATCTACGGGAAGACAGTGACAGTGATACAGTGAACGTGTTTATGGGCTGTGCACTTGACTTGATTTTGCTGTCTCACATGAAAGCTAGTTTCACCATGGATGTGGGGACTTTTTGCGCCGATTAATATATGGACACTTGCTGCTATGCAGTTGGCAATGAGGATTCTCTGAATAGGAGAATTTTCCTTTCTGAAGTCTTCACGTCAGAATGTGACGGACAGGGGGCTGGAGTGATAGTCCAGCGGGGAGGGCGGGCGTCTTGCATGAGGCCAACCCGGCTTTGTTCCCGGTATCCCATTGGGTCCCTGGAGCACTGCCAGGAGTAATTCCTGAGTGCAGAGCCAGGAGTAACCCCTGAGCATCGCCCGGGTGTGGCCCAAAGGCAAAAATAAATAAAGAAAGAAAGAAAGCCAGGATGTGACGGACCGGTTCACAGGTGAGTTCCTTTCCTTCATTGCCAGCGGCACTGAGAGGTCAGTTAGGCTGTGGGAGAGGGTTCTGTGTTTTCCTTTGTCGCTGTGTGCTGTGAAGTCAGTTTGGCGGGCATCTGGCTTGCTCAGGGTGCAGGAGAAGGATGCGTGTTCATGGGCTGCTCGCCTGCTGCTTCCCTGGCGCCAGCTTCCCGACCCAGGATGTCTACCACGTGGATATTTGTGGCTCCTCGTGCTGAGTCCCAGGATACATCTGGAGTGGCCACCAGATTTGAGAAGGGGCCTGGCTCAAGACTGGACTCTGGGTGACCATGAGGCCGGTAGACCTTTTTTTCTTTTTGGGACACACCCGGCGATGCTCAGGGGTTACTTCTGGCGGAGCTCGGGGGACCATATGGGGATTGAACCCGGGTTGGCCGCGCGAAGGCAAATGCCCTCCCGGCTGTGCTGTCACTCCGGCCCCCATGGTGGTAGTCTTTACCAGCCCCAAGGCTTCCCAGCCTCTGCACTCTGAGCAGAGCCAATGAAAAGCCATGACACCGGCTAGACAGGCCACTCCACTTTGCATGTGGTTTGGTGGGGTGCCCCATATGATGCCTGCCCATGAGGGGGGCAGGTCTTGCTCCCTCAGAGGGCAGGGCTTTGCCTTGAGGGAGGCGGACACATCTTCCCTTCCTGTTTTGTTTTTTTTGCTTTTTTGGGTCACACTCGGCGATGCTCAGGGGATTCTCCTGGCTCTGCACTCAGGAATTACCTCCTGGCGGTGCTCGGGGAACCATATGAGATGCCGGGGATCGAACCCAGGCCAACACAGGCCGGCCGCGTGCAAGGCAAACGCCCTACCGGCTGGGCTATCGCTCCGGCCCACATCTTCCCTTCCTTAGGGGCTGCTTGCCTGGGGGCTGGGCTCCCCACACAGCCAGAGCGGCCTTGATTGCTACAGTACCAACCAGATATCCTCCAGGAAAATGAGGAACACTCTGGGCTCCTACTTCCCAGAGTTTTTGTGGGACTGACCGCTGGTGGATGCTACTCATTGGGAGTGGATGGCCCAGTGGGCAGTGGCTGTGAGGGCAGTGCAGTGCTGGCCATTCCCCCTTTATCTCTGCACAGAAGCAGCGTTCACAGACATGACCTCCCTCTCTCAGGGCCCTAGGCCAGCACCGGGTTGAGGGACTAGTGAGCAGGCTCTGTACGTGGAGGTTTGACGCCGGGACCGTGTGGAAGCACAGCTGTAAGCACTGAACCTGCCTTCAAAATAAACCCTAAAAGCTGAGGGGCCTGGAGGATCGCGACGGGCACACGTTAGACCCGGGCTTTTGCCCTAGAGCCGCATGGCCTCTGCGGGCTGGAGTGACGTCCTGTCACCGCCCAGCCTGGCCCTGGCAGCCCCTCAAGCATGACCAAGCCTGGTCCCTATGAAAACTATGGAGCTCGGCTGCCCTCGGACCCAGGCTGCCCGCCCCGGGCCCGTGCTAGCCTGCTCCTTCCTCCTCTGTCTGTTGTGCTCTCCTAGACCTCCCTCGAGTCTGGGGGCTTCCAGTTCTTCCCCTCGTGTTGCCGTGACTCCCGCCGGAGCCAGCTTGTCCCTGGTTCTGAGTCCAGGGAACCATCTGGCTTTTGTGCCCTATTGAGGGGGATTCCCGTTGCCCCCATAAGCCCCCAAGTCCCAGCCAGGGCTGAGTCCATGTTCCAGACTCAGCAGTGCTGTCCAGATAATCCTTGCGCCCCTCTCTGAGTCTAACTGGCTTGGCTTGGCTGTGCCCAGGGTCCCTCCCCAGAACTGCCATTATCCATCCCCATACTTCAGAGCCTGGCACTCACCCGCAGCCTGGGCTTCAGGACCAAGGCGCCGTCCTGGGCTTTACTGACCCCTCACTGCCTCCACCCAAAGCGGAACGCCCCAAACCTCTTGCCTCTCACCAGGCTTCCTCTCAGGTCTCCCGCTCATCTTCCCCCCTCAGCTTCTCCTCCTCCCCCCTCCTCCCTCAGTCTCTCCATCAGTCTAGTCCACTCACCCTCCTCCCTCCAGCCTCCTCAGCCAGTTTCCTCATCAGCATGGGTGCTCCCCCTCCCTCCCTCAGCCTCCCCTCTCAGTCTCCAGCCATACCCTCCTCCCCCCCTCAGTCTCCCTCAGCTGCCGTAAGTGGAGGTTTGACGTGCCGTACGTGGAGGAGCCCTCAGTCTCCCTCAACCTCCCCCTCTGTCTCCAGTCATACCCTCCTCCCTCAACCCCCCCATCAGTTTCCCATCAGTGCCCTCAGTCTCCCTCAGCGCCCCCTCGGTCTCCCTCAGCGCCCCCTCGGTCTCCCTCAACCACCCCCTCAGTCTCCCCTCAGTGCCCCCTCAGTCTCCCTCAACCACCCCCGGTCTCCCTCAGCGCCCCCTCAGTCTCCCTTCAGCGCCCCCTCAGTCTCCCCTCAACCACCCCCTCAGTCTCCCTCAGTGCCCCCTCAGTCTCCCTCAACCACCCCCGGTCTCCCTCAGCGCCCCTCAGTCTCCTTCAGTGCCCCCTCAGTCTCCCTCAACCACCCCTCAGTCTCCCTCAGTGCCCCCTCAGTCTCCCTCAACCACCCCTCAGTCTTCCTCAGCCGCCCCCTCAGTCTCCCTCAGCGCCCCCTCCGTCTCCCTCAGCCGCACCCCTCAGTCTCCCTCAACCGCCCCTCAAGTCTTCCTCAGCGCCCCTCGGTCTCCCTCAGCGCCCCCTCGGTCTCCCCTCAGCGCCCCCTCAGTCTCCCTCAGCAGCCCCCTCAGTCTCCCTCAACCTCCCCTCTCAGTCTCCAGCCATACCCTCCTCCCTCAACCACCCCCTCAGTCTCCCTCAACCACCCCCAAGTCTCCCTCAGCGCCCCCCTCGGTCTCCCTCAGCGCCCCCGTCTCCCTCAGCGCCCTCCCCAGGTCTCCCTCAGCGGGCACACCCCCGTCTCCCTCAGCGCCCCCTCGGTCTCCCTCAACCGCCCCCGTTTCCCTCAGCGCCCCCCCGTCTCCCTCAGCGCCCCCTGGGTCTCCCCTCAGCGCCCCTCGGTCTCCCTCAGCGCCCCCTCGGTCTCCCTCAGCGCCCCCCGGTCTCCCTCAGCGCCCCCTCGGACTCCCCATCAGCGGCCGCTCTCCCTCCTCCCAGGCCGCCCCTCGGTCTCCGACGCTCTCTCCCGCCCGCCAGCCTCCGCCTCCGCTCTCGTCACAGCCCCTCCCCCGCTCTCCTCCTCCCCGCCCCTCCTCTCCCTCGGCCGCGTCATGGCGGCGGCGGGCGGGGCGCGTCTTGCACGCAGCGCGCCGGGCGGAGCGCTCGCCGCATTGTTTGCTTCGCTGGGGAGCGAGAGCGAGAGGCCGCCGGCCCGCGTCCCCGCCGCCGCCCGCGCCCGCCCTCCGCCGCCCGCGCCCGCCGCCCGCCGCCGCCGCCGCGCCTCGGCCCCGCGGGGCCCGCACAGCCTGTGCCTGGAGCGGCGGCCGGCCCCGCGGCCGTTGGCGGAGGAGCCCGGCGCCATTAGCGCCCCCGGCCGCGCCGCCCCCGCCCGCCGCCCCGGCCCCTGGGCCGCGGCCCCGGGAGGTGGAGTGAAGAGCCCGGGCGGGCGGGCGGCGGCGGCGGGGCCGGCTGGGTCGCTCGGGCTAGTGGGTGCTGCCGCCCCGCCCGCCTCAGCGCGGTCGCCGGCTCTGCGCCGCCGCCGCCATGTTTGCGGCGCATTGTCCGCGGGCGGCGGGGCCGGGGGGGCGGCGGGGGCGGCGCGGGCGGCGGCGGGGCCGGGCCGGGGCGGCGGGCGGCGGGGCCGAGGCGGCGGGATCGCGGGGCGGCGGCGGGCGGCGGGGCCGGCGGGGCGGCGGGCGCGGCTCGGACCCGGCCTGGGCCGCGGGGCCTTGCGCTGAGGTGCGGGCGGCTCTTAGCGCAGGGGCCGGGCCGCAGGCGGGCTCCGGGGCGCGCCCGGACTGTCGAGGCCGGAGTCGGGCGGGCGGCGCCCCGGAAGGGCCGGGCCGCGGGGCGTGAGGGGGTGCGGAGGGGCGTGAGGGCCGCGGGGTGTGACGGCCACGGGGCCTGAGGGCCGCGGGTGCTGAGGGCCGCGGGGTGCTGAGGGCCGCGGGGTGCTGAGGGACTGGAGGACGGGAGGGTCGGTTGTGGGGCGTGAGGGCCGCGGGGTGCTGAGGGACGCGAGGGTCGTGGGGCCTGAGGGCCGCGGAGTGCTGAGGGGCTGAGGGCCGCAGGGTGCTGAGGGGCTGAGGGCCGCGGAGTGCTGAGGGGCTGAGGGCCGCAGGGTGCTGAGGGCCGCGAGGTGCTGAGGGGCTGAGGGCCGGGGTTCTGAGGTGCTGAGGGCCGGGGTGCTGAGGGCAGCCACACCCTCCCAGCACGCCCTGCCGGCGCCCCAGAGTCAGGAAGTGACTCCCTGAACCCGGCTCGCTCCCGAGTGCAGCTCCCGGTGAGGCGGCTTGGGGCCCCGAGGCACCCGCCATCCTGTTATGCAGAGTGAAGCCCCGCGGGAGGGTCTGTCTCCTTTGGGGCCAAGCCGCCCTGATCTTACTCCCCTGGGGCCGCCCCAGCAGGTGGTGTGTGTCGGCTCCTTCTGTGCCCCCCATTGGTGGTCCCCTAGTCCCAGGCCGTCACCCTCCAGTTATGCTGCTGTTGGAGTGGGGACCCCATTGAGAAACTCTGATCCAGACTTAGGAGTCACCTGTGTGGGCAGCGCAGATGGACCTGGTGACTCAGATGGCAGAGGGTCCACTCCCGCGCAGTGCTGCGGGACAGTGTAGTGTGGGAGCAGGTTCTGCCCTGTCTCTGCGGGAGGCATCGCCTCTGCCAGCCTCCTGTGCCGCCCAGGGACAGACCGTGGTGAAGGCTGGTGGCCTGTGCCCCAACACGGGCATGGTCTGGTGGGTTGGCAGGTAGGGCTGGGGTGATGGTTAGCGGGCGTCTCTGAGGGTCCTGGAGCCGGGCCCTGTGCTAGGATCTGGGACTCGGGTGTGAGCATGACTTACGGGCCTGTGGGTCACATCTGGTGACCCATCGTCCTGGCACGGTGGACATCACTGTTCTCGCCGGACTTGTGTCTGTTGGTGCCCCCCCTCCTGCCCTTTCCTCTCTTGGTCTTCCTCCTCTCAGTGGGGAGGGCTTGGGGCTGGGCCAGCTGTTGGGGTGCTGAACGGCCAGCAGTTGGTGCGACTTTGGGTTACAGCATCCGTGACTGCATTCCTCTGATTGGGCCTTGGGTCTGTGGGAATTCCTGGTGGGTTTTGGCAAGCCTTGTCACGGCCGGGCTGTAACCATGTCGGGTTTCTGTTGCAGGTAATCATTACCAAATGAGGAGGAAAGGACGATGTCATCGAGGCGCTGCACCGAGGCATCCTTCCTCCCCGTGCAGTATTAAGCACTCCCCACACGAGAAACACTAACGCACGCCGCAGGCCCAGAGGATGGTCGAGATAGAAATTGAAGGGCGCCTACATAGGATCAGTATTTTTTGATCCCTTGAGATCATACTAGAAGATGACCTCACCGCTCAAGAAATGAGCGAATGCAACAGCAATAAAGAAAATAGTGAGAGGCCGCCCGCTTGCTTAAGAACTAAGCGTCACAAAAACAACCGAAGTCAAAAAGAAAAGCGAGGCCCTCCCGAACGCCCATGGCACGCCGGCCTCTGCCAGCGCTGCCCGAGCCTCAAGGTGCGCGTGGACTACAGCCCCCGTCGGCTCCCCGCAGGCCCCCGTGTACTACAAGTTCATCGAGAAGTCGGCCGAGGAGCTGGACCACGCAGGTGGAGTACCGACATGGACGAGGAGGACTACGCCTGGCTGGAGATCATCAACGAGAAGCGCAGGGGCGACTTGCGTGTCGGCCGTGTCGCAGAGCGTGTTCGAGTTCCTCATGGACCGCTTCGAGAAGTGAGTCGCACTGCGAGAACCAGAAGCAGGGCGAGCAGCAGTCCCTCATCGACGGAGGACGCCGTGTGCTGCATTTGCATGGACGGCGAGTGCCAGAACAGCAACGCTATCCTCTTCTGCGACATGTGCAACCTGGCCGTGCACCAGGAGTGCTACGGGGTGCCCTTACATCCCCGAGGGGCCAGTGGCTGTGCCGCCACTGCCTGCAGTCCCGGCCCGGCCCGCCGACTGTGTGCTGTGCCCCAACAAGGGAGGTGCCTTCAAAAAGACGGACGATGACCGCTGGGGCCACGTGGTGTGCGCCTGTGGATCCCTGAGGTCGGCTTCGCCAACACGGTGTTCATTGAGCCCATCGACGGCGTGAGGAACATCCTCGCCGGCCCGCTTGAAACTGACGCGCTACCTCTGTAAGCAGAAGGGGGTGGGCGCCCGCATCCAGTGCCACAAGGCCAACTGCTACACGGCCTTCCACGTGACCTGCGCCCAGAGGGCGGGGCTCTACATGAAGATGGAGCCCGGCCAAAGAGCTGACGGGCGGCGCTACCACCTTCTCTGTCCGAAAGACCAAGCATACTGTGACGTCCACACGCCTCCGGGCTGCACCCGAGGACCACTGAACATTTATGGGGACGTGGAGATGAAAAACGGGGTCTGTCGGAAGGACAGCCCGTTAAAACGGTTAGGTCTACTTCCAAGGTCAGGAAGAAAGCGAAGAAAGCGAAGAAGACTGTCAGCGAGCCCTGTGCGGCCTTACCGCCTGTGTGCGCCCCCTTACATTCCCCCGCAGAGGTAAGCGCCTCAGCTGGGCTCCAGGGGAGCCGCATCCCGTGAGCACCCCGCGTGGTCTGCTCGGCATCCGTGGGGCTCCAGAGATGGGGGTCCTGTCCTTCACCACACACGGAGCAGAGATGGCCAAGACTTGGAGCAGGGATGTCCGGGAGCATTTCTAGTTCTGTAGTCCCCAACATTTTGGGGCCTCCTAAACGGTGATTGGGAGCTCAGGGACCACTCTTGGCGATGCTTGGCCTGGTGGGACGGAGTGTTCCATGCTCGGGCCCCCGACACGGTGCTGTGCTGACCTAGCGGGCTGGGGCCGCCGGGGTCACTTGGTGGGAGTCCGGATGTGCTGTGCTGGCACCCACCTCGGCCACACGTGCAAGAAGTCCTGCACGTGGCCCCACGCTTCTCTTTCACTTACCTTTCTTCCACCCAACCTCGGGTGACTGTCTTCACCTTCTTGGTGACCTTTCTTGGTTCACTAGTCCCTGCCCACCCGTTTGTTGATTTTTTTTTTTTTTTTTTTTTTGCATTTTGGTCATATTGGCAATGCTCAGGGTTTTTCCTGGCTCTGCACTCAGGAATCACTCCTGGCGGTGCTTGGGGACCCTATGGGATGCCGGGGATTGAACCCGGCCGGCATGGGCCGACCACGTGCAAGGCAAATGCCCTACCCGCTGGGCTATCACTCCGGCCCCCGTGTGTTGATTTTGTCTCCTTTGAAGATGGGTGAAAATCAGCCACTTTTTTCCTTCTCTCTGTGCGCCGTTATTTAGCTTGCATTTTGCTGCAGGTACAGAACCTCACCTATTCTAACGGAGCAGCATTTTCTCAGGCACGGGCTGCTTTTGTTCACGCCTATTGTAGATACTGGGTCTCCGCGATCACGCCTAGCTGTGCTCGGGTCACTCTGGGTAGCTGGTGCTTGGGGAACCATATGGGATACGGGGGTTGAAGTAGGGTCAGCTGTATGCAAGCTAGGTATGGCCACTGGCCGCAATGGCATATTTTAGCGACTAACAGTGCAGCGAACACACACGCTGGCTTGTACACAACTGAGTTAATGTTTCTGTGTTCTTTGGTGGGGGTTGGGTTCGTGTCCCACCATTGATGTTTGGGGAATCCTGGGGTCACTTTCCATGTATTTGACAGTCATCCGGACAGCTGAAGTTGCAGTGCTGCTGTGCTCCTGTGGGAAGGCGGCCAGCCTCATCCGAGTGCTCCGCTGAGGCTGCACCCGCCGATGACCAGGGAGGCCACGCGATGCCAGGGATGGGGCCCACCTGGGCGCAGGCAGGGTGCTCCCTCTCCCCGCACTGTCCCGCCCAGTCCCAGTTTCTGCCTTCGAGAGTTCCAGAAGCGGAGCTGTTGCCTGCTCTGGCTGCTTGCTTTCATTCTCGGGAAGCGCTGTGCTCTTTTCCAGAACGGCCGTTCCGTTGGTCTTGTTTTCCTTCATGCCCACACTAGCCTTTGGAGGCGCCTTGGGAGGGACCACAGCCTGTTGTCACCATCTCGCGGGCTAGGAACCTTTCCCTGCCCTGCTCCTCAAGCCTGGATCCTTCGCTGCAGCCGAGTGAAGCCGCGCGACAGCGCCTCCGCGGGGCAGCCCAGGGGAGCCCGTGGGGAGGTGTCTCCCCACTCTCCGCTGTTGCTGGTCAGTGTCAGGCTCTGTGGAGCCTGAGCCATCCACAGGGCTGGGTGCAGGGACGCACCCTGCCCCTTGCAGGTGTCCTTGGGCTGGTCCAGCCCCTGTTCACTCCCCTGGTGTGTGGCTAGGTTCCTTCAGGAGTCTTCCTCGGATTCTGATGTGCTCTTGTTCAGATCACAGGTTAGTGATTGGGCAGTTGTCGGCCCAGAGAGCCTGGCGCCACCCCCTGTGCTTCCTTGAACTCTGAGGAAGTGACGCCCTCTGTAATAGGGCCCGGACCTGCAGAGAGTTCAGGAAGTAAAGCCGTAGGGGCGGGACGCAAGGGATAGCCCTCCCGTACCTGGTAACAGCTCCCCTGCTCTCCTGCTTGGCTGTCACTGCGGGGTGACCGGCACGTACATCCACCTCTCCTGCAAATGGAGGGAACGACAGATTGTTTTGTTGTTGCTGGGGCAGCCCACTGACAGCGCCTGCCCCGCCTCCCAGAGTTTGGTTTTTAAGGGGTTTTAAAATTTTTTTTCGTTTTTGGGTCCTACCCGGCAGCACTCAGAGGATACTCCATTCCTGGCACTACACTCTGAATTAGCCCTGGCGGTGCTGGGGGGGACCATATGGGATACCGGGAATCGAACCCTGGTCGACTGCATGCAAGGCAAACGCCAGGCCCACTGGATTATTGCTCTGGTTCCTTTGTTAGTGTTTTAAAACTTTTTTTTTTTGCTTTTTGGGTCACACCCGGCAATGCTCAGGGGTTTCTCCTGGCTCTGCACTCAGGAATCACTCCTGGCGGTGCTCGGGGGACCATATGGGATGCCGGGAATCGAACCCGGGCCGGCACGGCGCCGCGCTGGCAAGGCAAACGCCCTACCCGCTGGGCTATTGCTCCGGCCCCAGTGTTTTAAAACTTTAAACTGTGATTTGTAAAGTTGTTCATAGTACAGTTGTTTCAAGTATTCAGTATCCTAACACAAGTCCCACCACTAGTGTGTGAATGGCAAATTTTCAGCTGTTTTTATTATGTGTTGCTTAAATTTTCATTATTGCAGAGTGAAAAAGCCTTCAGGGGCCGGAGCTCTAGTACAGTGGGTAGGGCGCTTGCCTTGCAAGCAGCCAACTCAGCTTCTGCCCCGCGCCCCATGTGCACCCTGAGCCCACGAGGAGCGAACCCCCGATGAAGAGCCAGGAGTAAGTTCTGAGCGCTGCCGCATGTGGCCATAAACCAAACCATGAAGCCTTCAGCGTATCGCATGCTGACTTCTGGTGTTGTGTCTGAGGTGTAAGGTGATGCGCTGCCCAGCACGTTTCCTCAAGCACTCACCGCGGTGTTTCTGACGTGGGCGGACGCTCTGGTTGGGGATTGGCATGCAGGCGACCAGCTTGATCTTGAGAATCCGCCGTCTTCCCCAGAGTAAAATCACTGAGCCAGATACCTTTGATGGTAGAGTCAGTACAGTCATCAGTACAAAACACAAAGGAAACGCACCGCCCGGGGTTCACAGGCCCTGGCGTGTGTCTCTGGGGAGGGAGGGAGGGAGGCGGGCGTGTGTGGTGGCGCCGTGGCAGGGGGCTGTCATCGTGTGGCGTTGCCCCGTGAGCCACAGCCCTGCCCCTCACCTGACTTGATTTTTTGTTTTCTGGGTGCCACCCAGCGTGCTGGGGATAGAACCTGGGCCTTCACAGGCAGAAGCCTTCCCCGTCTTGCGGGGCCTCCCCATGCACACTTCCAGGCAGTTAGACTTGATTTCTGTGGGGGCAACAAGATGGACATCAAGAACTTGCTGACTGCGGGTTGTAAAAATGTCAGCCCTGATGAAGTTCAAGTAAGCGACACAAATCGGATGGTAAGTCGGACACCTGAAGTCCGTTGCTGTGTCCGGTGCTGGGCGATGACCCTCACTCTGGTGGCCAGGAGTGCTGACTCGGCTGTCATCACTGCCCTCGGGCGGCGGGTCTCAGCAGTCTGGAGCCGTCCACAGCCGCTTCCTCCCTGCAGCTCCCTTCAGTGGCAATAGTCTGGGCGCCTGTTGGAACTTTGGAATCTCGGGTTCGTCAGTCAACTTTTTTTTTTTTTTTTTTTTTTGCTTTTTTGGGTCACACCCGGCGATGCTCAGGGGTTTCTCCTGGCTCTGCACTCAGGAATTACTCCTGGGGTACTCGGGGACCATATGGGATGCCGAGGATCCGACCGGGTCAGCCGTGTGCACGACAAACACCCTAACTGCTGTGCTATTGCTCCGCCCCGAAACTATGTTTTGGGGGTTGGGGTCACACCCGTTGATGCTCAGGGGTTGCTCCTGGCTCTGCACTCAGGCATTATTTCCTGGCAGTGCTTGGGGGGGACCACATGGGGTTCCCAGTACTGCCCACATCCTATCCAGTGTTCTATCACTCTGGCCCCAGGGGCTTCTTTCAAAGGTAGATTTGGTGGGGCTTGAACAGCCTCAGCAAAGTGTGCACCCTGGGAAGGGTGTGTTCTGCCCCTGGAGAGACCCTGAGTGCTGTTTTCCCTTGTTTTGTGGTGGCCCACACCCTGTGCTTGGCCACGTCTCTCTCACTCTGCATGAGGCTCAAGGGGGACACTCTTAAGCTCTTTGCAGGTTCACCTGCTTGCTGGGATCTCAGCTGAGTGTGGTGTGGTATGTTGGAGGTTACTTCCAGCCCAGTCCTGGGATGGACCGTACCTGCCAGGTAGCTGCTATTGTTTTGTGGTTTGGAGCTGAGCTGAACTCTCCCGAATAAGGCGTCATTGTTATTTTTTTGTTTCTTTTTTCTAAAAAAAAAGTTTTATCAAAGCACCATGTTTCACAAAGTTACTCATAGTTGTAGACATACGGTGTCCCTGCACCCACCACCAGAGCTAGCTTCCCTCCAGCAGTGTTCCCATGCCCCCAGCTTGCCCTCTTTTTTTTTTTTTTTTTTTTTGCTTTTTTGGGTCACACCCAGCGATGCTCAGGGGTTACTCCTGGCTCTGCACTCAGGAATTACTCCCTGGCGATGCTCGGGGACCATATGGGATGCCGGGATCGAACCCTGGCGGCACAGGCCGGCCGCGTGCAAGGCAAACGCCCTACCCGGGCTGGGCTATCACTCCGGCCCCCTAAGGGTTCTTTATGTGTGCCGTCCTCACTGGTGGAAGGCGGTATCTCGTTTTCCTCTTGGCTTGGGTTTCCCCAATAATACGTGATTATTTTTCATGTGTCTCTTGGCCATCTGTTGGTCTTCCTCAGAAAGCATTGTGCATCTCCTCCGGGAGGGGCCTCACCCTGTGATGCTCAGGGTTGCTACAGGATCTGCACTCAGGAATTACTCCTGGCAGTGCTCACGGGAACCATAAGGGATGCCGGGGATTCAACCTGAGTGGGCTGCGTGCAAGGCAGATGCCCTGCTCTCTGGGCCATGTCTCCAGCCCCACCTCCCTATTCTTTGATAAAAAGTTTTTAGATCTTGTTGTAGTTGTTCTGATCTCTGTGAGTATCACTGTATCACTGTCTTCCCATTCATCATCGATTGGCTCGAGCGGGCACCAGTAACATCTCCATATGTCCTGTCTCATGCTAGTAGAGCCCAAGGGCACCTGCTTGCTCCAGGATCACCTGCTTGCTCCAGGATCAAATCATCAGGCCATGGGAATGAGGTCTAAAATTGTTACTGGTATTTGGCATATCAGGTACGACGGGCAGCTTGCCAGGCTCTGCCGTGCGGGTGGCACTGCAGCGTCAGGCCTGGGAGGCAGGATGGAGCCATTGGGAGGAGCCCAGCTCCCAGCTTTGGGATCTTTAGTATTGTCAGTGTTGACTTAGTGCCAGTGTAACTCGTCTGGAGTAGAATGTTTCAGATGTAGAAGGTTCTAGGGTTAGAAACAGCAAGCCAGTGTGCCTGGAACCCAGTTTCTTAAGCTCTTCACTGTCCTGTAACTGTTGGGCTGTGAAAAAAATTGGCAATAGCAAAAGGTTTCTCTAAGCGCAGTGACCAAAAATGAATAAAAGCGAACCACGAAATGAGTCTGAGGTGTTCTGGCAGTGCGCCCGGATGAAAGGGAGTCAGGAGTGGAACAGGCCCCACTCGGGCCCTGCAGTCTTGTTCTGAGGCTCAGGTTGCAGTGGGAAGAGGCCTGGGACTAGCGCACGGGGCTTGGGTGGTCTCATGGGAACTGCCCCTGCAGAAAAGGTGGTTTTTTTTTTTTTTCTTTTTTGGGGATACTCCTGGCTCGTTGCTCAGGAATTACTCCCTGGCAGTGTTCAGGGGACCATATGGGATGCCGGGGATCGAACCCGGGTCAGCTGCGTGCAAGGCAAACGCCCTCCCACTGTGCTATTGTTCCGGTCCCCAAAGGTTTTTTTTTTTTTTTTTTTTTAATTTGAATTGAGTGTTTTATTTGTTTGGGCCACACCTGGCCTTGTTCAGGTCTTGCTCGAATTCTGCACTCAGGGATCACTCTTTAGGGGTTTAGGGGGACCATATAGGGTCCTGGGGATCGAACCCTGGTTGTCTGCGGGTAAGGTAGATGCCCTACCTGCTGTATGCCCTCAAGCCCAGGGGTTTATTACTATTATTTTTTAAAGTATTTTATTATATGACCGTGAGATATACGATTACAAAGATGTTCAAGTCTGGGTTTTGGTCATACAGTGTTCGAACCAGCACCCATCCCTCCACCAGTGCCCATTTCCCACCCACCAATGTCCCCAGTTCCTCCCCTCTCCCCAAGCCCAGGTTTTTTTAAAAAACAATTATTTTTCTTTTTGGGTCACACCAACAATGCTCAGGGGTTTCTCCTGGCTCTGCATTCAGGAATTGCTCCTGGCGGTGTTGGGCTGACGGTGCTTTTGGGTCTTATGTGGTGTTGGGGTCGAGTTGTGGGCCACGTGCAAGGGTGCAGCTGTGCTCTAGTCTCCCTTTGAGCTTTTATTTTATTCCTTCATTTTGGGGTCACATCCGGTGATTCTCCTGGCACTGCACACAGGGATCTCTACTGGTGGTGCTAGGGGACCACGTGGGGTGCAGGGGTCAGATTCAAGTCATCTGTGTGCAAGGCAAGCGCCCACCTGTGGTACCATCGCTCCATTTTCCAGAGTGCCTGACTCCGCACACTCCTGCCTGGGTGCCTGAGACCACACCTGAGATCACCTTCCTTAGAAGTGAGGTGCAGGCCTAAGGTGGGGAAGGTGTAACCCCTGGGTGCTGCAGGCCAATGTGGAGGTGTCATCCAGGATGCTGCTGCAGGGTGTTGGGGAAGGTGTAGCCCTGGACTCTGGGGGAAGGTGTAGCCCCGGGACCTGCAGGGGGAAGGTGTAACCCCGAACCTGCAGGGGGAAGGTGTAACCCGGGACCTGCAGGGGGAAGGTGTAACCCGGGACCTGCAGGGGGAAGGTGTAGCCCCGGACTCTGCAGGGGGAAGGTGTAACCCGGGACCTGCAGGGGAAGGTGTAACCCCGGACTCTGCAGGGGGGAAGGTGTAACCCCGAACCTGCAGGGGGAAGGTGTAACCGCTGGACTCTGCAGGGGGAAGGTGTAACCCCGGGACCTGCAGGGGGAAGGTGTAACCCCGGACTCTGCAGGGGGAAGGTGTAACCCCGGGACCTGCAGGGGGAAGGTGTAACCCCGGGACCTACAGGGGAAGGGTGTAACCCCGGGACCTGCAGGGGAAGGTGTAACCCCGGGACCTGCAGGGGGAAGGTGTAACCCCGGGACCTGCAGGGGGAAGGTGTAGCCCCGGACGTGCAGGGGGGGAAGGTGTAACCCCGGGACCTGCAGGGGGAAGGTGTAGCCCCGGGACCTGCAGGGGGAGGTGTAGCCCCGGACCTGCAGGGGGAAGGTGTAGCCCCGGGACCTGCAGGGGGAAGGTGTAACCCCGGGACCTGCAGGGGGAAGGTGTAGCCCGGGACCTGCAGGGGGAAGGTGTAACCCCGGGACCTGCAGGGGGAAGGTGTAGCCCCGGACCTGCAGGGGGAAGGTGTAACCCGGGACCTGCAGGGGGAAGGTGTAGCCCCGGGACCTGCAGGGGGAAGGTGTAGCCCCGGGACCTGCAGGGGGAAGGTGTAACCCGGGACCTGCAGGGGGAAGGTGTAACCCCGGGACCTGCAGGGGGAAGGTGTAGCCCGGGACCTGCAGGGGGAAGGTGTAACCCGGGACCTGCAGGGGGAAGGTGTAGCCCCGGGACCTGCAGGGGGAAGGTGTAACCCCGGGACCTGCAGGGGGAAGGTGTAGCCCCGGGACCTGCAGGGGGAAGGTGTAGCCCCGGGACCTGCAGGGGAAGGTGTAGCCCCGGACCTGCAGGGGAAGGTGTAACAACGGGGACTCTGCAGGGGGAAGGTGTAACCCGGACTCTGCAGGGGGAAGGGTGTAACCCCGGGACCTGCAGGGGGAAGGTGTAACCCCGGACTCTGCAGGGGGAAGGTGTAACCCCGGGACCTGCAGGGGGGAAGGTGTAACCCCGGACCTGCAGGGGGAAGGTGTAGCCCGGGACCTGCAGGGGGAAGGTGTAACCCCGGGACCTGCAGGGGAAGGTGTAGCCCCGGGACCTGCAGGGGGAAGGTGTAGCCCCGGACCTGCAGGGGGAAGGTGTAGCCCGGGACCTGCAGGGGGAAGGTGTAGCCCCGGACCTGCAGGGGGAAGGTGTAACAACGGGACTCTGCAGGGGGAAGGTGTAACCCCGGGACTCTGCAGGGGAAGGTGTAACCCTGGGACCTGCAGGGGGAAGGTGTAACCCCGGGACTCTGCAGGGGGAAGGTGTAACCCCGGGACTCTGCAGGGGGAAGGTGTAACCCGGCGACCTGCAGGGGGAAGGTGTAACCCCGGGACTCTGCAGGGGGAAGGTGTAACCCCCGACCTGCAGGGGGAAGGTGTAACCCCGGACCTGCAGGGGAAGGTGTAGCCCGGGGACCTGCAGGGGGAAGGTGTAACCCGGGACCTGCAGGGGGAAGGTGTAGCCCCCGGGACCTGCAGGGGGAAGGTGTAGCCCCGGACCTGCAGGGGGAAGGTGTAGCCCCGGGACCTGCAGGGGGAAGGTGTAGCCCCGGGACCTGCAGGGGGAAGGTGTAGCCCCGGACCTGCAGGGGAAGGTGTAACAACGGGACTCTGCAGGGGGAAGGTGTAACCCCGGGACTCTGCAGGGGGAAGGTGTAACCCGGGACCTGCAGGGGGAAGGTGTAACCCGGGACTCTGCAGGGGGAAGGTGTAACCCCGGACCTGCAGGGGAAGGTGTAGCCCCGGGACCTGCAGGGGGAAGGTGTAGCCCCGGGACCTGCAGGGGGAAGGTGTAGCCCCGGACCTGCAGGGGGGAAGGTGTAACCCTGGGACCTGCAGGGGAAGGTGTAGCCCCGGGACCTGCAGGGGGAAGGTGTAACCGAGGGACTCTGCTGACCATGCGGGGGAAGGCGTGACCCTTGACACTAAAGCTTGCACACTGCTAGTCTTGTCAGCTTTGAGGGAGCTCTGCCGAGTCTGGCTGTTGGGTTCCCACCGGCGCTCTCCCCCACCCAGAGCTGAGGTGTTGCCGGAATCGGTGGTGCAGGGACTGCGAGAAGATTGTTTGCCACATGTGCCCTCCCATGGGGTGGGAGCTTTGCCAGGTGCCCTTTTCACAGGATGGGTGCTGTGGAGGAATAGTCACCCTTGACCTGTTCTAAGGTTTCTGTGTCTGTAGCCTTGACCACCTCTGTGAGGAGAGAGGGGTGTGTTTCTTGGCTCCGTATGTGGCGGGCAGTGGAGCACATACGTGCATAAGGCCTGGTTCTCGCCAGTACTGCCAAACAGACTCAAAAGGCACTTATAACAGTGTGCCGGGCAGAGCAGTAGGGTAATGGGTAGGGCGCTTGCTCTGCGGCTCACCTGGGCTTGATCCCCGATATCCCATGGTTCCCTGAGTCATGAGTGATTCCTGAGAGCAGAGCCAGGAGTGTAGACCCCTGAGCATCAGCTCGTGCGACCCAAGAAACCAAACCAAACAATGCTCCATGTAGCGTTGGCTTCCAAGTCCTGTACCAGGTCACAGGCTTTTTTTCCCTCTTCTGTTTGGGTCACACCTGGCGCTTCTGGGGGCTGCTCCTGGCTCTGCACTCAGGAATTACACCTGGTGGTGCTCAGGGGACCATATGGGATGCCGGGATTGAACCCAGCTTGGCCACATGCAGGGCAGACGCCCTCCCGCCTGTGCTGTCGCAGGCTGTTCTGTTTTTTTTTTTTTGCTTTTTTGGTCACACCCGGCAATGCTCAGGGGCTACTCCTGGCTCTGCACTCAGGAATCACTCCTGGCGGTGCTCGGGGACCATATGGGATGCCGGGGATCGAACCCAGGCTGGCACAAGCCGACGCGTGCAAGGCAAACGCCCTACCTGCTGGGCTATCGCTCCAGCCCCTGTTCTGAGCTGTGTTTCCAGACCAGAGGGAAATCCGAGCCTGACCCTTTTTGTTGTCCTTTCCCAGCCCGTAGAGGGCTTGGTCAGACAAAAGCCTGAGGGCAGGAAGTGGCATGAGATGCATGAGATGAGAGCACAGATGCCTGCAGGGACACGCTGGCCACTGTCCCCAGGAGACCTCGGTGACCCTTGTGCCCCGGGCTGCTGCAGGGGTCCCTGTGCTAAACACCGGCTACCCTCGAACTCTCCCAGAAAGACCTTGGTCTCTTTTCCTTGTGACCCAGCTGTCCACAGTGCTTGGGCTGTGGCTTCCCTTTCAACAGAGTTGAGAGTTGGCTGGAGGCTAGGTGGCAGTGGAGGGTGTGCGTGGTTGGTGGGCGCAGTTCTCTCTAGGTAGCGGCCGCAGGGAGGGTAGCTTGGGTGGTGGAGTCTACCTGGGGGCTGTTTTCAGGAGATGCCTCAGGACAGCTGAAGTTTCCCTCCCAAACCCTTTGTCTCCTCGCTCTCACTGTTCCTCGGGATGCCTGCTCACTTAGCCAGCATCAGTTATGTGGATCCTCACAGCTCATGTAAGGGAACAGTAACGATAAGGTCATGCCCTTTTTTTTTTTTCTAGGTAGATGTGTGGGAGTCTGGCCAGTTTCTGTTGTGGGATTCACTTTCTGGGTTTCCGGAACACAGTGGTTTTCTACTGACAATCCCAGACACGCCATCACTCCAGCTACTGACAGCACCTCGCATTTATCTCAACATCTGTTTGAGCTTTTCCTATCCGTACACTGAACGATCCATTCTATATTGGTTGTTGGAGCTACTTCTCTAAATACGGTCCATGAACCTGGTGTTACACAAAAGTCAGTGGAGATCCTAAAATCTCCATTGTGCCATTTGAGTCCACTGTATAGGAAATTACCGAGGTGGTCCCCCAGACCACACTTGTGCCCACACGGTTCGTTTCTAGAAAAGTGTGATAGGATGCCAGTTAGATGAATATACTAGGTTTTTTTTTTTTGGGGGGGTCACACCTGGCTCTTTGCTTAGGAATTACTCCTGGCGGTGCTAGGGGACCATATGGGATGCCGAGGATTGAACCCGGGTCGGCCGCGTGCAAGACAGATGCCCTACCTGCTATGCTATCGCTCCGGCCCCAGATGAATATACTAGGTTTTGAGATAACGCCACGGGGGTACATGGGGACCCCCCCCCCATGTATGGTTCCAGTGGTGGAAGTTCTGGGCAGGCCCACCAGGCCTTGCCGGAGGGCACCGAGGTTCGGGAGGGTGCCACAGCTTCAGCTCCCCAGGGAGCCTGGTGGATTCAATCACCCAGTCGCATACTGGGCTTGAAACTTCGACTATTTTGTTGGGTGTCGCTCTGCCTAGCTGTAGAGTCTGGACCTGGCAAGTGGCTACGGTTGTAATGCATGAGGTTTTCTTTTTTTTTTTTTTTTTTTATTTTATTATTTTTTTTTTTTTTTTTGCTTTTTGGGTCACACCCGGCAATGCTCAGGGGTTACTCCTGGCTCTGCACTCAGGAATGACTCCTGGCGGTGCTCGGGGGACCATATAGGATGCGGGGATCGAACCCGGGCGGCCAGGCCGGCCGCGTGCAAGGCAAACGCCCTACCCGCTGGGCTATCGCTCCAGCCCCGATGCATGAGGTTTTCAGGCCTCTGAGGGTCTGGCCAGGGAGGCACGGGGAGCCCGGCTCTGCCCCCTTCCAGGACCCTTCATCAGCCCAGCACAGGCGGCGGGCAGCAGCTCAGTCCTGTGCCTCTCGCTGTTTCCCCTGCACACGTCTTGGGGCCTGACCCGTGCCTGTGGTGGTATGTGGCCAGGGCCCTGTGGCACTCGCCTGCCTTGAGGCGGGCAACTGTGTGGCCCGTTACTTGCATTTTCTGCATTTTCATTTATGGGTGAATCTTTTGTGGGGTGCGGTCACATCTGTCAGTGCTCTGAGGCTGCTGGCTCTGCCTGGATTGAACTGGGGTCAGCGCACGAAGGTAAGCTCAGCTCTGCTGTCTCTCAGGCACATCGGCATTTTCAGTTGTGCGGGCCTGGACAGCAGTACCATAGTGGCTGTCCATGCTGGGTTTGAGTGGGGGGGCTCTGGGCTCAGCTCTCCCTGGGCCTCCCGCCCCACCCTGAAGGCCTTTTGCTGACAAGGAGGTGCGCTGTGTGGTGCTTTGTAATTTTGTTCAGTTTTTTTCATGGGTTTATCTCGGGGTGCCCTTGTGAGACAGCTGATGAATCATGTTTTGTCTTAGTTGAAGGACAGGAATGTGGGAGCCACTGGCTGGTGTGGGCGAGATGAGCTTCCTCCCCAGCGTCGTAGCCCCGCGAGGCAGAAGGGCCAGAGGGGCTGGAAGGTGCACCACTGACTCCTCTCTGTCCCCTCTCGCGACGTCACCACGCGGGCCGGGGTCTGCCTGTACCACTCACAGTGATAGCACTTAGGGAGATGGGCTGTGGGCCCGGCCGGGAGGGAGGGTGGTCGTGGGGCATTGCGCGTGCGAGGCCCTGACTTTCATTCTTGGCGTCAAAGAGAAAAACACAAAAGCACCTTGATTTGCTTGGGGCCAGGGAGATGTGCAGAGGCCCGGGTACAGCCTTGGCGTGCAGGAGCGCTGGGCTCCTTCCCTTGAGCATCGCCCGCTGTGGCTGTGCTCCACCCGCTGCCCGGAAACAAAACGGCATTGCCCAGCAGTTGCCCTTGTAGACGTTTAATGTGAGAGACGTTTTTGCTGGGTCATCGAGGGCGGTGGCCGTGGGTTAGCAGAGCAGGGCTGGCAGGAGGGAGCAGTCAGAAGGGCCCATGTGGCTTAGCCAGGTAAAACTCTCACCTCTCGTTTCCATGAGGGAAACATGCTCATGTCTTGCCTGAAAGCTAAACTCTTGAGTTTTCTGTGTTTTAGATTGAATAGGATTGCGAATCAGGTGGCAGTTCAGCGGAAGAAGCAGTTTGTTGAGAGAGCCCACAGCTACTGGCTGCTCAAACGACTGTCTCGGAGCGGCGCCCCCTGCTCAGGCGGCTCCAGTCCAGCCTGCAGTCGCAGAGAAGCACCCAGCAGGTAGGTGGCCCCACCCCCTGGGCACGCTCTCCGCTCGGCTCGGGGCAGGCACTGGCTCACTGGGGCTTGCTGCAGATCCGGGCTCCTGTGTGCCAGCCTGGGGACTTACAGGCTCCTCGAGCTGAGTCTGTTGGTGGTCTTCACCCAGCCCTGGACCACGCAGGTCTCCTGGTATCGGGAGAGGCAGCGGCCCTACCTCTGTCTTGGTGAGCACTGCTGGTGGCCAGAGGTTGGAGCGCTGGTGTGGGTGACGCACGTCTGGCCCAGGGCCTTTGCAGGTCTGAGTTGCAGAGATGAGCGGAGAAGAGCTCACCGACCACGAGGGCTGGCGCTGTGGAGGTGGGCCCAGCCCCTGGTGTTGGCTTTTGGACAGTCGGTGCGGGAATGGCTTATTGGCAGGGCCTTGTGCGCTTTTTGAGGACCGGGCTGGCGCGATCCGGGACGAGTAGCTCCAAGCCCAGTGGAGCAGCCGCTCTGAGAGTCACCCACCGTTCCTCGCCCTCGGGACAGCACCCAGGCTGCCCCTGCCCCCACCCCCTCCTCGGGCACTGGGGCGCTGCCTGCTAGGATCCCGCCCTGTGCCTCTCTGCCATCTTCTTTTTGTTTTTGGGCCACATCCGATGGTGCTCAGGACTGACTCCTGGCTGTGCACTCAGGGATCACTCCTGGTGGTGCTCAGGGGACTGTATGGGATGCCAGGGATTGAACCTGGGTCAGCTGCGTCAAAGCAATCATCCTAACACTGTCCTGTGCTCCGGCCCCTTTCTCCTCCTGTCTTCTGAGTGACCAGAAGACTGGTCTGAGATACCAGTCCAGGCGGGCGGGGCCAGCAGATGCCCCCTGGGGTCAGAGGCCGGCTTTGTGTACCCAGCAGCTTGCTGGCTTGTTGGGCCTTTGGTGTAGGACGTTCCAGGCCTCGGTGGCTCCCTCCTGTCTCCTGACAGTGGCCCAGCCCCCAGGCAGGGGCGCTGATGGCAGGTCTGGATGAGGCAGCTTTAACTGCGCCCTGACTCGTGTCCAGGTTGTGTCCTGTCTCCGCTGTCGTTCCTTCTCTGTTCCTAGGGACCCTCACAGGGCAGACAGTCCCTCTTGGAGGCAGTGTTTCTTGATGTCTAGCTTTTAATTGAATTTATTTGTTTCCTTTTTGGGTCATACCCGGCTTACTCCTGGCGGTGCTCAGGGAACCATATGGGATGCAGGGGATCAAACCCGGATCTGCCGTGTGCAGGGCAAACGCCCTACTCGCTGGACTATCCGGCCTCTTTTTTTAATTTTTTTTGGTTAGGCTTTTTGAAGATTGGAAAAACCAAGTTTGGGTCTGTCTTGGAGGGACGCGGTTCTTTTTTTGGGTGGGGGGTGGTGGGTCTCCTCAGTGGTGCCCAGGGCTTCCAGGCCCCACTACTCCACAGGGCTACACACCCTGAAGGTCATTTCAGGCCCAAGGACCCTGCGGGGCCTTCTCCCAGCCTCCCATGTCTCTGGGTCCAGTTTCCACCTGCTGAGGCAGCTCTGAGCCTCACCTGCCGCCTTGTGAGGAGGGGGCGTGGCAGGCTCTTGTGTGACAGGCCTGTGAGCAGGTGCCGGCCCTCTGCTCCGGCTCCTGGCCACACGGGCCCCAGGAAGCTCCTGTCTGGGGCTCCCTCTTTAGGGTGCCCTCAGACCAGCTGTGGGTCTGTGGATGCTGACCCGTCTTCAGGACTTGTCTGGGGCACGCTGGGCTCCATCGGGAGGCCGTCCCTGTTGGCACGCACACAGGCCACAGGGGTTCACAAGAAAGGGGGCCTCGGGAGGCTGGAGCTTGAGCCCCAGCGGTGGGGACATGTGCCTGTGCTGAGGGGGCCTGGGGCGCGCCTGCCCCCTCCTGACCCTGATCCTCACTGAGGGGAGGGGCCAAGCGGTGTTCTCCGTGGGCGGCACAGGCCTGTGGGCCCAGAACCAGACTGGAGTGGTGCTAGGCCATTCTCGGACCCTGAGAAGGCAGGGCGCCCTCCCTCCCCGTCCCACGACTGACCATCCCGACACCCGGTGTGGTGTGACCTCCCTGTCTTGCAGAGCCCGACCAGGGTACAGATCGGGTGGGCGGGCCTGCCGCGGGTCGTTCTCTGCGCCCCGTGTGCTGACCCACCGGGCTGCCCCTACCTACTGCGGGGCCTGCTGGGGTCTGCACCCAGACTTAGCGGGTGGGCTGGATGCTGTCCCCCTGCCGAGCTGCCTCCTCATCAGAGCTGACCCCAGCACGCCTGGCCCGTTTAGGCCGTGAGCTTTCGTTGCTGCTGGCTAGTGTCTCCTCAGCCGGGGCGCCTCTTTCCCAGGGAGCGGCAGCTTCAGCCTGGCACCGCCTCAGGCTGGGAACAGGCAGGAAAGGCCCCCTGAGGGGTAGACTCAGACTCAGGCGTATAGGTTGGTGACCCACGGTCAGGGCACCAGTGGCCCTTAGTATTCATTGCTGATCAGACTTTGTCCGTCCCTCCAGACTGTTCTTTGGGGACCTTTTCCTAGGGCATTGCTGACTCTTGGGCCAGCTGGATTCTCTGGGGGTTCTGGTTTCTTCTTCAATTTAAAAATTTTTTGGTTTGGGGATCACACCCAGTTCTGCTCAGGGATCATTCCTGGCTGTGCTTTGGGGACCATTCAGGGTACCCGGTATGGAACCTGGGCCAGCTGCGGGCAAGACCGGTGCTTTGCCCCTTGTCCTCCGGCTTTGGAGTCTTGTTTTCTAATCCCATCAAGTGGACTTACTGGTCTTGTTTCTCTCCCCTGCTGTGGGCGGTGTCACTGCAGAGATCTGTCTTAGCACAGAAAGAAGCCTGTGTTTGGGATCCGGGTTGGGATCTGGTCGGGATTCTGGTTGTGGTCTGGTCGGGATTCTGGTTGGGTCTAGCTGGGATCTGGTTGGGATAGGATATGGGTTGGGATCTGGCTGGGGTCCGCTTGGGGTCTCGCTGGGGCTGCTGCCAGCCTTGGCTGTGTCCCTTCCCCTCTGGGCTCTCCTAGGGGCCTCAGGAGCAGGCTGGGTTGACAACCCCCATTTTGTCCTGGGACTTGTGTTGACTGGAGCCCGTGCACTTTCCTCTTAAGGACGTGCTCTCTGGCAGAGGCTATGGGGAGCCTAAGAGGGGGCAGAGTGACTGTAAAGAGGGGCAGCAGCCTCCGAGATGGGATGTGTCTTTGAGGCCTCTCTTGGGCCTGGTGCACGACCCCAGCTTGGGACACTGGTCCCCAGGCCTCCTTACTCAGCGGGGAAAGTGTGAGCATTGTGCTGCGTCTGGGGGCCCCAGGCCGGACACAGGTGCCGGAACTCCATTTGCAGGGCAGGAGCACGGGGCCTCTTGTTGGGGCCTTCTAGGGATTTGCTGGCTGAGCCTGTGCAGGCAGGTCTCGGCACTCTGTCTGGGACACGGCAGCCTTCTGTCACCCGCTCGGCCCCCACTTCTGGTTCTCTGTTGGGGTCCATGGGACAGATGTTCTGGGACACTCAGTTTTGGAAGGGCTGCAGCAGTGTTGGTCCAGGGCGCGTGGGCTTGGCCCCCGGCCCGTGGACACTTTGGGGGCTGGAGGTGGATTGTCTCCATGGCCCAGGGAGAGGGTGGTGGCCGGGTGTCCCCAGGACTCCCGGGGTAACTGTCCTCCTGCACTGGGGTCAGTGTGTGGCCTGGGGGCTGCTCACATTGAGGCCCCTTCCCGCCAGCTCTCTGCAGGACAGAGCCTGGGCACCGGCGGGGGAGAGTGGGCGTAGCCACGGGGCTCTCCTGGGCACGGTCTGCAAGAGATGTGTGATTGTCTCCTCAGAGAGAACGACGAGGAGATCCAGGCTGCCAAAGAGAAGCTCAAGTACTGGCAGCGGCTGCGGCGCGACCTGGAGCGCGCCGCTGCTCATCGAGCTCCTGCGCAAAGCGAGAAGCTCAAGCGGGGAGCAGGTGGGTGCGGGAGACGGCGTGCGCGGGCGGCTGCCCCGGGCTCCCAGTCCCCCTTCCCGGCCCGGGGAGGTGTGTGGGAGGTGGGGGGGTGGCGCTGTGGGTGGGCCCAGAGAGCGGCGGGAGTTGGCCCGTGTGCGCTGAGCTGGCTCTGGTGTCCCAGGTCAAGGTGGAGCAGCTGGCCCTGGAGCTGCGGCTCACGCCGCTCACCGTGCTGCTGCGCTCCGTCCTGGACCAGCTGCAGGACAAGGACCCGGCCCGCATCTTCGCCCAGCCAGTGAGCCTGAAGGAGGTGGGTGCAGCCTGTGCTCTCAGGGTCGGGGCTGGGGGCACGCACGGGGGTGCTCTCGTGCGCTCCTACCCTCCTGTAGATGGAGGAGAGCACGTGTCACCGCACACTGCCACGAGGGGACTGTCCCCAGCAGTAGGTGGCCGTGCCCAGACCCACCGGCCAGCATGGGCTCTAGGAGAGGAACTGTGCTGGGGTCTGCCGAGGGCTGGGGAGTGTGTTGGAGGGTCCTGGTGCCCGTGGGGCTCGGGAGAGTCATTTGTGGGTACGTGCTGCGTGTCATCGTCACGGACAGGGTGTGGGGGTATGGAATGAATACTCTTCTTTTGTTTGTAAATGACTATTTTTCCTCCCGAAATTAGGTGCCAGATTATTTGGATCACATTAAACATCCCATGGACTTTGCCACAATGAGGAAACGGTTAGAAGCTCAAGGGTATAAAAACCTCACTGAGTTTGAGGAGGATTTTGATCTCATTGTAGATAACTGCATGAAGTACAATGCCAAGGACACGGTGTTTTATAGAGCCGCAGTGAGGCTGCGCCGATCAGGGAGGCGTGGTCCTGAGGCAGGCCAGGCGCCAGGCGGACAGCATCGGCTTTGAGGAGGCCACGGGGATGCACCTGCCTGAGCGGCCTGTCGCCGCCCCCGGCGGCCCTTCTCCTGGGAGGACGGTAAGCACCGGGCCTGTGTGTGGGGCCAGCTGGAAGGACAAGGAAACAGTTTAGTGTTGAAGCTCTCGGCCGGGATGCCCCAGGTGTTGTGGCTTCAGCAGAGTCGGCATCAGAAGTCACAGGTCAGGGAGTGCACAAGGCCTCGAGATTCCCCCTGGCACCCTCGTGTGCCCCTCCAGACTGCAGGGGTGGCCCTGGTGGCCCCCACGTCCCCTCCCTGTGGGGAGAGCCCTCTCCCGCAAGGTGTGCACCCCATTTGACCCCTGAACATTGCTGGGTGTGGCCAGAGCAAACAGCCTCTAGACAGCACCAACGCCTGGAGCCTGTATTCTTGGCCCGTGTGTCCCCACAGCCTGTCTGGCCGGTGCTGGGACAGGGAGGCCCCGGGATGGGGCCCCTGGACCAAATGACTCCCCAGACTGCCCTGCACCGTGCCCAGCACCGGGTCACCAGATGACTTCTTTATTTTTATTTTCTTTTTCATCCATAGAAAATATTTTTTTTAGAAATATTTTTATTATACCACCGTTAGATATACAATTACAAGATGTTCATGTTTGAAGTTTGGTTCTACAGTGTTCCAGCACCCATCCCCTCCCCCTGCCCATCTCCCATCCCCAATGTCCCCACCTCCCGCCCCTTCCCCAGCCTGCCTCCATGGCAGGTTCTTTGTCTCCTTTCTCTCTCTCTCTCTCTCTCTCTCTCTCTCTCTCTCTCTCTCTCTCTCTCTTTCTCTCCCTCCCCTCCCTCCTTCTCTCTCTCCCTTCCCTCCTCTCCTTTTGCACATTGTGGTTTGCTATAGACGGAAGAGTTGCCATGTATATATCCCGTTACCTACTTTCAGTACTTAGTATAGAGTTACCATGTCCAACTTTTTTTTTTTTTTTGCTTTTGCTTTTTGGGTCACATCCAGTGGTGCTCAGGGGTTACTCCTTGCTCTTTGCTCAGGAATTACTCCCTGGCGGTGCTCTGGAGACCATATGGGTTGCCGGGGGTCTAACCCAGGTTGACCGTGCAGTGCAAGGCAAACGCCCTCCCCGGCTGTGCTGTCGCTCTTGCCCCATGTCCAGCTATTACTGGCAAACTTGTCCCTTCTCTGTTTTACCATTGACAAGTCCTGCCCCTGTTTCATCTGGCCTTTGATATTAGTCTCATACTACTCAAAAGGCTCTTTTCAGAATTTAGGCTCAGGCTTTATAGTCTTGCTAGAGCAGGAGTTACAGGAACGCCTGGCTTGGGCTCAGCACCCACTGCCAACATCTCACGCACCTCTGCCAGCGGCTCACCACCCCACCCCAGCCTCCCGGCCCCTCCATCTCCTTTGCAAACTCATTCTGTGTGGTTTGGGGACTTGTTTTGGGGATTCAGTGCTGGTGCTTATGGCTTTTTTTTTTCTTGCTTTTTGGGTCACACCGGCAATGCTCAGGGGTTTCTCCTGGCTCTGCACTCAGGAATCACTCCTGGCGGTGCTTGGGGACCATATGGGATGCCAGGGATCGAACCCGGGTCAGCATGGGCCGATCGCGTGCAAGGCAAACGCCCTACCTGCTAGGCTATCGCTCCGGCCCAGGTGCTTATGGCTTTGATGCTGTTGACTCGCCACCGCCCACAAGTCTCCAGACTGCAGCACGGACACCTTGATGCTACCATAGGCTGTTGACTGTGGCTCACAGTAGAGCCTCACTGGCCTTTCCCTGCGGTGTGCCTGGACACAGGCTCCCAGCACATGCCCTCGCTGTCTGCCCATGGTTCCCGCTGAAAGCTGGGGGCTGCATCTCTGCATCTTGTGCTCTGGCCCCACACTCCGGTTGCTATGCTGTGTCCCCTGAGCACCTTCTCGTGGATGGACTGGGGGGTGCAGGGTTCCTGCTGTGCCACCTGAGCACCTTCTCGTAGAAGGACTCGGCGTGCGGGGTTCCTGCTGTGACCCCCTCATCACTTTCTCATGGATGGGACTTGGGGTTCCCATCTTGTGGATGGAACTTGGGGTGCAGGGGTTCCTTCTGTGACCCCATGAGCGCCTCTTCTGGTGGGCTTGGTGGGGGACAGGTTCCAGGCCTGGAAATGTGTTTCCTAAGCTGGTTCAACCACCAGCTGGTATCTAAGCACGCAGCGCTGCTAGGGGCCTGGTTCCTGGCTAGCTCCTGCCGGGGGAGGAGAGAGCGGCTGTGGGTCTTTGGGACTTGCAGGGCTATGAGTTTTGTGTAGACGGACCTTGGAGGTTTAGATTAACTTAAGGTGAAGTATCTTTCGGGTCTTGGGACCACACCCAGCAGTGCTAAAGGACTATGTTGGACTCCTTGCTCAGGGGCCACTCCTAGGGGTGCTTCGGGCGGGGGATGCCAGCCCATGTGGTGCTGGGATTGAGCCAGTGGCTTCCGCATGAAAGCGTGTGCTGCGGCCTGTGTGCTCTGTGGCCCTGGAGCTGCGGTGCTGTTGAGAGACACCCTTGTTTCTCTTGGTCCTTCGCTGGTGTTTCCTACCCCAGCCGTTCCGTGGCAGTGTTCTTTAGTGGGCCCAGAGTAGTGTGTTTAGCACCTCATAAGATGGGATAATGTGTGCTAAGATGTTTTGATCAGCTAAAATTAAAATTTTTTAGGGGATTACAAAAAATTTCTAGGGATTTAAAAAATTTTTGTTTCTGCTTTTTTGGGCCACACCCAGCAATGCTCAGAAGTTACTCCTGGCTTTGCACTCAGGAATTACTCCTGGCGGTTCTCGGGGGGACCATATGGGATGCCGGGGATCGATCCCGGCCTGCTGCATGCAAGGCAAATGCCCACCCCTCTGTGCTATCTTTCTGACCCTGGGCTTTTATTATTATTATTTATTTAATTTTTTTTTTTTTTTTTTTGCTTTTTGGGTCACACCCGGCGGCGCTCAGGGGTTACTCCTGGCTCTGCACTCAGGAATTACTCCTGGCGGTGCTCGGGGGGACCACATGGGATGCCGGGGATCGAACCCGGGTCAGCACAGGCCAGCCGCGTGCAAGGCAAAATGGCAAAACGCCCTACTGCTGGGCTCCGCCTCCGGCCCAATAAAAAAATTTTTAAGGGGCCAGAGCGATAGCCCAGCAGGAAGCGGCACAGCGACGTGTGCAAGGCAAACGCCGTTACCGCTGGGCCTCGCCTCCGGCCCAATAAAAAAATTTTTAAGGGGCCGGAGGCGATAGCCGCAGGGTAGGGCGCTTGCCTTTGCCTTGTCGGCCTGTGCCGCCCGGTTCGATCCCGGCATCCCATGTGGTCCCCGAAGCACCGCCAGGAGTAATTCCTGAGTGCAGAGCCAGGAGAAACCCCCTGAGAGTCGCCGGGTGTGACCCAAAACAAAAAATATATATATTTTTAAAATTTTGGGTTTCACCTTGCAGTGCTCAAGGGTTCCTCCTGGCTCTGCATTCAGGGATCACTCCTGGCGGTGCCGGGGACCGGGGGTCCATATGGGGTATCGGCGACTGAATCTGGGTGTGCCTTGTGCGCGGCAGCTGTCCTCCCTTCTGTGCTATTGCTCCTGCCTCCTGAGTTTTACTTTGCGGGAGTCCGGCCCAGGACCCTCCTCTAGATGTGCCTGTGCCCTCTTGTTATGAGGCACCCATGCCCAGGAGCCCAGTTGTGAATCACACAGCCTGGGTGGCCTGTGGGTCCCGTTGTGCTCGAGGGGCCCGTTAGGGTGGGCTTGGACGGTCTGGCCGGGCACAGTGGATGGGCCTGTAGCTGGCTGTGGTCGGCCCGAGCAGGGCAGAAACTCCTCCAGGAGCTCTGACGCTGTGTGGGAGTCTGCCTCACCCCTTCCAGCAGAGGTGGGAGGTGTAGGGGTCCTGGGTGGTTCTGGTCCTTGGCCAGCAGAGGACCTGGGCAGTGGGCTTGGACTGCCGGGGTGGCTGTTCTGTGGGGCCTGACCTGTGTTCTTTGATTGCAGTGGACAGGTTGTTGAATCCGGCCAACAGGGCCCACATGGTGCTGGAGGAGCAGCTGAGAGAGTTGCTGGACAAACTGGACCTCACGTGTGCCATGAAGTCCAGTGGGTCGAGGGAGCAAGCGGGCCAAGCTACTAAAAAAGAGATTGCTGCCCTTCGCAATAAACTGAGTCAGCAGCACAGCCAGCCCCCACCGGCGGAGTCAGGTACTGGGACCCTCGAAGAGGAAGGCGCTGCCCGGGCAGGAGACAGGGGACGGAGGGGTAAGCATAACTGACTGCATGTCCTCTCACAGGGCCCTTCGGCCCCTGCTGGCGCCACTGGGACCCACAGCCCCCTTAGAGGCTGCATCAAGCTGTCTCGCTGCCTTCTGGCACTTAAGTTGTTTTGAACCTGAAGCAGTTTGTTTCCAAGATGCTCTCTACAGAGCTTTAGCTCCTCCCTGTTCTCATCCAGAGGGGTGGAGCCTGGCGGGCTTTTCCCTGCGTGCGTCCTGCTCAGGATCAGGCACAGAGCTCTCTGCTTCGCACCGTCACCCCAGCGTGGTCCCACCTGCTCCTCGGATGGTTTGGAGGGCATAGGATCTCTCCTGTGGGAACTGCCTCCCGCCCCAGACACTGCAGCAGGCGTGGTGGAGGCACACGTGTCTCGGGCGTGTGGGCGAGGCTGGTGCAGGGCTGCTGGGTGGGGGCAGGCAGAACCAGTGCCGCGCTTGGCGAGGGCCAGTGTGGGCACGGCACTTGGACACCCTCCACACTCCCCTCTGAGGCCAGCTCGGCCACAGATGTCCAAGGCCTTGCCTCCGCTGGTCATACACAGTCAAGGCAGGAGCTTCCTGAAGTCCTGTTCAGGTGACAGTAGAACCATCACCACTAGTGCACTAGTAGTGCACACACGCACGTGTAACACATACAGACTCAGTCACCCACTCACACAGACATACACTCAGATGTGCTCACACATACCACATGGCACACACCTTCTCACAGATGCACACACACCACACAGACACATTCACCATGTGTACACATAAATACAATCACGCATCACGTGCACACACAGACGGTACACATATATAGACACATCCACACAATTCTATCCCACACTTCCACATTCACACCATGTGCAGAGACAAACACACCACACATACACACTCAGGCACATTCATCATGCGCACACAGTCACACATCACATGCACACGCCTCACATGCTCACACATAAACAGTCACACTCTCACACTTCCGCGTACTCACCACACATACTCAACACACACATCACATACTCACATACTCATACACACAGGCATATACTCACTATGTGCACACACCTCCCAACACTCAACAACTCTTGTACACACTTGTGTGCATGCACATAGACACTTGTGTGCACATTCACACATGTACCTGTATACGCACACTTGAACACATACATACACACACTTGCACACATCACTCAGGCATGCTTGTGCACACACACTACACACGTGTGCACACACTTGCACATACCACTTGTATACTCTTGCATGCATACTCATACACACATGCATGTACATGCACACTTGTGTGCTGCAGACAACACAACTGTAGGGAAACCTATAGCTTCCCTCTAGCTGCTCTGAGCGCTCCACGCTGTGGCTGCGCCTGTTCTTGTGAGCGCCTGAGGGGCTCCATAGGGTGGGCAGAGCACGTTGCCACCATCTCACCTGCAGCCTTGCGTCCCTCACCTGGTGCGGGGCACAAAATAGGTGCCTTCACCCCCTCAGGGCCCTCTAGGGACCAACCTTGCGTTCTGGCTCTTGACTTGTTGATGGCTGCTGCTTCCCTCGTTGGGGTGTCTGGTGAGGCTGACCGTGCCACTGCTCACCGGCTCTGGGGCAGGCTTGGACCCTCCTGGGTGGATGCGTGGGACTTAGTTCTTGAGGCACAGAAGGCAGGCTGGGGTCCATTGCATCCCTGGGCGAGGCCACTTCTTCCGGGCCAGTCTCCTCCTGGAGTCCAGGCTGCCCCTAGCTGAGATGACCCACATCTTGTCGGTGGGAAGTCCACCCCTGCGCACAGAGCGAGCTGGGAGACTCCTGTGGATACGCCGACTCCATCTCGCCCGCGTCGCGAGTGTCTGCTGTTCTCTAGGGCTCAGGGAAAGGCACTCGAGTCCCAGGTCTGGAGAGGACACAGGATCCTCCAAACCGCCGTCAGTTGAGGGCTGCACAGCAGATCCGTCACCCTGCGGGAGGAAGCCTGTGTTCAGGGTGGTGTCGCGTGGCTGAGTGCAGTGGACAGCAGCTGTTGGTGTGAAGGCCGGGGCTGACTGAGGGGAGGTGGTCAGGAGGAGCGGACAGCACTGCTCTGAGCATGCTCAGGGCACACTTGGCTCTGCCAGAGCTCTGGGGCAGGACAGGCCGTTTCTTGGGGTCTCTGATGATGGCACAGGTGTGGGGGCTCTGTCTGGTGGGGAGAGCCACGGCCTGGTCTGCTGCCTCAGGGTCTCCGTTGCTGGGCTCAGATTCCCCCGTGGGGCTCTAGGGGCTGTGAGCGGCCCTAGGCCGGGGGTGGTACTGGGACAGGGACCTCACGCACATACTGTGGCTGGGTGGACCGAGCTTGCCTTTGGCTCCTTTGGCCGCCAGAGGCCAGGACTCTCCGTGTATATTGTCTCTTTGTGGGGGTTCCCAGGTACTGGTTTTAGGGTTTGACTCAGGCAGCATCAAGCCACGAATTTGAGCACCTCTCGGCTAAATGGAGGTGACTCCCGCCACTGCAGCTCTGTGAGGCTCCCTCTACCTGTCACACTCCAGCCTGTGTTGTGTGTGGCTTTGGGAGGCAGCTGAGGCTGGGGGAGTGACCCAGGGCATCTCCTGAGCGCTCTGCTCCTGACCGTCCCGCTCTGTTTACTCACCGGTGTTTGGGCCGCACCTGGCTGGGCATATGCGGTGCCGGGACTGAACCTCAACTGGCGCACATAGGCTAGGTGCCTTCACCCCTTCCCGTGTCTCCTGCCCCTGGGTTGCCTGGTTGTGGCGTGTGTGAGGTGACGGAACAGGCGCCAGGAGAGCTGCTGCCCCTGGCCCTGCCCTGTCTGCGCACAGTAGTTAGTCGAGGCGGGCGGCAGGGGTGTTGGGCGGTAGCGGCGTGGCCCCACTCGTGTGCGGCGGGTTCTGAGGAGGAGCTGGAAAGGGCCTCAGGCTGCTGAGGGGCTCCTGAGCTGAGGCAGCCTGTCCGGCAGGGGGCCAAGGTGGGGGTGCACAGTGCCTGCCGGCAGCTGCTTCTTTGTCAGAAGCTGCAGAGATTCGGGACGCCCTGGGGTCAGGAGAGCTTATGGGCGCCTGACCGAGGAGAGGGTCAGGAAGTCCAGTGAGGGTCTGCGGAGAAGATGGGAGGTGGCCAGGGCTCATGCACCCTTGGGGCCTAGGAGCCAGGGGCGGCACCCTTAGTAGCCACTTGGATTCGTTTGGGGCGGGGACTCTGGGGGAGAGCTGCCCCTTGTGGCATCCGACGCCTGTAGCCGGCCAGCCTGCGGGCATATAGTCTGATGCTCTCGGCTCTGGGTTTCTCAGCTCCCTCAGTGCTGAGGCGTGCGGCAAGGCCACTCCCTGCCCGGCCCCGTGTCCTCGGTGCTGAGATGTGCGGCAAGGCCACCTCCTGCCCGTCTCACCTCGGCTCCCAGCGCCGCTGAAACAGTTGCCTTAGCCGTTAAGTCTTAGGTGTTAAATGTCTGTAGCTCTTTATTTTCAAAGTCACTTGGGATTCAGATGCTTAGCTTTCCGTATTTCAGATGGATTGGCCAAAGCTTGCAGTTTTGGTAACAGACTTTTTTTTTTTTTTTTTTTTTTTTTTTTTCTTTCTGTGTCACACCGGCGGTGCTCAGGGGTTACTCCTGGCTCTGCACTCAGGAATTACTCCTGGCGGTGCTTGGGGACCATATGGGATGCCGAGATTGAACCCGGGCCGGCAGGCAGGCCGGCGTGCAAGGCAACGCCCTACCCGCTGGGCTATCGCTCCGCCCCGGTAACAGACTTAAGACGACCAGCCCCTAACTTTAGAGCACCCTGTGTAGGAGCGTCTGCACACTTTGGGTCTCACACCTCTAGCCTGAAGCACCTGTGGGCGGGCATGCCCCGCTTGTATACTCTCCTTGGCTGACAGTGATTTTTGAAAGCTTTTAAAAGAGGTTTAAGTCTTCTGAAAAGGAATGTTGTAAAGTCAAGTGAAAGGATAAAGGCTTGTCCAATGCTGTGTGTGGCTGCTAGTGCCCCGGAGAGCGCGGTGGGCTGCTCTCCCGCTCCCGCACCTGCCTGGCTGTGGCCTCTGAGCTGGGGCTGCCCTGCGGCCCCACGCTCTGCCTGACAGGCCTTGCGTGGGGGAAGCATTTTCCCTTCCTGGAGGTAAGTGGACATTGGTTGCAGATGTGGTTCTGGACTCGTGTGATAGGTTTAGTGTTGGCAGTGGTGACCTCTCCCACAGCCAGCGCCCGGGCCCAGAGCTCAGCGGCCAGGCGCCGTCGCAGGCCACTCCTTACAGCAGTTATGTGTGATGCTTTGTGTCCTTAATTGGTTTAGTATATTGGTGGACTTCACATTTGTAGTAAGTTTTATAATAAATAGCCTTTATACTTATCAGTTTTCAAAAATCACTTTATTTATAATTTTTTCAGGAGATAAATCTCCCCCTAAACTTGAACCATCAGATGCATTACCTCTTCCTTCAAACTCGGAGACTAATTCAGAACCACCAACCCTCAAACCAGTAGAACTCCACCCGAGCAGAGTAAACTATTCAAAAGAGTCACATTTGATAATGCATCACATAGCACTTGCACTCAGAGCGCCCTGGCACTCGGACACCCTCCAGAGCCCACTCTCGCCAGTAGTGGCGATGCGCCGGCGGCGGCCTCCGCGGTGGCGGAGCCAGCAAGCGATGTAAACAGACGCACCTCTGTTCTCTTCTGCAAACCGAAAAGTGTAAGCCCCCCAAAGTCTGCCAAGAACACTGAAACCCAGCCAACTTCTCCTCAGCTAGGGACCAAAACCTTTTTGTCTGTAGTCCTTCCGAGGTTGGAGACTCTTCTGCAGCCAAGAAAAAGGTCGCGAGCACCTGCGGCGACTCCGAGGTGGACGAGGGGTCCCCGGGGAAAGCGCCTGGACACAGGTAAATGCTCGGGGCACGTTGCGGGCGGGATTTGGCAGTGGGTGCGGGGTGTATGCAGATAGATGGAGGAGAGCTTTCCCGGAAGCTCCTAGGTGGGGACAGTGCCTGTCGCGGCTGTGGGCTGGGGACACGTGTGCACCTCACCCTCTGGGACAGCTGGGGTCATTGGACGTCCTTGTAGGGCTGCCCAGGCTGGCCTGTGTCTGTGACTTGTGCTTGCACGCTGACGAGCCACGCCTGCCGGAGGACGTGGGACTCTGTGCTGGCTGGCGCTGGCGGCACGTGCCCTGGTAGCCACCAGGTGCTGCTGAGGGGCAGTGCCTCAGCACAGGGTTGGGCCGCCCGCTTAGGAGGTTGGCCTCACCCTTCACTCGCGAGAAGCTCCTTGTTGTACCCGGTGTGAACACTCGGTCTTCTCCCTCTTTTGTGCTCAGACATGGCTGGCTCAGGTCTGTGTGTCCCGGGCGGGTTCCCCTGCGTCTGCTTTGGTGGCCTGGGTTCAGCAGAGGCCCGGGGCTGGGCCGGATTCTCTGTCTCGTGTGTGCAGCTGCCACACCGTGTCCTCTTCATGCTTGTGGGCGCAGAGTCCATTTCTGAAGAATGTCACGGGGGCTGGGAGACAGTGTGGTGGGCTAGGGGCCTGTGATTGGATGTGGGGTCCCTGAGCACTGCAGGGACTGGGACTTGGAGCCTCCCAACTCCCCACCCCAGCATATGTTGTTTTCGTTTGAAGGGGCCAGGGCTGTGGTTGTGTGGTAGAACGTTGTGAGGCCCTTGGGCACCATCCTGGCTCTGGGGAAGCGGGGATGAAATTCATTGGCACACGAGGGGAGCTTAGGACGCTGCTGGAGTTGTGGAGGGATTCCCTCGCGCTCTTGTCTGGGGAGTGGGGTCTGTTTCTGGGGCTGGGGAGGCGCCCCGACCTCACACACAGAGCAAGAGAACGCAGTGCCTCAGCCACGTCCGGGCCTCCGACTGGATGTTCTGTGTCTGTGCTTTTTCTGACACTGGGGTCTCACCCAGCTGCAGCTGGTCGGGCTTGGGGGCTGGTGCCCTGCTGAGGCCTCCCGGCAGGCCCCTCAGCCTCTTGAGCTGTTTCCCTGCGCCTGATTGGTGTTTTTAATCATTTGTTTCGGAGAGAGGGGAGATAGGGGGTAAGGCTGTTGCCTGGCATGTGCTGACCCAGGTTCTCTCCCTGTGGTCCCCTGTGGTCCCCTGAGCACCGCCAGGAGTGACCCTCTTTATTTCCCCAAAACCAGCTCTCAGCGTCTGAGTGATGTTAAGTTGATGAGGGCTGATGGGCATGGGCACGGGGAGACCCGGCTTATCACGCTCTCCGCAGATGGGCTTTCCGCAAGTGCACCGTGGCTTGCTTTGGCTGTTTTTTTCTTTCGGTCGTACCCAGTGGTGCCTGGTGGGCTTGGTGGACTATGTGGGATGCCCAGGACTAACGCCTGGTGGGCTTGGTGAACCATGTGGGATGCCCAGGACTGACGCCTGGTGGGCTTGGTGGACCATGTGGGATGCCCAGGACTGACGCCTGGTGGGCTTGGTGGACCATGTGGGATGCCCAGGACTGACGCCTGGTGGGCTTGGTGGACCATGTGGGATGCCCAGGACTGACGCCTGGTGGGCTTGGTGGACCATGTGGGATGCATCCTTCCCGGCCTGCGTCGTCTGCAGCCAGTTGAGTGTGAGCTCCAGCCTCGTGTTGCACGCGTAAAGCTTCGTATCTGCAGCACCCATGTGGGTTGCTGTGGGCGTTCGGGCGGCTCATGGAACCCACCCCTCCTGGCGCTAACTCCTTCGAAGCCTGGCCACAGCATGGGGGGCATGGGGGTCCTTGGGTGCCTCTGAGCCAGTGTGGTGGCCTCAGCCTGTCCCGGTGGAGCAGGACGGCTGCTGTCGTCTCCTTCCGGGGAGCCGGAAGCTCCGAACCTGTGCGGCCTTGAGCGCGTGTTTCTGCTTTCCTCATTGCCCCGCTCTGTGGCGGCATCTGAGCACGTGAGGTGCTGACCCGTCTGATCTAACGTCTGTCTGTGTGCTCTGCCTCGTTGGGGGCTCTGGGGCCCCCCAGTGTGCTAGATGTGTTCTGAGCCGTGTGGCTGTCCTCGCAGAGGCCTCCCCGGTGCTTCCACACTGCTCAGCTGCTCCCTCAGCTGTGCCGCGGCCTCTTCTCTACACTCAGGACTCACTCCTGGCCGTGCTCAGGGGACCAGGCGGGGTGCCAGGACGGAACCCGGGAGGGCTCTGTGTAAGGCCAGACCCTCCCCACTGTGCCCCCTCTCTGGCCCCTCAGCTGCATCGCACCTTTCTCTTGCGCCCCCTGAGCCCCGCTGCCTGACTGCTGCCCTGCGGGTGGGCGGCACGGAGGGGGTGACGGGCCAGGGGTGTCTTTCGCTGCGTCCTTGGGCTGTGCAGCTCGCTCGTGCCTTTCAGTCGGACTAAATGGCTTTTTCGCTGTTTTCCAGGTTCTCATTTTAACTACTAACATGCTGGGTAGTTCACTCTTTGGATCCTAATAATTTTCTCTTGCTCAACCTGGACTGGACGTTTCGAACGCAGAGAGATCACTGCCTCCTTGCGGCTGCGCGCGGAGCCTCGGTTAAGCCGCCCTCTAACCACACACACCCCAGCCCTCGGAGGAGACCGCCCTCTCCGTCCGCCCCCGCCTGCTCGGCCCTCCCTGCGCAGGCGTGGCCGATAGTCCAGCTGCTTCCCCAGATGCTGCCGAGGACCGGAACCCGCCTGCCCTCCCGGGACAGCAGGGGCTGAAGTGACTGGGGCTGGGGCCGGGCGTCGGGCGAGCCCCGAGCTCTGCTGGACAGTGGTCACGCAGCCGGCCTGGGCACAGCAGCTTTGCCTCTGGCCCTGCCGCACTCCTTTCTCCCTTGCCCTCTCTTCTTCGCCGCTGTAGTGGCCGCCCCACAGAACCTCTTCACGGCCCATGCCCGTGCAGGGCCGGGTCTGTCTTGCTGTGCTTGTGTGTTCTCTGGAAAGGCTGGGATGTGCACCAGGAATGCCGTTCTGCTGCCGAGTCAATAAAATCTTGTCAACAGAAGAACAGCGCTGCCCAGTGCTCCCAGAGGCCAGTGAAGCCCGGGGGCCGTGTCACTGCCTGGGTGGCACCACACCCTCAGCACTCGCAGCCCACCTGCCCGCTTGGCCCCTCCCCCGGCTCATCTGGAAGGTTCTTTAGGGCCCAGAGGCGGCCGGCTGGTGGCGGGCGGGCACCTCAGCCACCTCCCGTCTGTGGGCGAGTCTGGCGCCTCTTGCTCTTCACCACGGACATCTGGCCTTGGAAGCCCTTCCACAGCTCCAGCCACTGCACATGAGGCCGTGGGCTGCCCCTGGTCCACATGGCCGGGACACCTGTGCCTTGGCCCATCTCATCCTTGGGGGCAGGACATCCTTCGGTCTGTCGCCTCTGATGACCTTGGGAAGGTCGCCAGCTCGCGCTCGGCAGGAAGTGGATGTGGGTCTGAGGCGGCGCCGCGCTGAGGAAGGCGTTGGGGCAGCCTCTGCCGTGTCTCAGTGAAGGGTGGCCTCCAGAGTCGCCCCTGAGCTCCTGAGCCACGGCAGCCGGGTGACACAGGGGTCATGGGGTCACAGCCGGCTTTGGCTTTGGGCTGCAGAGTGTTGTCTTGTGGTGCCTGGAGCCCTCAGGCCAGAGTGTCGGGGCAGGGCCTGGTCTGCCTCGTGGCCTTCACTCTTCTCTTGGAGCAGTCGGGGTGTCGGGCTGGGGTGCTCCACCCGGCGTCGGGGAGGGGAGGCAGCTTCTTGTCACTGTGCGGGGCCGGACTCGCTTTCCTCCCCGTGGCAGTGTGTCCTTGAAATGGCATCCGTGAAAGGTTCCTCCACCCCTTCCGACACATCCCATTTCACTCACCTCTTTCAGGTGCTCAACACACCTGTCCTGGGGCCCAGCCATGCTGCAGGCGGCCGTGCGGGCGTGGACTGGGCCGTGCCAGCTCTTGGCCATGTGTCCGGTCCCTGGACAGTTCTTTTCTGCCTCTGTGGGAGCAGTGGGTGACCCACCTGACAGGCCCTTCTCACATAGAGCTCTGCCCGTCTGTGCCTCTGACTAGCCCCACTTAGGATTGGGGTGTCTTTGTTCTTGGGGGGAACCCGTTGTGTCCTGAGTGCCGGAAGGCTGCCTCTGGCTTTCCGGGTCACACTTGGTTTAGACTTGGGACCCATGGTCAGGCTTGTGGGAACGCTGTGCATGTCGGCGTGGCAGCGGGTGTGTGGGCCGTGGTCGGAGCATTTCTGGAGAAAGGGCTTTTCAGATGGAATTCTGAAGTGGCCAGACCGTGCATACCCTTCAGCTGGGGGCCCCAGGGGGCCGCCTCTGCCTGGTGGTCGCCCCTCCTGTTCTGACACGGGGCAGGGCTGCCCTGTGCAGGGGCGTTGGGGTTGGTTGAGGGCTCAGAGCTGAGCCTTCGCAGGTCCTGCAATTCTGTCGCTGCATCGTGTTGAGTGCCCTGGAGCTGAGGGAACCCATGGGCTTGAGCTCTTGGGGGACAGGGCACCCCCTGTCGGCTGGTGCGGGGCAGCCTGGCTGGCTCCCTTCAGGGAATGGGGGTTTGTGGCCTTAAATGGTTGGGAAAGTCACAGCTGTTTGGGGGCTGCCTGTCTCCCTAATGGGCCAGTGGTGGCTGTGGGGGGACAGAGGGGTCTGGCCATCAAGGCACGGCAGGAGACCAGGAGACCGCGGGGTCTTTGGAGTCTGGCCAAGTCCCTCCACAGGTCCCTTTGCTACATTCCGCTGGCGGCGCCCTCCAACTCAGGACTCACGTGTTGTGTTGCAGGTCTGACCAATGGCTTTGGGGTACCGGAGGCGAACAGGAGCAGGAGCTGGGGAGTGCCCTGGGGAGGAAAGCCCCACCCGGCGCCGCTGTGCCTCCGAGTCCAGCCTGTCGTCCAGCAGCGGCCCGCTCTGTGACTCTAGGTGAGGCTCTGTCGCTGCCTTTCCATCCTTATAGCTTCCTTCTTCCAAGGTGGCCTGTGGTCCACTCGGAAACCACCGCACAGAATCCCCGAACCTCAGCACCCCACGCCTCAGCAGCCCATACCTCAGCACCTCAGCACCCGCGACTTAGCATTCTCACTCCTCGGCACCTCCGTACACCCACACCTCAGCATTGCAGTCCCCGCCCCCGCACCTCAGCATCTCCACATCTCAGCACCTCAGCAGCCCCACTCCTCAGTACCTCAGGACCCCACACCTTAGCCCTCGCGCCTCAGGATCTAAGCACCCCTTCACCTCAGCAACCCACACCTCTGCACCCCGCCTCAGTATCTCGGCACCCCCACCCCTGAGCACGCCCAACACCCTTCCACCCTCTCTACCCCACGTCTCGGCACCCACATGCCTGGGGACTCTGACGCCAGCACCCCGCGCCTCAGCACCCCCACTTGTCATCACTACAGTGCCCCGCACCTCGGTACCCAGCACCCCCGCAGCCCCCATCTCAGCACCCCATTCTCAGTACCCCCAGCTCAGTGTTTTCGACACCTCACACCTCAGCACCTTAGCAACCCCTACCTCCAGCACCCCTCCACACCTCAGCACTTCAGCACCCTCTCCTCAGTACCTGAGCACCTCAGTACCTGCGTCTCTCAGGACACCTGTGCGTCCGCATCATGCACGTCCGTATCCTTGCACCTCCACACCTCAGTATCCCCTCACCTCCGAACCCGCATACCTCAGCACCGTAGTATCCTCACACATACCTCAGCACCCCATACACCTCAGTATCCCCACACCTCAGCACCTTAGTGCCCCCACAACACGGCCCCTTGGCACCCTCCCACGCCTTAGCGCATCAGCACCCCTCGAGTACCTCTGGTCTACATACAGTGTGCGTGGTGTCTCACACCCCAGCACTCCCTGAGGCTGCCCCTCTCCCCGCAGTTTCAGCACGCCCAAGTGTGGACGGGGTAAGCCGGCCCTGGTGCGGCGGCACACGCTGGAGGACCGCAGTGAGCTCATCTCCTGCATTGAGAACGGCAACTACGCCAAAGCCGCCCGGATCGCTGCCGGTGAGCCTCCCTGCGTGGGCGGTCCGGGGTGGCCGTGGAGATGGGGTGCCATGCAGAGGGCTGCGTCACCCGTGGCGAGAGAAGCCGGGTCTCCGGTGCCTATTCAGGCCTTTCCTAGAGTTGTGTAGGCGCCAGCACTGTGACACTGGTCACTGTACCCTCTACCCGCTGTCCAACACTCACCACTGTCCCCCTTCCCCAGAGGTCGGTCAGAACAGCATGTGGATCTCCACAGATGCGGCTGCGTCCGTTCTCGAGCCTCTCAAGGTTGTGTGGGCCAAATGCAGCGGCTACCCCTCCTACCCTGCCCTGGTGAGCCGTGGGACGGGGCTGGTGGGCAGTGGGGAAGGACTGGTGGGGCCTGGCAGAGTGACTCAGACGAGGATATGGGCGGCATCGTGGGCTGTGGCAGGCAGCGGGCAGAATGCTTGTAGACCGCCTCCGGTGTGGGGGCTGGCATGGGGCTGACCCTGCGTGTCCGCCCTCGGCAGATCATCGACCCCAAGATGCCGCGTGTGCCTGGCCACCACAATGGGGTCACCATCCCTGCCCCACCTCTGGATGTGTTGAAGATTGGGGAGCACATGCAGACGAAGGCAGATGAGAAACTCTTCCTGGTTCTGTTCTTCGACAACAAGAGAAGCTGGTGAGTGCCGGCAGGGCCCAGCTGCTCACTGGCCAGCCTGGCCTCAGGCCGGGGATGGTAGGCTCCAAGGCCCTGACTCCTGACTCCTCCCACAGTGCCTCACTTTCTCTCCAGCCCGCCCTGCCACACCCATCATTGCTCATCTGGAGTCCTTGAGGGCTGGGTGCCCCTACCTTGGCCCTCCCCCTCTGGGTCTGTCTCCCCAAGAACTGCAGGTGTCCCGTGGCAGAGGCCCGCATGCCCTGCTCTGTGCGGTTTGTGGTGGCGGCTGCCGCAGGCTGAGAGCTTGACCACTCACACAGATTCCCCGACAGCCCACCCAGGGCGGGCTGCTTGCCGGTCCACACATGCACGGTGCTATGCTGGGAAGGGTTGGGACAGTGTCAGGAAGTACGGTGCCCAGGGGCATGCTTGTGGCTTCTGTGCCTCCCTGAGCCCAGCTTTCCCTGTCCGAGAGCTGGGGTGGCTGCTGTCCCCCTCTTGGGGCGCCGCATGGCCGCATGGGTGTGTTAGACCGTCTTTGTCTCCATCCAAAGGCAGTGGCTGCCCAAGTCCAAGATGGTGCCCCTGGGCATCGACGCAGAGCGATAGACAAGCTGAAAATGATGGAGGGGAGGAACTCGAGCATCCGCAAAGCCGTGCGCATCGCCTTCGACCGTGCCATGACCCACCTGAGCCGCGTGCACGGGGAGCCGGCCAGTGACCTCAGCGACATCGACTGACCCCCTCCGCGGCGTAGTCACTGCTGTACATGTCTGTATATTGTCCCGACTTAACTTATTCTGATCCCGCGTACTTCTGTGATTCTTTCTGGGGGAGGTTCCCCGCCCCGTTTTCTATGAACCATCCTCGTCTGGGCGCTGTGGGAGGCACCACGGGTGGGTGGACCCGCGGCCAGCCGGGGCCTGGCACAGGCCACTCCCGAGGGTCCTGCCGACCTGCCCTCCCCTTCTTTGATCTGTAGCTTTTTTTAAAAAGACTTTTGAATGTTTAATAATTTTGTAAATCAGAACTCTTTGCACAGAGTACCACTTATTTAATAAGACGGGATGTAAATTTACAGTAACAAGCGTGTATTTTAAGAAAGAAAAGGACATTATTTTGAATGGTACTTTGTGGAAAGAGGCGGAATAAATTTATGCGTGTACATCACTTGCAAATCACCAAAAACACTCCCGCCGACCCGGGAGGGCCAGGCTGGGCCAGACGGGCCGGGGTGGGGGGGGGGCTCCCCACGGGCTCTGCCCTTCCTCCCACGGGTTATTTATTGTAGAAAGTGTATTCATTTGCTTTATAATGAAAAATAAATTTGCAAAAGTATATTGATATGCATTTTTATACAGGCACATAAAATTCAACTTGCTTTGGGAACAGGATGTGTTGGTTGTATAAACGACCCTGGCTGTGTGTTCTTTGATTTTGTAACTTGTAATCTTTTGTTTACAATGAGGGGCTTTCTGTAACTTGTTTTAATTTAGGACACTTTGGTAGCAATAGAAACTTTGGATACATTTTTGTATGGTACATGTGATGTATATAGACTTAGTACTTTATTTTTATTTTTAAGAGGTAAAGCATTATGTTAGGGGGAAAGGTGAGGGTGGGTTTCCAAAACTGCATTTTTTATATTAAAAAATAAAGTGAAGATTTGGACAGTGTGGTCCCTCGTTCTCCATCACCAGCATGCTGAGCCTGTCGCATGCTGTGCGGCCCTCCCGGCAGCCTGTCGCATGCTGTGCGGCCCTCGCCTCAGGTCGTCAGGGACGCCCTTCTCTGTCGGTCCGTGAGTCAGTTCTGTCTGCTCTGGCAGCTGGGTGTTGTCCTGTGTTTTCTTCCCGTCCCCGGTGTTTGTGACATCTCCACAGAAACTTAAATAAAAATCATCTTCCTGTGTTTGGCGGCCACTCTTCGCTGTGGCTTCCGAGGAGCCAGCTGCTGGCCTTGGCCGGGCCGGGTGTAGCCGCTGCCGCTGCCGGCTGGTGAGGGCTGCTGAGGTCTGGAGCCCACAGGCTGGCGAGCCCCGGGGGGGCACGTGGCAGTCACGGTTCCCGGGCTCCCTGGGTGACTGGGCTTTCACAATCCTGCCTTGCTAAATGCCCCAGGGGGCTCAGACGGGATACGGGGCTGGGAGATAGGACAGTGGGGAGGGTGCCAGCACGTGGTGGGCCCAAGTTCAGCTCCTGCACCCCCTGTGGTCCCCCCGAGCCCCGCCAGGAGTGGTGCCAGAGAACAATCAACACAAAAGTCGCACCGGGCAGTCCCTGCGCCCCTCCCTCCCCCACCCCTGCCCACCCCAGCTCGGTCACTGGGGACACGGCCAGGTGGCTTGTGCTGACCTAGGCGGGGGGCCGCTGTGTGCCTAGGGCCCAACAGCCTGTCCCCTGCCTGGTGTCCTAACCCGCTCAGCCCATGTGGTGGAGACGCTGGAGGCACCCTCAGACCTAGCTCCCGGGGCTGCCCAGAGTGGGATTGTGTCCCAGAGTGTCACGGTGCTGTGGAGGCCCCCACCCGCCCAGGCCTGTGTCCCCAGGGGCCACCTGGTCCGGTCGAGCACCTCTGAGCTCTCAGCATGGGCCAAGGCGTGGGGTTAGTTCCCCGTGACGGTCTCTTCTGGGGCACAGTCCTCTCTCCAGCTCTGCGTGTCCTCTGTTTGGAAGCAGGAATAGCCCCGATAGTGGAGACGAAGCTTGTGAGCGTGTAGCACGCCAAGGAAGGGATGCCAGGGTGCAGTTCCTGAGGGCGGGGCCTGCCACATGGGCAGTCTGCGTCCCAGACCCCCTGTGCAGGAGCTGGAGCGGAGGACCCTGCGAGTGCCCGGCATTGCTTGGGCGGCATCAGTTGTGTGGGGCGGGGCAGGCCCGGGATACCCCTGATGCCCACGTGATCCCGTGGAGCTTTGACCCGTGCTGAGGGGGCGTCCTGATGGTAACACTACCCCCTACATCTCAGTTTCCTATGCGCCCTCTGGGTACCCCCAGACTCTCAGAGCCTGCTGCCCTGGCCCAGGAGTCCTGCCTGGCACAGCCCCGTGCCCCCCATGGAGCCACTCGCCAGCTGCCTCCGTGGGCATGGGTGTGTGCCTGCTGAGACAGCCTCAGCGGGTGGGAGTCAGAGGTTGGTTTCTTTTTGCAGCCACACTCCGCAGTGCCAGGGACCCTGTGGGGTGCCAGGGATTGAACTTGAGTCAGCCGCGTGCCTGGCGAGCGCCTGACCCTGTGCTCTCCGGCCCGTGCAAGAGATGCAGGAGAACTTCCGTGCCTGGGATGCCGCCGCCGCCAGCGTGAGGCCAGGCGTGATCCCCCACCCTCTCCCGCAGACCCCCGAGTCGGCTGCTCTATGGGTGCCCCAGGTCCACCACCGCTGCGACCTCTGCTCGGTCAGCACCCCCCAGGAGCACTGGCCCTCAGCAGAATGGCAGAAAGTGGGGGGAGCGCCTGGTGCCTTGGGGACGTGCGGTGGGCGTCAGCTGGTGCCGGGTGGGGGACTGCGGTGGGCGTCAGCTGGTGCCGGGTGGGGGTCGTGCGGTGGGCGTCAGCTGGTGCCGGGTGGGGATGTGCGGTGGGCGTCAGCTGGTGCCGGTGGGGATGTGCGGTGGGCGTCAGCTGGTGCCGGGTGGGGGGTCGTGCGGTGGGCGTCAGCTGGTGCCGGGTGGGGGTCGTGCGGTGGGCGTCAGCTGGTGCCGGGTGGGGATGTGCGGTGGGCATCAGCTGGTGCCGGGTGGGGGGATGTGCGGTGGGCGTCAGCTGGTGCGGGTGGGGGATGTGCGGTGGGCGTCAGCTGGTGCCGGGTGGGGGGGTCGTGCGGTGGGCGTCAGCTGGTGCGGGTGGGGGGGTCGTGCGGTGGGCGTCAGCTGGTGCCGGGTGGGGGATGTGCGGTGGGCGTCAGCTGGTGCCGGGTGGGGGGTCGTGCGGTGGGCGTCAGCTGGTGCGGGTGGGGGTCGTGCGGTGGGCGTCAGCTGGTGCCGGGTGGGGGGTCGTGCGGTGGGCGCCAGCTGGTGCCGGGTGGGGGTCGTGCGGTGGGCGTCAGCTGGTGCCGGTGGGGGGTCGTGCGGTGGGCGTCAGCTGGTGCGGGTGGGGGTCGTGCGGTGGGCGCCAGCTGGTGCCGGGTGGGGATGTGCGGTGGGCTTCAGCTGGTGCCGGGTGGGGGTCGTGCGGTGGGCGTCAGCTGGTGCCGGGTGGGCGTCGTGCGGTGGGCGTCAGCTGGTGCCGGGTGCTGGACGTGCGGTGGGCGTCAGCTGGTGCCAGGTGGGGTCGTGCGGTGGGCGTCAGCTGGTGCCGGGTGGGGGGTCGTGGTGGGCGTCAGCTGGTGCCGGGTGGGGGTCGTGCGGTGGGCGTCAGCTGGTGCCGGGTGGGGGTCGTGCGGTGGGCGTCAGCTGGTGCCGGGTGGGGGGGGTCGTGCGGTGGGCGTCAGCTGGTGCCGGGTGCTGGACGTGCGGTGGGCGTCAGCTGGTGCCAGGTGGGGTCGTGCGGTGGGCGTCAGCTGGTGCCGGGTTGGGGTCGTGCGGTGGGCGTCAGCTTCGTGTGTGCCCCCACCCCATGTGGGCCTGCCTCTTGCTCATCTGTGCTGCGTCCTCAGCTCCTCTCCTTGAGGCATGCGGCGACCTGTCAGCGCCCACCTGGCACCTGGTAAGGCCATGCTGAGGACCAGAGGAGCCTGTTGCACACACACGGACGTGCTCTGGCACCCGGTGGCCGCGCTGCCCGTCCGCAGGAGAGCCCTCGGGAGTGGTCCGGCAGAGGCCCCGAGCCAGCTCCATTAGGGTCTCAAGATGCTCCTTACTGTGGAGACTCGGCATGGGGCAATCTTCCTGCTCCGTCAGGTGCCCGTGCTCGGGGTCCCACTCTGGGCTCAGGAATGGGCCAGTCCTGGCCTCCAGGGATTCCCCAGTGGACATCTGCAGCCCAGTGGAACACCCTCGGGGTCTCAGAAACCGTGACCAGAGCGGAGTGTCCAGGCTGCCTCCCTCTGTGCGTTGCCTGTGGGGAGAGCACAGGGTCAGGCACTCGCCAGGCACGCAGCTGACTCAAGCTCAATCCCTCCTCACTGTGGCCGCCATGGCTCGAGCCCGAGCCCCACGGGTTGCTCCACTGGAGTCGGAGGGCAAAGGCTCAGGGTGATCTTGGGCTGCTGCATGCCGGGCCCTGCTCAGGGGCAGCCTCTGACTCCCCAGCACATCACACTCCCATGGGGTGCCCCAAACACCCACAGTCTCTGCACACTGACCCCTGGGACCCCTCACGGCCCCCAGCCCAGCTCTGAGGTCAGGACTGAGCTTCAGGGTACTGGGACCACACTCCGGATGGGAGCGGATCAATCGCGTGGCCTCAGCGTGTAGCTCGGGCCAGTCCCCGAGATGATTCACTGACTCTCGCCCAAGCAATGGCAGGGCTCCTGGTGCCGCTAGTCCTGCGTGGCCAGGCAAGCCGCTGGTCAGGCCTGGAGTCCAGCTGGGCCTAGACCCCGTCCCTGTCCCGTTCCCCCAGATCTCTCTTCGGTCCAACGGTCTGGAGTGTTCCGTCGGCTAGCAAGGATGCGCATCTTTCTGCCGGGTGGCACCAGGCCTCGTGCCCACCAGGCTGGGGTGTCCCTGACCCTCCCCCAGCCCTGCCAGTGAGGAAGCATTTTCAGTGAGAAGCTGAGTGAAGTTGGGGAGGTCTGCCCCTCGAGGTGTTGCAGGTGTGGCTGCGGTGCCCGGCTGCATTGGCAGGTGGCAGGCAGGAGACAGGTGTGTCTACACCCAGGGATCTGCCCCGTGGGCCCTGGAAGGTTGATGGTCTGACATGGAAAAAGACTGGGCCCCCTGGGATGAACCCAGAGCCACGGCAGAGCCTGGAAAGCTACCCGTGGTGTATTTCATATGCCAAAAACAGTAACAATAATGGACCTCATGCCCAACAAATGGAGACGTTGCTGGCGCCCGCTAGAGCAGATGGATGAGCAACGGGAAGACAAGTGATACAAGTGTAAGTTGGGGTAAATTCTGCGGGGAGGAGTGGGTTTTGGGGGGTGGTCTACTTATGTGCCTGGACATGGGGGGTGGGGGTGGTGCACTCACGTGACCCAGAAAGTCTCCCCCGGCCTCTGGGAGGGAAAGGCCCCGCCCTCTTGGGGGTCTCGCCTTTAGGGAACCCCCGAGCCAGCCCGCAGTCTCCAGATCTGCTGGGCTCCGTCACACTTTTCCCCAGCCCTGCTTATATGTTCTGGGTTTGACTCGGGAGTCCCGTTTCCTTCAGGAGAGGATTTGGGCTGTGGTGGGGGGGCGCCAGGGCGGCTCAGAAGTTGCTGTCTGTGCCCCTTCCGGGCGCTCCAGCCCACCGCCTGCAGGCAAGTCCGTGCACAGCCACCAGAGGGCGGACGCGCTCTTCGCTGGCAGTGGGAAGTTTGGCTCCTAATAGAGGTACAACTGCGCCCTGGGGCTTTGGAAAGGAACCAAGGACCAGGGCTCAGTGGAGGGCTGGGGTCAGGGAGCCAGGCGGTCTGGGAGCTGGGCTGGGGGGTCATGGGACCAGTGTACCGAGACGGTGGGTGTTTGGGGCACCCAATGGGAGGCTGCTGGTTGAGGGAGTTGAAGGCTGCCCTGGAGGCTGAGGCCCCGTGGGAGAGGCGACGGGGTCAGTTGGGGCCCACACACGCCCCTCCCTGAGTGTTTGGGGCCACACCTGAGGAGGGTCTCTGCCTGGGTTTGACGTGTATCCCCTGTCCCTGGCTGCTGCCCCCAGGTCCGGGCTAGGAATCGAGCTTCCGTGTGATCCAGTAGCCCACTTCTCCGTATGGCCCCCAGAGCTCCCAAACTATTCAGAAGGACGTGTTCCCTCGGGAGCATTGCAGCTCCGGGTGGCTGAGAGCAGACGTCTGGGCCAAGAGGCGGGCGGCTCGCACACGGCGGGCTACTGTCTGGAGAGGGTCAGGCTGATGGAGGCAGCTGGAGAGAGAGGGACGGTATGTGAGGGGCAGCCCCTGGCCAGTGCCCTCGGAGCCAGAGAGCTGTGCCCGGATCCTCGTCTAGGCGGGGGCAGGCTCGGAACGTCATATGTGTTCTAACTGATGCTGACAGTATTTCTTATTATTCTGTTTGGGTCATGACCGGCGGTGCTCAGGGATTCCTTCTGTTCTGCACTCAGGACTTACTCCTGGCGGTGCTCGGGGACCCTATGGGATGCTGGGGATCAGACCCAGGTCGGCTGTGTGTAAGGCAAACGCCCTGCTGCTCTGCTATTTGCTCTGGTCCCTGATGCTAACAGTATAAGTCATAGGACAGCAATAAAAATGGGAAAAAGAATGTAATTATACCAAAACAACAACCTGAGTGGGCCGAGGGATACTGCCAATGAGGTAATAACAAGCCTGCTTGAATCGGAGATAATACTTGAAAATCGCGTATCTGTTATTGATCTGTATCTAGAATATGTAAGAAATCTTCAGGTTTGTTTCCGGGCCACATCCAGCAAGGCTCAGGGGTTCCTCCTGGCTCTGCACTCAGGAGTTACTCCTGGTGGTGCTCAGGGGACCATATGGGATGCTGGGAATCGAACCCAGGTCGACTGCGTGCAAGGCACGTGCCCTACCTGCTGTGCTCCTGACCCCAAATATGTAGAATTTTTAAAGACACGATCATGACTCAAAAAATAAAGCAACACCTTAGAGTAGCAGCAGGGGGCGCCTGAGCTTCTCTCTGGCTAAGGGGGCTGCCAGGATTCACCACCGAGAGCTGCAGGGGCTGGATGTCCACGGCAGACCCGAGTCCCTGAGCCACACAAGCTTGGCTCTGACCCAGTTGAAATATTACTCGGTCCTGAACACTCGCTCGCCTCTGACCCAGGTGACAAGTGTTTGAGCCTCGGCTACCGCCTGAGTGAGAGGCTCAGGCTCCATGGGCAGTCCTTCACCCACTGTCCCCCTACCCACTGTCCCTCATCCATTGCCCACCCACCCACTGTCCCTCACCCACTGTCCCCCACCCACTGTCCCTCATTCACTGTCCCTCACCTACTGTCCCCCACCCACTGTCCCTCATTCACTGTCCCTCACCCACTGTCTCCCACCCACTGTCCCTCATTCACTGTCCCTCACCCACTGTCCCCCACCCACTGTCCCTCATCCACTGCCCACCCACCCACTGTCCCTCACCCACTGTCCACCCAACTACTATTTCCCACCCACTATCCCCCACCACCTTCCACCCATCCACCGTCCACCCATTTTTCTGCTCTGATTCCTAAGGGCCACTAGGTCCCTGGCTGCTGGAACCCCCGTGCTGAGCCACCGGCTGTGTCTCCCCTCTCGGGGCTGATGTGCAGATTTGGGGACAGACGCCCTAAGATGCCCACCTGGGCTAGACAATGTGGCCCGAGACTTGGGCATTTACGGGATCTGCCTCCAAGCTGGAGCCGGGCAGGATGGGATTCAGCACGGCTCTGTGGCGTGGGTGGACGTCGGGACACTGGTGCTCACTGTAGCTGCCCATGTGTGAGTGGACGTGCTGGGAAGGTGAGCCCAGTGCGACTGGCCCAGTGAGTCAGCCCGTCTTTCCCGTCTCTATGCCCGGCCTGACCCGTTTACCCAGCTCTGGCTGTCAGTGATCAGTGTGCCTCTTCTCATTCCTGTCTGTCTTCCCTCCCACCTGTCAATCACCTCCCCATCATCTTCTGCCTATTGTCCATCAGTTGTCCATCTATTCCCTCCACCTGTCAACCATCCACCACCTTCCACCTGTCAACCATCCACCACCTTCCACCTGTCAACCATCCACCACCTTCCACCTGTCAATCATCCACCACCTTCCACCTGTCAATCATCCACCACCTTCCACCTGTCAACCATCCACCACCTTCCACCTGTCAACCATCCACCACCTTCCACCTGTCAATCATCTACCACCTTCCACCTGTCAATCATCCACCACCTTTCACCTGTCAATCATCCACCACCTTCCACCTGTCAATCATCCACCACCTTCCACTTGTCAGTCATCTATGGCCTTCCATATGAGGGTCACTTACCTATCCATCATGTATGTACGGGTCACCTGTCAGTCCCATTCCCCTGGCTACCCTCCATCCCTCCTTCCCACGCCCATGCTCCCTGGCTGCACTGCACTCAGCGCCACATGGACGTGGTGTTGTTTGTTTCCTCACACTGGGGGACTGGGCTCAGAAATGGCTCAGCCCGTCAGGTGGGGCGTGGTGGTCCTTGAGGAAACCCAGTGGATGGGGCCGAGAGATCATGCGAGTGAGGAAGAAGCGCTGGGACCCCTCCCCCACCTGCTCACCCTCGTGTCGGACCAGCCGGGCGGCTCTGAAAGCATTTCTGGTGGATATGCAAGTGGGCTGGCCCCGAAGCCGGCTGGCTCCCAGGAGGACGGGCTCAGGGCTCGCCCATCCCAGGCATGCCCGAGTGTCGGGGTGGGGCTGTGGGGACGCCACTGTCAGGACTGGCCTCCTGCGGGCTGGTAAGTGGGGCTCATCCGCGGTGTGCAATGAGAGCTGACCCTGTCCCTGACGGGACTCAGGCGGCAGCGGCCAGGGCAGGACAGCCCCGCTGTCATGCGGGGAGAAATCCATTTGCTGAAGGTGAGAATGTCATTTAAGCTGTTGATGCCTCTCAGATTGTCTTGGCGAGGTGCCACTTGCAGCCTGGGCCTTTTCCAAATAAATATGTGCCGTGGACAGCTCCTGGCCGTGGCCATGGTGCTCTTCTGCCTGCCCCTGGAGTCCATCACGCCATCAAGATGTACCTCAGAGATTACCTCCCTGGTATGTCCTGACGTTTGCTCGGTCACGGTGGGGCTGGGAGCGCCCGGCCAGGGCCCCCGGCAGGGCTGGGGGCACGCCTAGCAGCAATCGCAGAGGGACCCTCGAATGGGACATCCCCAGCATGTGGCCAGCAGCCGCTCACTCTGCGGGCATCAGTTCCTGGGTGTGGACCCAGGAAAAGCTCTTCTGTGTGCTTCCCGGCCAGGCCCGAGCCCCCGGAGATAAACGAAGCTTCTCATCGGTGGTGGTGGTGGGCCACCGGCTGAGGCTTGTGTCCACCTGGGCTGTGCCTGTCCCACCCCACCACGTGGCGCCCCGGAGGCTGCGGCACAGGTGGGCAGCCTGGATCAGCCCCTGCCGGGCCCGCAAGCTCGGGAGTCGGCGGGAGGTCCCGGTCACCTTCCCCAGCACAGCTTGGGCAGCCCCACAGCCGGGGCCTCGGGCCAGGGAGGTGCTGGACCCCAGGTGCTCCTGGCCTGGGACTCCTGTTTCCTGGAGACTTTCGAGCACACTGAAAGTGAAGGAACTGCGGAAGCTCTTCCTGCCCTCCCGAGCCTCCCCTCTGGGGCCTGTCCCGGCGGTGGACCCTGAGCTGCTTGTCCTGAGCTGAGGCCCCCGTACCCCCGACCTCACAGCCCTGTGGGTGTCCGGTGGGGGTCAGGGTGGCCCCAGCCTCTTCCCGTCCTCTCTGCCCTGGGGTTCCCACATGGATTGTGTAGCCCAGGGGCTGTGGTCCCATGGGGGTCCCCCCACATCAGGAAAGCCGTCAGATTTGCTCTTCCTGTTTTGTCCCACGAGCTATTACTGGGGGCTGGAGCTCTTTGGAACTCGGGCTTCAGCTGTTCTACAGTCTCTGTCTTCCTGTGTGGGGGCTCTGGGTTCCCCTGACCCACGTGTGAGCACGAGCATGCATTGAGCGTGCATGCATGTGCTCAGGCATGAGCACACATGTGTGTATGCGTGTGCATGCATGTGCTGCTGGTGCGATCGGGTGAGAGCATGTCGCCTCTGTCCCTGAGGGGAGCGGGTGGAAGGGGAGTTTGTGCAGGGTGGGGGGACTGGGAGCATAGCCAGAGCTCAGGCTGCGGGCGGGGAGCAGCGGGGGGGCCTGGGCTGGGGGCAGCAGCTGTTCTTCCTGATCATCCCCCAGACCCCTGGGCCACGGAGGCTGGCAATGGCACGGCAGCTGCAGGAGAGATAATCAAGACGGATGAGCCTCTGCACGCCAGGACGCAGCCGCTCAGCCTAGGGCTGAGACTCAGGTGGGCTGGGCCTGCCAAGCCCGGGGTCCCCAGGGCGCCACCCCCTCACTGGCGTGCAGGCTTGGCGGTGTGTGGGCCGCAGGGGTGCAGACGCGAGCTCTGCTGTGTGCAGGCGGGACTGTGTGGTCCAGGCTGGACTGTGTGTCCACTCTGGACACTGGACCGGGAGGGGACAACGCTGGACACATGCTCACTGTGAAGGTCAGAGGCGTCTGCCTTGGGGGAAGAGGCGGCCATTGGCCCAAGAGCCTGGGCGGAAGGAGCAGGGTTGGGCGCTGTGTGAGGAAGCAGAGAAGACCCTGCTGGGGCGGGAGGGGCTGAGGGCACCCAGCAGCCGCTGGGCCCTGGACGGCCACCCTCACCCTGCCTCTGGGCAGCTGCTTCGTCCCTTGAGGCTGAAACTAGCAGCTGGTCAGGCTCTGCCTTCCTGACTCGAGTCTGGGCACTCTGGGTCATTTCTCAGTGCCCGGCGGCGCCATGAGGGGCATCTCCCCCATGCCCGGCCCTGGCTGCCGGTGTCCCCAGGGCCTGAGTCTGCAGGTCTCGTGGCCAGGAGTGGGCAGTGCAGGCTGGAGGTGGGCCCCGAGCCTAGGGGCCTCTCATGGCCTCCTGCAGAGGCCGTTTGGGGGTTCCCCAGCACCCCGAAGCACTGTCCCTCCGGGAGCAGCGGAGAGCTCTGGGCAAAAGGATTCTTGAGAGCGGGGTCTCGGGCTTTCAGCTCCTGGCAGCTGACTCAGCCTCCTCTTCCAGGAAGGCCCCTTGCTTGCCAGTGGGTCTCTAGAGGACCTGGAGCTCGGTGTCGCCTACGTAGCTGTGAGGGGAGAATGGGGATGCCTGGATGAGGGGGCTTAGACCTTACATCAGCCCCGACCCTCCTGCAGACCGAGTCAGCCCTGACCCTCCTGGAAGTAGAGGCAGGGGGTCTTTGCCAGGGGAACCCACACATGGGCACAGCAGTTGTCTCTGGCCCCTCATTGGGCAGCTCATGGTAGGCAGCTCTGTGGGCTCTGGGGGTGCAGCTTGGGACCCCCGTCTCCCACTGCTCAGACCTATGGCCGCACTCCGTGGGCTTGGGGAGGGAGGGTAGACTTGGAACGTGCAACAGAGATGGATAGGAGGACCCTTGGGCTCCCCCACAGCTGGACCTCCCGCCTGGAAGAGAGTGTGTGTGTCTATGTGTGTGAGCACGTGTGTGCGCGAATCTGTGCGTGTCAGAGTGTGAGCTGTGTGTGTATGAGAGCCCACGTATGTGTGTCAGTGTGTCCATGTATTAGACTATGAGCCTGTGTGTGTGTGACTGTGAGACTAGGGAACCCATGTGTGTGAGCCCATGTGTGTGACTGTGTGTGAACTCATATGTGGCTGTGAGCCTGTGTGTGTGAACCCATGAGTGCAACTATGTGTTGCACACAGTTGACTCAGAGAATCTGTGCGCCCATGTGTGTGACTGTGTGAGGCCATGTGTGTGTGTCTGTGTCTGTGTATGAGACTGTGAGTCCGGATATGTTACCCCATATGTGTGTGAGCCTGTATGTGTTTGTGTCTGTGTGTGAGACTGTTAGTCTGGGTGTGTGTGTGCCCATATGTGTGTCTGTGTGTGGAGACTGTCACTGAGTGAATCTATGAGTGACACTAAGTATGACTGTGTTTGAACCCATGTGTGTGAGTCCATGTGACTACGTGTGACTGTACCTGTGAGTTCATGTGTGAGTCCATGTGACTACGTGCGACTGTGCCTGTGAGTTCACGTGACTACGTGCGACTGTGCCTGTGAGTTCATGTGTGTGAGTCCATGTGACTACGTGTGACTGTGCCTGTGAGTTCATGTGTGAGTCCATGTGACTATGTGTGACTGTGCCTGTGAGTTCATGTGTGTGAGTCCATGTGACTACGTGCAACTGTGCCTGTGAGTTCATGTGAGTCCAGGTGACTACATGTGACTGTGCCTGTGAGTTCATGTGTATGAGTCCATGTGACTACGTGCAACTGTGCCTGTGAGTTCATGTGAGTCCAGGTGACTACATGTGACTGTGCCTGTGAGTTCATGTGTGTGAGTCCATGTGACTATGTGCAACTGTGCCTGTGAGTTCATGTGTGTGAGTCCATGTGACTATGTGCAACTGTGCCTGTGAGTTCATGTGTGTGAGTTCCTGTGATTACATGTGACTGTGCCTGTGAGTTCATGTGTGTGAGTCCATGTGACTACGTGTGACTGTGCCTGTGAGTTCATGTGTGAGTCGATGTGACTATGTGTGACAGTGCCTGTGAGTTCATGTGTGAGTCCATGTGACTACGTGTGACTGTGCCTGTGAGTTCATGTGTGAGTCGATGCGACTACATGTGACTGTGCCTGTGAGTTCATGTGTGTGAGTCCATGTGACTACGTGTGACTGTGCCTTTGAGTTCATGTGTGTGAGTTCATGTGACTACTTGTGACTGTGCCTGTGAGTTCATGTGACTACGTGTGACTGTACCTGTGAGTTCATGTGTGAGTCCATGTGACTACGTGCGACTGTGCCTGTGAGTTCATGTGTGTGAGCTCATGTGTGAGTCCATGTGACTACGTGCGACTGTACCTGTGAGTTCATGTGTGTGAGCTCATGTGACTACGTGTGACTGTGCCTTTGAGTTCATGTGTGTGAGTCCATGTGACTACGTGTGACTGTACCCGTGAGTTCATGTGTGAGTCCATGTTACTATGTGTGACTGTGCCTGTGAGTTCATGTGACTACGTGTGACTGTGCCTGTGAGTTCATGTGTGTGAGCTCATGTGTGAGTCCATGTGACTACGTGCGACTGTGCCTGTGAGTTCATGTGTGTGAGCTCATGTGACTACGTGTGACTGTGCCTTTGAGTTCATGTGTGTGAGTCCATGTGAGTACGTGTGACTGTGCCTGTGAGTTCATGTGTGTGAGTCCATGCGACTACGTGCGACTGTGCCTGGAGTTCATGTGTGAGTCCATGTGACTATGTGTGACTGTGCCTGTGAGTTCATGTGTGTGAGTCCATGTGACTATGTGCTACTGTGCCTGTGAGTTCATGTGTGAGTTCATGTGACTACGTGTGACTGTGCCTGTGAGTTCATGTGTGTGAGTCCATGTGACTACGTTGACTGTGCCTGTGAGTTCATGTGTGAGTCCATGTGACCAAGTGTGACTGTGCCTGTGAGTTCGTGTGTGAGTCCATGTGACTACATGTGACTGTGCCTGTGAGTTCATGTGTGAGTCCATGTGACTACGTGTGACTGTGCCTGTGAGTTCATGCGTGTGAGTCCGTGTGAGTCTGAGCTCCGTGCCCAGCTGAGCTGTGGGGTTAGGCAGCAGCTGATGGCCCGGGTCCCCACATGCCCGAGCTGCCCTGGGTGCCGCTGAGGACTCCGCTGGGCCCTGTGGCAGTCATGTCCTGCCGGAGAGGAGAGGCCGCTGGACGCCCGGCCACAGCTCGGTGTTTGGACAGAAATGTAGGAAATCTCATCATTTCCAGGGCGAAGGGAGATCGATCTCACCGTGGCTTCCGGGAATGCTCCTAACCAGGCCGGCTGGCCCAGCTGCCCACAGTTGCCCGCTCCCAGCCTTGCCCGTTTGGGGCTTCTTACCGCCCCTGCCCTTTCCTGGCAAAGTGCTGAGAACCTTTGTGATCACATCTAAGAGACGCGGGGGCCCGGGCTCTGCCAGCTCCCCTGCACCCCACGGCCCAACCGCTCCAGAAACACAGGGTCCTGTAGATACGCCCTAGGAGCTGTGGGACTCTGTAGATACGCCCCAGGAGCTGGGGGACCCTGTAGATACACCCCAGGAGCTGGGGGACCCTGTAGATACGCCCCAGGAGCTGGGGGACTCTGTAGATACGCCCCAGGAGCTGGGGGACCCTGTAGATACGCCCCAGGAGCTGGGGGACCCTGTAGATACACCCCAGGAGCTGGGGGACCCTGTAGATACGCCCCAGGATCTGGGGGACCCTGTAGATATGCCCCAGGAGCTGGGGGACCCTGTAGATACGCCCCAGGAGCTGGGGGACCCTGTAGATATGCCCCAGGAGCTGGGGGACCCTGTAGATACACCCCAGGAGCTGGGGGAACCTGTAGATACGCCCCAGGAGCTGGGGACCCTGTAGATACGCCCCAGGAGCTGGGGGACCCTGTAGATACGCCCCAGGAGCTGTGGGACCCTGTAGATACGCCCCCAGGAGCTGGAGGACCCTGTAGATACACCCCAGGAGCTGGGGGACCCTGTAGATACGCCCCAGGAGCTGGGGGACCCTGTAGATATGCCCCAGGAGCTGGGGGACCCTGTAGATACGTCCCAGGAGCTGGGGGACCCTGTAGATACGCCCCAGGAGCTGGGGGACCCTGTAGATACGCCCCAGGAGCTGTGGGACCCTGTAGATACGCCCCAGGAGCTGGAGGACCCTGTAGATACACCCCAGGAGCTGGGGGACCCTGTAGATACGCCCCAGGAGCTGGGGGACCCTGTAGATATGCCCCAGGAGCTGGGGGACCCTGTAGATACGTCCCAGGAGCTGGGGGACCCTGTAGATACGCCCCAGGAGCTGGAGGACCCTGTAGATACGCCCCAGGAGCTGTAGGACCCTGTAGATATGCCCCAGGAGCTGGGTGACCCTGTAGATACGCCCCAGGAGCTGGGGGACCCTGTAGATACGCCCCAGGAGCTGGGGGACCCTGTAGATACGCCCCAGGAGCTGTGGGACTCTGTAGATACGCCCCAGGAGCTGGGGGACCCTGTAGATACACCCCAGGAGCTGGGGGACCCTGTAGATACAACCCAGGAGCTGGGGGACCCTGTAGATACGCCCCAGGAGCTGGGGGACCCTGTAGATACGCCCCAGGAGCTGGGGGACCCTGTAGATACGCCCCAGGAGCTGGGGGACCCTATAGATATGCCCCAGGAGCTGGGGGGACCCTGTAGATACACCCCAGGAGCTGGGGGACCCTGTAGATACGCCCCAGGAGCTGGGGGACCCTGTAGATATGCCCCAGGAGCTGGGGGACCCTGTAGATACGCCCCAGGAGCTGTGAGACCCTGTAGATACGCCCCAGGAGCTGGAGGACCCTGTAGATACACCCCAGGAGCTGGGGGACCCTGTAGATACGCCCCAGGAGCTGGGGGACCCTGTAGATACGTCCCAGGAGCTGTGGGACCCTGTAGATACGTCCCAGGAGCTGGGGACCCTGTAGATAAGCCCAGGAGCTGTAGGACCCTGTAGATATGCCCCAGGAGCTGGGTGACCCTGTAGATATGCCCCAGGAGCTGTGGGACCCTGTAGATACGCCCCAGGAGCTGGGGGACCCTGTAGATACACCCCAGGAGCTGGGGGACCCTGTAGATACACCCCAGGAGCTGGGGGACCCTATAGATACACCCCAGGAGCTGGGGGACCCTGTAGATATGCCCCAGAAGCTGGGGACCCTGTAGATACGCCCCAGGAGCTGGGGGACCCTGTAGATACACACCAGGAGCTGTGGGACCCTGTAGATACACCCCACTAGCTGTGGGATCCTGTAGATACGCCCCAGGAGCTGGGGGACCCTGTAGATAAGCCCAGGAGCTGTGGGACCCTGTAGATATGCCCAGGAGCTGGGTGACCCTGTAGATATGCCCCAGGAGCTGTGGGACCCTGTAGATACGCCCCAGGAGCTGGGGGACCCTGTAGATACGCCCCAGGAGCTGTGGGACCCTGTAGATACGCCCCAGGAGCTGGGGGACCCTGTAGATACGCCCCAGGAGCTGGGGGACCCTGTAGATACACCCCAGGAGCTGGAGAACCCTGTAGATATACCCCAGGAGCTGGGGGATTCTGTAGATATGCCTCCAGGAGCTGGAGGACCCTGTAGATACGCCCCAGTAGCTGAGGGATCCTGTAGATACGCCCCAGGAGCTGGGGGACCCTGTAGATACACCCCAGGAGCTGGGGGACCCTGTAGATACGCCCCAGGAGCTGTGGGGACCCTGTAGATACTCCCCAGGAGCTGTGGTACCCTGTAGATATGCCCCAGGAGCTGTGGGACCCTTTAGATACGTCCCAGGAGCTGTGGGACCCTGTAGATAAGCTCAGGAGCTGTGGGACCCTGTAGATATGCCCCAGGAGCTGGGTGACCCTGTAGATATGCCCCAGGAGCTGTGGGACCCTGTAGATACGCCCCATGAGCTGGGGGACCCTGTAGATACGCCCCAGGAGCTGTGGGACCCTGTAGATACGCCCCAGGAGCTGGGGGACCCTGTAGATACGCCCCAGGAGCTGGGGGACCCTGTAGATATGCCCCAGGAGCTGGGTGACCCTGTAGATACGCCCCAGGAGCTGGGGGACCCTGTAGATGTACCCCAGGAGCTGTGGGACCCTGTAGATATACCCCAGGAGCTGGGGGACCCTGTAGATATACCCCAGGAGCTGGGGGACCCTGTAGATACGCCCCAGGAGCTGTGGGACCCTGTAGATATGCCCCAGGAGCTGTGGGACCCTGTAGATACGCCCCAGGAGCTGGGGGACCCTGTAGATATACCCCAGGAGCTGGTGTACCCTGTAGATATGCCCCAAGAGCTGTGGGACCCTGTAGATACGCCCCAGGAGCTGTGGGACCCTGTAGATAAATCCCAGAAGCTGGGGGACCCTGTAGATACGCCCCAGAAGCTGGGGGACCCTGTAGATATGCCCAGGAGCTGGGGGACCCTGTAGATATGCTCCAGGAGCTGGGGGGACCCTGTAGATACACCCCAGGAGCTGTGGGACCCTGTAGATACACCCCAGGAGCTGGGGGGACCCTGTAGATACACCCCAGAAGCTGGGGGGACCCTGTAGATATGCCCCAGGAGCTGGGGGACCCTGTAGATATTCCCCAGAAGCTGGAGGACCCTGTAGATATGCCCCAGGAGCTGGGGGACCCTGTAGATACGCCCCAGAAGCTGGGGGACCCTATAGATATGCCCCTGGAGCTGGGGGACCCTGTAGATATGCCCCAGGAGCTGGGGGACCCTATAGATATGCCCCTGGAGCTGGGGGACCCTATAGATATGCCCCTGGAGCTGGGGGACCCTGTAGATATATCCCAGGAGCTGTGGGGACCCTGTATATATGCCCCAGGAGCTGTGGGACCCTGTAGGTATGCCCCAGGAGCTGGGGGACCCTGTAGATACACCCCAGGAGCTGTGGGACCCTGTAGATATGCCCCAGGAGCTGTGGGACCCTGTAGATATTCCCCAGGAGATGGGGTACCCTGTAGATATGCCCCACGAGCTGGGGGACCCTGTAGATACACCCCAGGAGCTGGGGACCCTGTAGATATGCCCCAGGAACTGTAGGACCCTGTAGATACACCCCAGGAGCTGGGGAACCCTGTAGATACGCCCCAGGAGCTGTGGGACCCTGTAGATATGTCCCAGGAGCTGTGGGACCCTGTAGATACTCCCCAGGATCTGGGGGACCCTGTAGATACGCCCCAGGAACTGGGGGACCCTGTAGATATGCCCTGGAGCTGTGGGACCCTGTAGATATGCCCCAGGAGCTGTGGGACCCTGTAGATACTCCCCAGGAGCTGGGGGACCCTGTAGATATGCCCCACGAGCTGGGGGACCCTGTAGATACTCCCCAGGAGCTGGGGTACCCTGTAGATACTCCCCAGGAGCTGGGGGACCCTGTAGATACACCCCAGGAGCTGTGGGACCCTGTAGATATGCCCCAGGAGCTGTGGGACCCTGTAGATATTCCCCAGGAGCTGTCGTACCCTGTAGATATGCCCCCACGAGCTGGGGGACCCTGTAGATACTCCCCAGGAGCTGGGGTACCCTGTAGATATGCCCCAGGAACTGTAGGACCCTGTAGATACACCCCAGGAGCTGGGGAACCCTGTAGATACGCCCCAGGAGCTGTGGGACCCTGTAGATATGTCCCAGGAGCTGTGGGACCCTGTAGATACTCCCAGGATCTGGGGGACCCTGTAGATACGCCCCAGGAACTGGGGGACCCTGTAGATATGCCCTGGAGCTGTGGGACCCTGTAGATATGCCCCAGGAGCTGTGGGACCCTGTAGATACTCCCCAGGAGCTGGGGGACCCTGTAGATATGCCCCACGAGCTGGGGGGACCCTGTAGATACTCCCCAGGAGCTGGGGACCCTGTAGATATGCCCCAGGAGCTGGGGGACCCTGTAGATACTCCCCAGGAGCTGGGGGACCCTGTAGATATGCCCCAGGAGCTGGGGGACCCTGTAGATACTCCCCAGGAGCTGGGGGGACCCTGTAGATATGCCCCTGGAGCTGGGGGACCCTGTAGATATGCCCCAGGAGCTGGGGGACCCTGTAGATACACCCTAGGAGCTGGGGGACCCTGTAGATACTCCCCAGGAACTGGGGGACCCTGTAGATATGCCCCAGGAGCTGGGGGACCCTGTAGATACTCCCCAGAAGCTAGGGTACCCTGTAGATATGCCCCTGGAGCTGGGGGACCCTGTAGATATGCCCCAGGAGCTGTGGGACCCTGTAGATACTCCCCAGGAGCTGGGGTACCCTGTAGATATGCCCCAGGAGCTGTGGGACCCTGTAGATATGCCCCAGGAGCTGTGGGACCCTGTAGATACTCCCCAGGAGCTGGGGTATCCTGTAGATACGCCCCAGGAGCTGGGGGACCCTGGAGACTGGCAGCTTGAGGCGGAGGGCCTGTGTGGGTCCCCCTGGCTGTCAGGAAAGCCCTCTACACACTCTGCGGACCCACAAACTCATCTTGCTCAGGGCCAGGGGTCGTTGGGGTCATGAGGGCGGGCGGAGTCTGCCCGGCCCGAGTCGCATCTGTCTGTCCTGGTCGGCCTGTCCGGAGTTCATCTGTCTGAGCCCATCTCTCTGAGTCCGTCTGTCTGAGTCCGTCCATCCTGAGTCTGTCTGTCCCAAGTCTGTCTATCCTAGTCTGTCTGTCAGAGTCCCCCGTGTCTGCCGAGCGAGGGGTGACGTCCCTCAGCCTTTCACAGGTTCCGGCCCCCTCCCGTGTGTAGGCTGAGGTGAGCCCCCAATCCACACGCACTGCAGAGACCTGCCGGCTGATAGGGAGCACGCCAGTGGCCTGTGACCGGGGTGCCTTCGGGTGCTTCGTGGGGCCTCGGGGTGAGCAGAGTGACCGTGGGCTCTGGAGAGGCCGTGTGGAGGCTGGGGCCCAAGGTCACGTGCACAGGGGGCGCCCGGTACCACTCGGCTTCCCACACGGATGTTTGGGTGGGACTCAGGGGCCGAGGGGCCCGTCTGCCCCCACTGGCACGGGGCTGGTGGTCCCAGGGGCCGCCTTCAGCTCTGAGTCATGGGGAGGGCTGTAGGTATGCGGTGTCTGGGGGCCCAAGGGGCCTGGCTGCAGGCTGCACCCTCAGCCCTGGGGAGCCTGCACCAGCATAGACACATACACAGCCCACACGCACACACAAATACACACTAACAGATACACACAGACATTGATAAACACACACATATACTCACACACAAATACACACTAACAGATACACACAGACATTGATAAACACACACATATACTCACACACAAACACACACACTAACAGATACACACAAACATTGGTATACACACAGATTCACATACACTCACACACAAATGTACAGATACACACACAGACTCACGACAGAAGCACACACACTCACGTGCACACAAACACACATTCATCCACCCTCACACACGCACCACTTACATATACGATACTCATGCTTTTACAGACACATATACACTCACATACACACATGTGTATGCACACACACTCACACATATACACACATACACTAATATACACTCACACACTCACCCTCACAATATACACATACACTCACACACACTCACAATACAGTCATGCATTCACACACTCACACTCACACACCCACATATACACATACACACTCACATACACTTCCACACTCACATACACTCACATACACTCATACACTCCACATACATCACACTCCACACATACGCTGATACACACTCATGCTCTCACTCACACACACTCATGCACTCACACATACACTCATGCATTGGCGCACACATTCACAACACACTCATGACTCACACTCATACACACTCGTGCACTCACACACTTAAGTACACAGCAGGTAGGGACCGGCCCAGGGGGGACGTGGACTCTTCCCGGCTGTGAGCCTGAAGATCTGAAACGGGAAGCGGTTTCCAGTCAGGCCCCTTCCTCCAGCGTGTGCAGACTCTGAGGGGCGGGTGTAGTCGGGCAGCCACAGGCCTCTCCGTCCTGGTGCTGCCCGTGAGGCCCGCGAGCGTGACTCTGCCCCCAGGAGAGCCCTGGCCAGGCGGCCCTGGGGAATGTGCTCAGTGCTTTGACCCTGGGCCTCCGCCACCTGCTGAGGGTCGAGCCCTGGCGAAGGCCTTGGCTGCACTTGAGCCACGGCTCCCTTGGGCGGAACAGGAGAAACTCCCCAGCTGGATGGAAGTTGGAAGGGGCCATGTCCACTCTGGGCAGGCCTGCCCATCGGAGCCGTCCTCCCCATCTGGGACCCCCAGACCGCGCCCCGTCCAGGACCCCCAGTCCTGGCCCTGCGGGAGCCGCTCGCCCTGCGGGACCCCATCTTCCCCCGGCCCCGAGCTGCCCAGCCGATCTGCTCCGCTAGCAAGTTTCCTGCTCAGCGTTTCTTAAAGATTTCGGGCCTTGCTCTCCCTTTAGCTCCCTAAATAAATTATGCAACACCAGTGGGTTTTAATAAAGAAACAATTGGCAAAACACAGGCACATTTAATTTTTAATTTCAACGGATGGGCAGTAAATGCAGCAGATGTGCCGGGCCGGAGGGGCCTCGGGCCATGGACACTGTGCGCCTGAGGCAGGGGAGGTGCCCTGCTGGCCGGGTGCCCGTCCTGCCCACTCCCCCGAGCCCGCCCCCTTGTCCTGCCCTGGGAGGCAGCCCCTGTACGCACAGGCTCCTGGGGTACAGCAGGTGCTGGTCAGTGCGGCCGCAGGAGGAGTGTGGGGCACCCTGGGCTCTCTGTTTGGTCCTGAGAAGGTGTGGAAGTGTCAGTAGATCTTGGGGTCCTCTGAAGGCCTCAGTCTCACTCTCTGCAGGCCCTGAGGCCCATTCCATGAAGGCACTGTCCGTCCAGGCCCCAAGGCCCTAGTTCCCAGCAGTGTCCTCGTCCCTGCAGTGGACAGACTTGGGGCACAGGGAGTCACTGGACAATAGTGCAGGCTGGTGTCCACTCTTTCACACACAGGGACAGGGCGGCACCAACAGCTGCCTGTGCCCATCTGTCCCTGCTGGGAAGTGGGGCCTTGGGGCCTGGCCTCTGCTCCCTGACCCTCAGCACTGCACAGCCTGACCTCTGCTCCCTGACCCTCGGTGCTGCACAGCCTGACCTCTGCTCCCTGACCCTCGGCGCTGCACGGCCTGACCTCTGCTCCCTGACCCTCGGCGGTGCGGCCTGACCTCTGCTCCTGACCCTTGGCGCTGCACGGCCTGACCTCTGCTCCCGGGACCCGTGTCACAGCCCAGTGGCTCTCAGCCGCTTGGTCCTGGCCTTGTCCCTCTCTCTCATGCTGGGCTGGCCTTGCCTCGTCCTGCCACTGAGAGTTTCCTGGCCCCGACGAGCACCTCATGCTGCTGTTTGGGGCTCTGCTCGCTTGTACCTGTGAGCCCCTGGCCCAGCACCTCAGGGCCCGGTAACTGTCGCCCTGCCGCACTCCAGGGTCCTCCCGGCGTGGCTCTCTTGGCTCTTGGGCGTCGGGTCCTGCTCTCTTCCTCCACCCGCGGCCGGAGAGCCCCACTGTCTCCTCCTGCTACGGCCCCCAGTCCCGGCCCTGGCTCAGCTGCTGGCACAGCGGGGCTGGCCCAGCCTCTCTGCCCTGCCCCTGCCGGCCTCACAGGTCCACCGGACAGTGGACGCTGCTCTTGGGCCGGCTGCTCCCTTGGTGTCCTCCGCTGAGACGTGTCCCTCAGGCTCGCTGCAGGCTGTGTGTGAGGACGTGTGGCCGCTGCGGGCGACGGGCCCCATCTGAACAATGGCCTGTGGTGCGACTGCTGCCCTCTGGGGCCATCGCCCCACCCCAGGGCCGACGGCTGTTTCCTGCCCCAGCAGTTGCCTTGATGCTATCTGTCCTGTCCAGAGAACAGAGTCCACGCCCGCTACACCTTCTCCGAACCCTGAAGATGTTGGGGATCTGTCTCAGCCTGGAGTGGCGTCCACTTCACTCCGGGACCCCAGGGCCATTTAGCTGCATGAAGGGTCAGCCGGGAGCCGGGTGGCTGCCTGTCCATCACGGATTGGGCACCAGGGAAGGTTAACGGAGCGCCGAGGGTTTATCTGCACCAGCGGCCAGCAGCGGCCAGCAGCGCCCGGATGCTCGTTTGCACTCGGTCTAGTGGGTGCTCATTGGGCTTCTCAGCTCCCACTACCCTGGGCTGTACCCTGGGGTCCAGGGCTTAGACTGCGGGTTCTCTGGATGGACAGTGTCCTGGCTCTCGGGGCTGGACAGACTCACATGGACTCACGCACCTTACACGTGGGCTCTCTCACACATTCACACACTCATAGTTTCACACAAGCACACGCTCACACTTTCTCACACTCACACATCCGTTTGCACTCAGAGCCGCTCACACTGGCTGCACTGTGTTAAGGAACGTGTAGCAGGACTTTGGGCTCCATGACCTCTGTCACCGCTCCTGGGCCTCACTGGCCCCTGGACAACAGAACTGGCGCAGGGCAGAGCCCTGGGAGGGCCTGTGAGCAGCTGCGGGACCCTCGTGGATGTGGACAGGGTGACCCAGCCTTGCCCAGAACACCTCGGGGGTCCCGGCCTCGCTCCAGGTCCTCCTGCAGCGCTCCATGGAGGCCCATTGGCAGCAGGTAGTGAGGAATAAGCTCGTCTTCTGGAGCTGCTGGTCTTCCACATGCTCCAGCATCTGTTGATATTTACTCACGATCCAGTACAGAGAGTCATTCCTCTAGTTTGCTCTGAAGCAGAGGAGCAGAGGCCTGGAGGGCCTCACCTTCGACCCCAGCCGGGGCGTGTCACTTCCTGTGTCGACTCAGCACCCCTGGAGCTGACTGACCGCTGGGGCCGCCACATGTCCTGGGACACTGGTCAGTCCCCAAAGCTTGGTCCTGGGACACCAGTCACGGAGATACCCCCCCACCCGGCATTCCGCAGCAGGTGGGGTGACCCCCAACTGCCAAGTACCTTGTCTTGACTCCCAGACCCCAGACTCTCCCGCTCAGGAGCCCATGTCAGGGCCACCTATGGGTGACACATCCTGGAAAACCCACGGTGTCCCCAGCTGTCCCAGAGGGTGGAGTCCCAAGGCCTCCTGTGACGTGAGCGGGCTGTGATCAGTGATGAGACCAGGGCACTGTCCATCACAGACACCAAGAGCACTGTCCATTAGAAACCGTGTGTGGCCTTCCTGCTCAGGAGGACACAGGAGGCCGGGCAGGGGGCAGGGCTGTCTGCTGGGCCAGAATCCCAGAATCTCTGATGTGGTGGGAGGAGGAGCTGGCAGTGCCCTGGGTGTTCCCCACACCCCCTGGGTGTCCTGTCATACCCCCTGGGCGTCCCCATACCCCTGGGTGTCCCCCCCATACCCCCTGGGCGTCCCCCAACACCCTGGGTGTCCCCATACCCCTGGGTGTCCCCATACCACCTGGGGGTCCCCATACCCCTGGGTGTCCCCCATACCCCTGGGTGTCCCCATACCCCTGGGTGTCCCCATACCCCTGGGTGTTCCCCATACCCCTGGGTGTCCCCCATACCCCCTGGGTGTCCCCATACCCCCTGAGTGTCCCCCATACCCTGGGTGTCCCCATACCCCTGGGTCCCCCCATACCCCCTGGGTGTCCCCATACCCCCTGGGTGTCCCCATACTCCCGGGCCCTGGGTGTGCCCCCATACCCCCTGGGTGTCCCCATACCCCCTGGGTGTCCCCATACCCCCTGGGTGTCCCCCATAACCCCTGGGTGTCCCCCCATACCCCTGGGTGTCCCCCCATACCCTGGGTGTCCCCCATACCCCCTGGGTGTCCCCCCATACCCCCTGGGTGTCCCCCATACCCCCTGGGTGTCCCCATACCCCTGGGTGTCCCCCATACCCCTGGGTGTCCCCCATACCCCTGGGTGTCCCCCATACCCTGGGTGTCCCCCATACCCCTGGGTGTCCCCATACCCCCTGGGTGTCCCCCCATACCCCCTGGGTGTCCCCATACCCCTGGGTGTCCCCCATAACCCCTGGGTGTCCCCCATACCCCTGGGTGTCCCCCATACCCCTGGGCGTCCCCATGCCCCCTGGGTATCCCCATATCCCTGGGTGTCCCCCCATATCCCTGGGTGTCCCCCGTGCCCCTGGGTGTCCCCATACCCCCTTGGTGTCCCCATACCCCTGGGTGTCCCCATACCCCCTGGGTGTCCCCCATACCCCCTGGGTGTCCCCATACCCTGGGTGTCCCCATACCCCTGGGTGTCGCCCCATACCCCCAAGGTGTCCAACATACCCCTGGGTGTCCCCATACCCCTGGGTGGCCCATACCCCTGGGTGTCCCCATACCACCTGGGCGTCCCCATACCCCTGGGCGTCCCCCATACCCCTGGGTGTCCCCATACCCCCTGTGTGTCCCCATACCCCTGGGTGTCCCCCATACCCCCCAGGGTGTCCCCCCATAGCCCTGGGTCCCCCCATACCCCCTGGGTGTCCCCATACCCCTGTGTGTCCCCCCATACCCCCTGGGCGTCCCCCATACCCCTGGGTCCCCCATACACCTGGGCATCCCTCATACCCCCTGGGTGTCCCCCATACCCCTGGGTGTCCCCGCACCCCTGGGTGTCCCCATACCCCTGGGTGTCCCCCTACCCTGGGTGTCCCCATACCCTGGGTGTCCCCCATACCCCTGGGTGTCCCCATAACCCCTGGGTGTCCCCCTTACCCCCTGGGTGTCCCCCATACCCCCTGGGTGTCCCCATACCCCCTGGGGTCCCCCATACCCCCTGGGCGTCCCCCATACCCTGGGCATCCCTCATACCACCTGGGTGTCCCCCCATACCCCTGGGTGTCCCCATACCCCTGTGTGTCCCCAATACCCCCTTGGTGTCCCCATACCCCCTGGGTGTACCCCATACCCCCTGGGTGTCCCCATACACCCTGGGTGACCCCCATACCCCTGGGTGTCCCCCCATACCCCTGGGTGTCCGTGATACCCCCTGAGTGTCCCCCCCCCATATCCCTGGGTGTCCCCGTGAGCCCTGGGTGTCCCTATACCCCCTGGTGTCCACCATACCCCTGGGCGTCCCCCATACCCCTGGGTGTCCCCATACCCCTGGGTGTCCCCCATACCCCTGGCGTGTCCCCCATACCTCCTGGTTGTCCCCCCATGGGCGTCCCCATACCCCTGGGTGTACCCCATACCCTCTGTGTGTCCCCATACGCCCTGGGTGTCCCCCATATCCCCTGGTTGTCCCCCCTACCCTGGGTGTCCCCCATAACCCCTGGGCATCCCCATACCCCCTGGGTGTCCCCCATACGCCCTTGGTGTCCCCCATACCCCCTGGGTGTCCCTCATACCCCCTGGGTGTCCCCATATCCACTGGGTGTCCCCCATACCCCCTGGGCGTCCCCCCATACCCCTGGGCGTACCCCCATACCCCTGGGCATCCCTCATACCCCCTGGGTGTCCCCCCATACCCCTGGGTGTCCCCCATACCCCTGGGCATCCCCATACCCCTGGGTTGTCCGCCATACCCCCTGGGTGTCCCCTATACCCTGGGTGTCCCCCATACCCCCTGGGTGTCCCCCCATACCCCCTGGGTGTCCCCATACCCCCTGGGTGTACCCCCATACCCCCTGGGTGTACCCCATACCCCCTGGGCGTCCCCATACCCCCTGGGCATCCCCATACCCCCTGGGTGTCCCCCATACCCCTGGGTGTCCCCCATACCCCCAGGTGTCCCCATACTACCCTAGGTGTCCCCCGATACCCCCAGGTATCCCCATGCTCCTTGGTGTCCCCTGCCCTGGGGTCCCCCCCCATAACCCCTGGGCATCCCCATACCCCCTGGGCGTCCCCCATACCCCCTGGGCTTCCCCATACCCCCAGGGTGTCCCCATACCCCCTGGGCGTCCCCATACCCCTGGGCGTCCCCATACCCCCTGGGTGTCCCCATACCCTGGTTGTCCCCCATACCCCCTGGGCATCCCCCTACCCCCTGGGCGTCCCCCATACCCCCTGGGCTTCCCCCATACCCCCAGGTGTCCCCATACCCCGGGCGTCCCCATACCCCCTGGGCGTCCCCATACCCCTGGGTGTCCCCATACCCCTGGGTGTCCCCATACCCCTGGTTGTCCCCCATACCCCCTGGGCGTCCACTATACCCCTGGGCGTCCCCTATACCCCCTGGGTGTCCCCATACCCCTGGGTGTCCCCATACCCCCTGGGTGTCCCCATACCCCCTGGGCGTCCCCCATACCCCTGGGCATCCCCATACCCCCAGGGTGTCCCCCATACCCTGGGTGTCCCCCTTATGCCCTGGGTGTCCCACAACCCCTGGTGTCCCCTATGCCCCCTGGGCGTCCCCTATACCCCATGGGTGTCCCCCATACCCCCTGGGTGTCCCCCATACCCCCTGGGCATCCCCCCATACCCCTGGGTGTCCCCCATACCCCTGGGTGTCCCCATACCCCCTAGGCGTCCCCTATACACCCTGGGCGTCCCCTATACCCCTGGGTGTCCCCATACCCCTGGGTGTCCCCCATACCCCCTGGATGTCCCCCATACCCCTGGGCATCCCCATACCCCTGGGCGTCCCCCATACCCTGGGTGTCCCCATACCCCTGGGTGTCCCCACCCCTATGTGTCCCCCATACCCCTGGTTGTCCCCCATACCCTGGGCCCCCATATCCCTGGGTGTCCCCCTACCCCTGGGTGTCCCCCCATACCCCCTGGGTGTCCCCCATACCCCTGGGTGTCCCCCCATACCCCTGAGTGTCCCCACATACGCCCTGGGTTGTCCCCCATACCCCCTGTGTGTCCCCCATACCCTGGGTGTCCCCCATACCCCTGGGTGTCTCCCCATACCCCTATGTGTCCCCCATACCCTCTGGGTGTCCCCATACCCTGGTTGTCCCCATACCCTTGGGCATCCCCATACCCCCTCGGTGTCCCCCCCACACACTGGGTGTCCCCTACCCTGGGTGTCCCCATACCCCTGGGTGTCCCCATACCCTTGGGTGTCCCCATACCCCCTGGGCATCCCCCATACCCTGGGCATCCCCATACCCCTGGGTGTCACCCATGCCCCTGGGTGTCCCCATACCCCTGGGTGTCCCCATACACCCCAGGTGTCCCCATACCCCCTGGGTGTCCACATACCCCTGGGCGTCCCTATATCCCCTGGGTGTCCCCATACCCCTGGTGTCCCCCATACCCCTGATGTCCCCATACCCTGGGCATCCCCATACCCCCTGTGCGTCCACCATACCCCTGGGTGTCCCCATACCCTGGGTGTCCCCCATACTCCCTATGTGTCCCCCAAACCCCTGGTTGTCCCCCATACCACTGGGCGTCCCCATACCCCCTGGGTGTCCCCCATACCCCTGGGTGTCCCCCCATACCCCTGGGTGTCCCCCCATACCCCGGGTGTCCCCATACCCCTGGGTGTCCCCCATACCCTTGGGTGTCCCCATACCCCTGGGTGTCTCCCCATAACCCCCTATGTGTCCCCATACCCCTGGTTGTCCCCCATACCCCTGGGTGTCCTCCATACCCCTGGGCGTCCCCATACCCCTGGGTGTCCCCATACCCCTGGGTGTCCCCCTACCCCTGGGTGTCCCCCATATACCCTGGTTGTCCCCATACCCTGGCGTCCCCATACCCCTGTGTGTCCCCCATACCCCTGGGTGTCCCTCATATCACCTGGGTGTCCCCATACCCCTGGGTGTCCCCCATACCTCTGGGTGTCCCCATACCCCTGGGCGTCCCCCATATCCCCTGGGCGTCCTTCATACCCCTGGGCATCCTCATCTCCCTGGGTGTCCCCCATACCCCCTAGGTGTCCCCTTGGCATCCCCATACCCCCTGGGTGTCCCCCATACCCCTGGGTGTCCCCATACCCCTGGGTGTCCCCCCATACCCCTGGGTGTCCCCCTTACCCCTGGGTGTACCCCATACTCCCTGGGTGTACCCCATACCCCCTGGGTTGTCCCCATACACCTTGGGCATCCCCATACCCTCGGTGTACCCCATACCCCCTGTGTCCCCCATACCCCAGGTGTCCCCATACCCCTAGGTGTCCCCCATACCCCCAGGTGTCCCCCATGCTCCTGGGTGTCCCCTACCCTGGGCGTCCCCCCATACCCTGGGCATCCCCCATACCCCTGGGTGTCCCCCATACCCCTGGGCTTCCCCATACCCCCAGGTGTCCCCCATACCCCTGGGCGTCCCCATACCCCCTGGGCGTCCATACCCCTGGGTGTCCCCATACCCCTGGGTGTCCCCATACCTCCTGGGTGTCCCCATACCCCTGGGTGTCCACCATACCCCTGGGCATCCCCTATACCCCCTGGGCGTCCCCTATACCCCTGGGTGTCCCCCATACCCCTGGGTGTCCCCATACCCCCTGGATGTCCACCATACCACCTGGGCATCCCCATACCCCCTGGGCGTCCCCCATACCCCCTTGGTGTCCCCATACCCCTGGGTGTTCCCCCATACCCCCTATGTGTCCCTCCTACCCCCTGGTTGTCCCCATACCCCTGGGCGTCCCCCATACCCCTGGGTGTCCCCCATACCCCCTGGGTGTCCCCATACCCCTGGGTGTCCCCCCATAACCCTGGGTGTCCCCCATACCCCCTGAGTGTCCCCACATACCCTGGGTGTCCCCAAACCCCTGGGTGTCCCCATACCCTGGGTGTCCCCCATACCCTGGGTGTCTCCCCATACCCCTATGTGTCCCCTTACCCCTGGGTGTCCCCCATACCCCTGGTTGTCCCCATAACCCTTGGGCGTCCCCATACCTCCCTGGGTGTCCCCCATACACCCTGGGTGTCCCCCATACCCCCTGGGTGTCCCCCCATACCCCCTGGGTGTCCCCCATACCCCCTGGGCATCTCCCCTACCCCTGGGCGTCCCCATACCCCCTGGGCTTCCCCCATACCCACCAGGTGTCCCCAAACCCCTGGGCATCCCCCATACCCCCTGGTCGTCCCCCATACCCCCTGGGTGTCCCCCCATACCCTGGGTTTCCCCATACCCCTGGGTGTCCCCATACCCCTGGGCATCCCCCATACCCTGGGTTTCCCCATACCCCTGGGTGTCCCCCATACCCCGGGTGTCCCCATACACCCTGGGCGTCCCCATACCCCCTGGGCGTCCCCCCATACCCCTGGGTTTCCCCCCCATACCCCTGGGTGTCCCCATACCCCTGGGTGTCCCCATACCCCCTGGGCGTCCCCACCCCCTGGGGTCCCCCATACCCCTGGGTGTCCCCCATACCCCTGGGTTGTCCCCTATACCCCTGGGCGTCCCCATACCCCCTGGGCATCCCCATACCCCCCTGAGTGTCCCCATACCCCCTGGGCATCCCCCATACCCCCAGGGTGTCCCCCCATACCCCCTGGGCATCCCCCTTACCCCTGGAAGTCCCCCATACTCCCTGGGCTTCCCCATAACCCCAGGTGTCCCCCATACCCCTGGGCGTCCCCCATACCCCTGGGCGTCCCCCATACCCCCTGGGCATCCCCCCATACCCCTGGGCTTCCCCCATACCCCCAGGTGTCCCCAAACCCCTGGGCATCCCCATACCCCTGGTCGTCCCCCATACCCCCTGGGTGTCCCCATACCCTGGGTGTCCCCATACCCCTGGGTGTCCCCCATACCCCCTGGGCATCCCCATACCCCTGGGTTTCCCCCATACCCCCTGGGTGTCCCCCATACCCCGGGTGTCCCCCCATACACCCTGGGGTCCCCCCATACCCCCTGGGCGTCCCCAATACCCCTGGGTTTCCCCATACCGCTGGGTGTCCCCCATACCCCTGGGTGTCCCCATACCCCTGGGCATCCCCCATACCCCCTGGGCGTCCCCCATACCCCTGGGTGTCCCCCATACCCTGGGTGTCCCCTATACCCCCTGGGCGTCCCCATACCCCTGGGCATCCCCATACCCCCTGAGTGTCCCCCCTACCCCCTGGGCATCCCCATACCCCAGGGTGTCCCCCATACCCTGGGCATCCCCTTACCCCCTGGGCGTCCCCATACCCCTGGGCGTCCCCCATAACCCCAGGTGTCCCCATACCCCTTGGCGTCCCCCATACCCCCTGGGCGTCCCCATACCCCCTGGGCATCCCCCATACCCCCTGGGTTGTCCCCCATACCCCTGGGCATCCCCCATACCCCCTGGGTGTCCCCCATACCCTGGGTGTCCCCCATACCCCCTGGGTGTCCCCCATACCCCTGGGCGTCCCCCATACCCCTGGGTGTCCCCCATACCCCTGGGCATCCCCCATACCCCTGGGTGTCCCCATACCCCTGGGCGTCCCCCATACCCCCTGGGTGTCCCCATACCCTGGGTGTCCCCCATACCCTCTGGGTGTCCCCCATACCCCCTGGGTGTCCCCCATATCCCTGGGTGTCCCCATACCCCCTGGGTGTCCCCGATACCCCCTGGGTGTCCCCCATATCCCCAGGGTGTCCCCCATACCCCTAGGTGTCCCCATACCCAGTGTGTCCCCCAAACCCCAGGGCATCCCCCTATACCCCCTGGGTGTCCCCCATACCCCCTGGGTGTACCCCATACCCCTGGGTGTCCCCATACCCCCTGGGTGTACCCCATACCCCTGGGTTGTCCCCCATACCCCCTGGGTGTCCCCGTACCCTGGGTGTCCCCCATAACCCCCAAATGTCCCCATACCCCTGGGTGTGCTCCATACCCCCAGGTGTCCCCATACCCCTGGGCATCCCCATACCCTAGGCGTCCCCCCCCTGGGCGCCCCCATACCCCTGGTTGTCCCCTATACCCCCTGGGTGTCCCCATACCCCTGGGTGTCCCCCATACCCCCTGGGTGTCCCCCATACCCTGGGTGTCCCCCATACCCTTTGTGTGTCCCCCATACCTCCTGGGTGTCCCCATACCCCCTGGGCGCCCCCATACCCCTGGACATCCCCCATACCCCCTGGGTGTCCCCATACCCTGGGTGTCCCCCAATACCCCTGGGTGTCCCCATACCCCTGGGTGTCCCCCCCATACCCCCTGGACGTCCCCCATACCCCTGGGTGTCCCCCATACCCCCTGGACGTCCCCCCCATACACCCTGGGCATCCCCATACCCCTGGGTGTCCCCATACCCCTGGGTGTCCCCATACCCCTGGGTGTCCCCATAACCCCCAATTGTCCCCATACCCCTGGGTGTGCCCCATACCCCCAGGTGTCCCCCATGCCCCTGGGCGTCCCCCATACCCCCAGGTGTCCCGCATACCCCCTGGGCATCCCCATACCCCCGGTGTCCCCCTCACCCCTGGCCCCAGGGCCCTCCTGTCCGATGGACTGCTTCTCCTCCACCTCTACCCGACCCTGCCTCCTTCCTGTGGGCGTCCTGCCTGGCTGGCGGCAGGGGGATGAAGACCCTATGCCGCGTGTCCCTGGGGTCAGCCCTCACCAGGGACTCCCCCTGCCCCACTGCAGCCCTGGGGTTCTGAACTGAGCCCGACGGTGGGGTCTCCTGCCCAACGAGGCGGTGGGTCAGCTTGGGAGGACCCGTGGCTTCCAGATTCTTTGAAAGACTCCAGGCTTGGACCCTCTGTGTGCGGGCAGCGCGGGCCGGAGTGTCTGGGCAATGCCCGCCGTGTGCGGGCAGCGTGGGCCGTGAGTGTGTGGGCAATGCCCTCTGTGCGGGCAGTGCTGGCCGGGACTGTGGGCAATGCCCTCCGTGTGTGGGCAGCACGGGCCGGGACTGTGTGGGCAATGCCCTCCGTGTGTGGGCAGCACGGGCCGGACTGTGTGGGCAATGCCCTCCGTGTGCGGGCAGCGTGGGCGGGAGTGGGGCCAGCTTCTGCAGCTTAGTGCTCGCCAGCAGCCCCGACACAAACCCAATTACGGGGCGAATTAACTAAGAGTTACAGAGCAATGGGACCGATGAGACAAGCCTGGGCTGGAGTCAGGCGGGTCCTGGCGGGCGCAGGGGCACAGTGACCAGCTGGAAGGCCCATGGCCAGATCGTCCACGCCAGGCAGAGAGGTCAGTCTGCCCATGCCCGCAGCCGGCAGGAGGCTGCACACCTCCCTGGGCACCGCTGTGCTTCCCGAGGCTCTGCCAGGAAGGTTGGGTGGGTGTCCTGGGCTGTGGGGGCCAGGAGGTGACCTGGAAGGAAGCAGGGGGTGCTGGACACTGTCCCACTCACCCGAGTGGATCTTCTCTTTGTCCTTCAGTCCCACAAATTCCTTGTGGGTGGCTCTGAGGTCCCTGGAGGAGACGGTAGGTGTCCATTCGCATGCAGGGACAGGGTCCGCTTACAGGGAACATCCCCACCCCTCTCTGGGGCCAAGCTCCCTGCCCTGAGCCCTACTGTCCTGCACTCCTCAGAGCCGAGCTAAGATCGGCCCTGTCCTCTTCCTTCCAGAGCACTGCAAGAGGAGCGTGAGCACTGCAGGAGGAGCGTGAGCACTGCAGGAGGAGCATGAACACTGCAGGAGGAGCACAAGCACTGCAGGAGGAGCGTGACCACTTCAGGAGCGTGAGCACTGCAGGAGGTGTTAGCATGGCAGGAGGAGCGTGAGCACTGCAAGAGGAGTGTGAGCACTGCAGGAGGAGTGTGGAGCACTGAAAGAGGAACATGAGCACTGCAGGAGGAGCATGAGCACTGCAGGAGGAGCACAAGTACTGAAGGAGGCCCGTGAGCATTGCAGGAGGAGCATGAGCATGGCAGGAGGAGCATGAGCACTGCAGGAGGAGTGTGAGCACTGCAGGAGGAGCACAAGCACTACAGGAGGAGAGTGAACACTTGCAAGAGTGTGAGCACTGCAGGAGGAGCATGAGCACTGCAGGAGGAGCGTGAGCACTGCAGGAGGAGCATGAGCACTGCAGGAGGAGCACAAGCACTGCAGGAGGAGTGTGAGCACTGCAGGAGGAGTGTGAAGCACTGCAGGTGGAACATGAGCACTTCAGGAGGAGCACGAGCACTGCAGGAGGAGCATGAGCACTGCAGGAGGAGCGTGAGCACTGCAGGAGGAGTGTGAGCACTGCTGGTGGAGCACGAGCACTTCAGGAGGAGCACGAGCACTGCAGGAGGGAGCATGAGCACTGCAGGAGGAGGCGTGAGCACTGCAGGAGGAGGTGTGAGCACCGCTGGTGGAGCCGCGAGCACTTCAGGAGGAGCATGAGCACTGCAGGAGGAGCACAAGCACTGCAGGAGGGCGTGAGCACTGCAGGAGGAGTGTGAGCACTTCAGGAGGAGCACGAGCACTGCAGGAGAGCACCGAGCACTGCAGGAGGAGTGTGAGCACTGCTGGAGGGAGTGTGAGCACCTGCTGGTGGAGCACGAGCACTTCAGGAGGAGCACGAGGCACTGCAGGGGAGTGTGAGCACTGCAGGGAGGAGGCGTGAGCACTGCAGGAGGAGCATGAGCCGTACCCTAAGCAGCCATCAAGCTGCTTAGATGGAAACTCTGGGACCCTGACAAGTGGATCCCGTGACTCGAATGAGTCATTTTAGAAAGAAATTTCCAGGAAAGCTGACCCAGGAGGCAGGGCAGCTTAAACTTGTGCCGACCCATTGACCCCAAGCCCTGAGCCCCTGCTGGCCCCAGAGACTCCACAGCTCAGGGCCAGGGCTATACCCCCTTTCGCTCATGGCTCGAAACTGGCCCCCTCTCATTCCTGTTCTTCCCAGAAGCTCCGGAAACCTCGTCTCCAGCTCGCCACCTCCTACAGGAAGTGTCTAGGCGGGAGCTGTGCATGCAGCTGGGCCGGGCTGCGGCCCCAGCACACAGACGGGGTCCGGCTGCTGCCGTCTGGGTTAGTGTGTGTCGGGTTGGGGTGCTTAGGTTTTTCCCCAGCCACGCTTCTCGCCACGATCCGCTCCGTGTCTCCACACGCATTACTCTGGTCCTCGTGTGCCTGGCGTCGGCCACGGAGCCCCTCAGACACAGCTGAGTCGCCTGTGTGGGCTCTTTGGGCCAGTATTTCCTTGGTAAGTTTCAATCTTGTTGATCTATCCAGGGTTGATAGAGCAGTGTTGAAGTCTCCAACTACAATTGTGTTGCTGTCAATGTCTTCTTTGAAGTCTATTAGTAGTTGTTTTAGGTATTTTGCTGGCCCCTCGTTGGGTGCATATATGTTTAATGTGTGGGCTCTTTGGGCTGGGCAGCCCAGCCCTGACCTGTCGGCTCGGCACAGGGGAAGAATCTGAGGACAGAGAGAGACGCGAATACGGATGGCGCCAGCCCTCGAACCCTGCACCGCAGAGCAGGAGCGAGGTCCAAGAGCAGGCCCCCAGGGCCAGGGCGACCGTCCAGAGGCCAGGAGCTGAGCAGAGGCAGCGGTGGGGCCTCAGGGTGGCTGGACAGGCTGACCCTGGCAGTCCGTGCTCTGCGGGGTGACCTGTTCTCGTAGCCCTATTTCTGGGCTTTGCTCTCTGGGCACCCCACCTCAGAGACACCCCAAGTGCAGCCTGCCCCAGCCACCCATTGGGAGCTCCAAGGAGACCCCGTGTTTCCACAGACCCCCTGGTTCCTTCCACCCCAAAAGCAAAAGCCAGACACCACAGAGGTTTGGGGACGTGGAGCCACTCGGGAGAAACGAAAAGAACCATTCATTAGTCACCGATACACACCCGGGGGGCTCCTGTTGGTGTGTGTGTGTGTGTGTGTGTGTGTGTGTGCGTGTGGTATATGCGTCAGGGTGTACATAGGGGTGTGTGGAAGCGCGTGCGTGGGTGTGTATTGTGGGAATGCGCTGGTTGTGTGGGTGTATGTAGGTATATGTGTGTGGGCTTCTGTGTGGGTGTGTTTGTGCGCATGAGTGGGGGTATGGGGTGTGTGTATGTGTGTGGGACGTGTGGCATGCGTATGGGGTGAGACCCTCCATGCAGACGGAACCCAGCCTTCCTCAGAGTGGCTGAATGAACCCCCTGACTCTGGAGATTCCCTGCCTGTCGGAGTGGGCTCAGCCTCTCTCCTGGGGAGTCTGGCAGGGGTCTGGGGTCTCGGGGTCCTGCAGCCTGTGGGCGGGGTGGCCCTGGAGCCGTCCCTGCAGCCTGGTTTTGAAGGTTCCCGCAGAACCGCAGGAACTAATTTATTTGAAAACAGCCGCGCAATAAAGTATTTAAATGGCTGTGGCATCCTTCATATTTTATTTTTTCCTCTTGGAGGTTATGACAGATAACTCAGATTCATGAAATATATATTTTAAATGTCTTTACCCACCAAAAGGGCGATCCCGGCATGTTAATTAGAGCGGAGAGATGAAGCTTGATGCACAGAAGCAATTCATAATGGGGCTTATTAATCATCGGCTGTTTCCAAGAAAATAATTATGTTGGACAAATGATAATATTTTGCTCTTATAACTTTGTCTCTACATTTATTCAAAACTCCTCGTGCTTCCCATTTGGCATTCGATTAATTATTTTTGCAAACGCTGTGTTCGGCACTTGTTTCCTGATCTAACTCCTTCCTCGGGAAACTGGGGTCCCTCTCAGCGGGGCCCCAGCCTGTAGGTGCCCGGGCGGGTGGTTGCAGCTCTGGGGCGAGGGACAGTTTTCCGCCACACAGCTGGGGTGGGTTTGCTTGCGGGGTGGGTGATGCCGCGTTCTCTGTGAGCTCAAGCACAGGCCTGGGTTGCGGCGTTCGAGCCAGGCAGGTGACTGAGGGCCAGGCCTGACCGTCCAGTGCTGGCCAGACAGAATATCATCAACATTGTTATGATTTGGGTCTTGGGCCACACCGGCGGTGCTCAGGTCTTCCTCCTGGCTCTGCTCTCAGGGACCACTCACAGCGGGCTCCCGGACTTTATGGGACTCGAGAAACTGGAACCCTGGTCAGCCGGCCAGCTAAGGGCCTTCCTTGTGGCAGAGCATCCTCAGGCGGTGATACAGTGTCCACTCACTGCAACAATGTTGCCAACTGCTACAATGTTGCCAAATGCGTGGCTGTTGACTAGCCACACTGCCCGTGTTCCTGCTGTCTCATACAGGACTTCCGCTTTCCTTCCAACGTCTCCAGTTCTTGACTAGACAGTGGGGGCTCTCCTTGTGCTTGAGGGTTCCTGGTGCCTCAGAGAAGCCCTCCCCTCCTGCACTTGACTGGTCCCTCCCCCACCCCCACCGCGTCTGTCTGTGCATTTCCTCCACTGGGGCTCAGGCTCACGGGGCAGAGGGCACGTGCCCCCTCTGTCCTGGAGAAGGGCTGGGTGGCCAGACACAGGGTCAGCCTATGGGGCCTGGACCTCTGTTGCAGTCTTCTCCCAGCCGGGGTCCCTCCAGCCCAGAAGTTGCTGCTGGGCTCTGACTTCCGGGCCTGCCTCCGTGTGGGGACCCCCACCCGGAAGGCAGGGCTGGGCTGACGGTCAGGTGCATGAGCCGAGCAGTGCCCCAGACCCTGTCAGCACCGCCGGACCCCGACCCTGTCTTCAGGGCCTCCTCGGAGCCTGGCGTAGCTGGTCTCAGTTCCGGCTCCCCTGAACCCCACCTTGGTCTTTGCTCGAGACCACACAAGCCATGTTCTGTCCTTGCCGCTGCCCCTCTCCACCCGGCCCGTGTCCTTGACTGGTTTGGGGACTTGGGAAATAATAAGGCAGCCCCTGGCCTGCCCAGCTGAGCAGCTGAGAGGTGAGCAGTGCCGGCAGCTGTCCAAGGCCGCTGTGCTGGGCACGTCCACCTCTGAGGATGAGAACCCACCACTGTGTGGGGGTGTCATCTGGTCAGGGTCCCTGAGCTAGGGGTCCTGCTTGACTCCGACCCTGACCCATCAGCCCACTCCTGGGGCTTGGAGCCCCAGCCTGCCGCAGCCACAGTGCCCAGGCCTTACCTCGAGATCGTGTGGGGCTCGGCGGGTGGTGCTGGTGGTCCACTCACCCAGGGTCCACTCACCCAGGGTCCACTCACCCAGGATCCACTCACCCAGGGTCCACTTACACAGGGTCCATTCACCCAGGGTCCACTCACCCAGGGTCCACTCACCCAGGATCCACTCACCCAGGGTCCACTTACACAGGGTCCATTCACCCAGGGTCCACTCACCCAGGGTCCACTCACTCAGGGTCCACTCACCCAGGATCCACTCACCCAGGGTCCACTCACCCAGGGTCCACTTACACAGACATCTCCTCACTCCTTGGGGGTGCAGAGGGGGCCTTGGAGGTGAGGCTGGGGAGGGACATGGGGTGTCCACTCCTGCCCTCCTCATGCTGCCGTGACACTCACAGACATGGAAGGACAGAAGACACTCAGGGCGCGGGCTGGCCAGTGGGTCCCGCCACACTCTTCCCTCCATCTCTCCTGGTGCGGGTGATTTTGAGCAGCCACAGTCACGGAGTGCCCTCTGGGCAGTGAAGCCTGCCCCGGCCAGACCCACAGAGAGGCAGAAGTCTGTGAATGCTGCCCCGTCCCTCCCGGTGATTGCTGGTTTTAGACCATGGACTAGGCCTGGGCTGGGAGCCCGGGCTCTCGCCTGACCCGCTTTCCTCTCTTACGTCTGTCTGGTTTACTTAATCCTGTGGCGCCGCTGTGTCACCCAGGGCTGGTCCCCGGCACACATGACTCTTAGTGTGGCTTGACCGGGCTGGGGACGGGGGTGGCTGACCCGCCGGGCCTTGCCCACCGCCCCTGCCGTCCCCGCCTCATCACCTTCCCTGTTCAGGGAAAATGTCTCCAAATTCGGGCGCTGGCACTAATTATAGTGCAGATTGTGTGGGGGAATTCGCGGCCTGCGCCGTGCAATCCAGATTAAGCAATTAACCTTGATGTCACTGTAATTATTAAAATACTTTAGCAAAATGAACTAATTTCCCCACAGGATGTTGAGCTGAAATCAACTTTCACTCTCTTTAAGATGCCAAAATAGGGGATGTTAATGGGAAATTATGTTGGGGCGCCTCATCAATCAGTCTCGAGGCTGCAGAAGGACAGACGGATGGACGGGCGGCGCTGGCCCTGGGCCTGGGGCTGGACGCCGGCAGTTTCTATGCGTCCTCTGAGCCTCTGCTTCCGAGCTGGAGCCTGTGGCCGGGTTCCTTTGCTCCTGGAGGCCCTGGGCAGCTGGGCTGTCCCCGTGCTCAGAGACAAGCCCCTCCTGTGTGGCCCCTCGTTCCAGACCCCTCACTGCCTCTGCTGCTTCATCTCCAGGGAATGTTGGGGTCCGGCCAACTCCAGCCCCCGCCCTCCCCCACAGCCTGTCTTCCTCCACCGCCAGCCCCCCCATGGCCACGCCCACGTGCCCCCATATGGCAGCTCCTACTCCCTCCAACACCCACCAGACCCCTCCTAGGACGTGGCAGCCCCCAGAAACCTCCCAGAGGCCTCCCCTGGCCGGCCGCAGCAGCCTGTGTCTGGGCACTGCTGGCCCCTTGGCAGGTGCTGATGCTGCAGGGCCCAGTGAGGGAGAGGTGGGGCCCGGGCTCTGTCCCTGCCCTGAGCTGGCGCCGTGCTCTCCTGTGCCCCTGGCAATGGGAGCGGGCCCAGGCGACAGGGCCCCGCTGGCAGGACCAAGGCAGTTTTATAGTCTGATTTATTAGCATCACGCCTAGGGCCCCTCCGACCTCAGGAGCTTTTTTTCTTTTTCTTTTTCCTTTTTTTTATATTTTATTGAAACTTTAAATAATTTCTGAGTGCTTAAATCAAAGGGGAATGCGGTCCATAAAATTCTAGGAAGAAATACATTTATCAGTTTGTGCGACCCTGTCTCCCTGCGTGCTGGCTCTGATGCCTGGGGCGGCTTGGGGGGTTCCGGGAGTCGCTCCTGCCCTGGACCTGGCCCCAGAGGACCGAAGGGGGGCAAGACCCACCTACAGCTCAGCAGGACCGAGGGGCACCTGGGCGCCATGCGGGCTCAGCTCCGTCCCCCCTTGACCGGTAGCTCTGAGCCCGTGGAGTTGACCAGGGTGAGCTGAGGTACAGCGTCAGGGCTAGATTCTCCTCCAGGCTGTCAGCAGCACCCTGGGGGACCCAGGACAGGCCCCTCAGCTGGACCAGAGCCGCTGCAAGCCACTGGTAGACACGCCAGGCCCACGCGTCGGGCACAGCTTTGGGGATTCACTTCCCCGGACACAGCTGCCGCCCACGCTTTCTGTCTGTCCTGCAGCCCTGCAGACGGGGTGCCCCGCTCGGGTTGCCCCCGTACCCTGTCCGCCCGTGTCCTGCGCTGTGGGTGTGGCTGCAGCTGGCCGAGCTGGCACGTCCACGGGCCCTGTCAGCGTCTGTGGCCCCTGACTCCACAGCCCTGTGCAGCTTCTGTCAAACATGTCTACGAGACACACCTTTTTTTTTTTTTTTTTTTTTTTTTAAGACTTTCTAATTCGGCCATAAAATTTCAGCTTCAGGTTAAAATGTGGATGAGGGACCCGGCCCAGGAGTTAATAATGTTATGGCCTTTCAGTTCACGTCTTGAGGTTTGAGTGTAAGTGGAGAATTAATGTCAAGGCAGTGTTTCAGCCGCGTGGCCTTTCCAGCCTGAAGCTTCATGCTCCCGAGTGAAGACACGTCCCAGCCCCCAAACTGCTCCACGAGGGCGACTTGCCCTGTGCCCCCTGGCCCGGCCCTGCCTCCGCACCTTCGGGAGGGCATTGCTCTGGTCCTCTCGTGCCGGCTGACCTTTGTACAAGGAGAAACTCAGGTGACCCATTTCAGGGGCAGAAATCCAATGCCAGAGCCCAGCTCACCGCAGAATCTGGCCTGGGAGCTCTGGAGGAGGCAGCAGGGGCAGAAAGCAGGGGGCTCCCCACGAGGGTAAGAGGCCGGGAGCCACACCCAGGGAGCTGACTCTGGCAGGGGAGACACCAGCAGGGACGGGGCAGTGGAGACACGGGCAGGGCCGGTGCTGGGAAGGACCCTCAGGGCGCGTCTTCACCCTTCAGTGCTGGAGGTTCAACCCCGGGGAGGCTCGAGGCTGGTGCCTTGCCCGCGTCGGGGGCATGTTCCGAGGAAGCAGCTGACGTCCCTGCAGGGTCCATGGTGGGCACCATCTGTCCGACTGTCCACCAGCAGAGAAGCTTTCATGCTGAGTTGGGGTCCCCATGTGGCCCGGCTTTCCCCCTTCTTCCCATCTGCGGCATCCTGGACTGGGGCTCGCCCGCCCGGAGCTGCGGCCATGCGCTCTGCTGCGCTAGAACCCGGGACTGGTGTCCACATGCTCGTGGGCCGTTGAAGGGCCTCATGGCCCCACTGAGGTCTGGGCTGGCCTTGCCGCCGCTGTCTTCAAATCTGTGCATGCATCTGCTTGAACCTGGGCATGTGCACACACATGTATCTGCTGGGCACATACACATGTAGCGTCTGCACACCTGCTGCCAACGACGTGTGTCGGAACATACAGGTGTGACGATGCGTACAGGTGTGTACACATGTTCAGGTTAGGTGTGAGCAGGTGTGAAGATGCATCAGGTACGTGCCTGAGTCTGCCGCGATCACACGAGGTGTATGTGTGTGTGTGTGTGTGTGTGTGAGTCTGCGGCGCCGCGCGGCTCAGCGCCTGCCCGCCTAGGCCTGGACTCCCCCACACCCCCTGGCAGCTCTGTTTGCTCTAGTTTTGGGGCCGTTCGGGGTGCTTGGGCTCAGCGCCCTCTAAACGCACAATCTGATTCGTGGCCTTCCACTGAACTTGACCCCCCAGAGCGAATGAGCCGCTTGTGGACTGACGGTGGCTGCTCTTACGACTCAGACGCAGAGGCTGCTCGGCCGTCTGAACCTGTCTCCGTCCACTGCTCGCAGTCGATGCCTTGGAGGGCTGGCTCTCGGCACGCGTCTATCCTCTGAGTCTGCCGTGGACAGCCCAGGAGCAGGTCTGGCCAGGTCAGGGTGGAGAGAGGACAGGGAGTGGGTTAGGAGTGCTGGCGGCAGAGCTGCCTTCCTGGGGTGGACAGGGCGGTGAAGGCAGAATGTGACTCAGTCTCACGTCTCTGCCTTCACTGGCCCTGTCCACTCTAGGACTCACTGCTTGTCCGGGGCCGTTTGTCCACTCTAGGACTCACTGACTTGTCCGGGGCCGTTTGTCCACTCTAGGACTCACTGCTTGTCCGGGGCCGTTTGTCCACTCTAGGACTCACTGCTTGTCCGGGGGCCGTTTGTCCACTCTAGGACTCACTGACTTGTCGGGGCTGTTCCAGCCATGGCTGAGGGTCAGCTCTGGAGGACATTGTGGCTGCTCAGGCTTGAAGCCCAAGTTGCACCCCCACAGCAACGGCGATTCAGACACCAGGACATGGAAGGGGGCTGCAGGCCCCACGTAGACTTGCGTGTACACACAGACACATCACAACACACATGGAACACAGACATATGCACACATACACAGAACACATGCACACATGTGTGCACGCATGGACACACACATCATACACTGCCAGACACATGTACAAGGACATATGCACTCTATATACACATGTAATAGATGTGCATCACACAGACATGTACACAAAACCCATATGCATGTTCACACAAACCTCATGCATGCACACATAATCACATACCACCACACATATGTACACACTACACATCCAAGGCACCACACATACCGATCATCACATACATATCACACATGTATACACATCATTTATGTACATGCCATCTCTCACATGCACACACCATCACACACATGCACACACCACCACACACATGTTCATGTCACCACACACATGCACACACCATCACACATGTTCATATCACCACACACATGCATATACCATCACACACATGTACATACCACCATACACATGCACACACCATCACACACATGTGCACACTATCACACACATTCACACACTATCACACAAAGCTACACATTAACACATATGCACATGCCACCACACATATGTACATGCCACCACACATATGCACACACAATCACACACATGTACGCACCATCACACACATGCACACACCACCATACAATGTACATAACACCACACACATGCACACACTATCACACATGCATATACCACCATCACACATGTACATACCACACACATACATGACAGCACATACATGCACAACACCATCACACACATGCAAACACATGAACACACAGCCACACACATGTACGCACCATACACATATACACATTATACATATGTATACAGCATCGCACACATGTACATACCACCACACACATGCACACACCATCACACACATGTACACAACATATACCTGTACAGCATCCCACAGGTGCATAGGCACAGGCACACACCATGCTCACAGATGTGACTCATGGACACAGGCTCGGGCTGTGGGGATATCAGTGTCCTGTGTGCAGGAGAAACTGGAATTGGTTGGAACTGGCTGGAGCTGGCCGGAGCTGGCTGGAGCTGGCTAGAGCTGGCCGGAGCTGGCCGGAGCTGGCTGGCAGGTTTTAGGCAGCGACAACCCAGGGGAGCAGTGGGGCCGTAGGAGCCGCACTCACCTGGGGCCCCAGAGGGTGGGCAGGGGAGCAGGGGCAGTTGCTGGTGGGCTGAGCCTGGGGGCCTGTGGCCTGTGGCTCATGGTGGAGGGGGCCACGGCACCAGGGGCGTTGGGCTCCCTGGAGTGGGCTCGGCTGTGGCCCCTGGTTCCTCGACCTGGGCCCAGGCCGCCCAGCATCCGTTTCCCCCAAAGGCTTTGCCGCAGAGATATTTCTGCTTTATTTACATTAAAAATCAACAGATGTTAGAAGTTAATGTCATTTATTATATAAAATGTGATGACAATACAATTAGTATTTTTTTAAACTGTAATTGTAAAATTGACCTTATTAAAATTCCACTTCCCCCATCATTAAAAAAAAAACCTAATTACTTCTGGTAATTGGACCAGAAATGACATTTTCAGCTCATTAATATTCAGTGAATTGTTTGGGAGCCGCCCGGCCTGCCCGCCCTTCCCTGCCGGGCCCTGGAGGGAGGGCCTGGGTCTGGGTCTGAGGGAAGTTGGGGAGCAGCTGGTGGGCCCGTCCACAGGCACCAGCGGGGAGGGCTCAGAGCGACGCCAAACTGCACATGACCCGAGCCCTGTGACCCGAACCACATGACCCCAAAGCACATGACCCTGAGCCCTGCGACCCCAAGCCCTGTGACCCGAACTCCATGACCCCAAAGCACATGACCCTGAGCCCTGCGACCCCAAGCCCTGTGACCCCCGAACTCCATGACCCCAAAGCACATGACCCTGAGCCCTGGACCCCAAGCCCTGTGACCCCGAACTCCATGACCCCAAAGCACATGACCCTGAGCCCTGCCACCCCAAGCCCTGTGACCCAAACCATATGACCCCAAAGCACATGACCCTGAGCCCTGTGACCCTGAGCCCTGTGACCCTGAACTCCATGACCCCAAAGCACATGACCTTGAGCCCTGTGACCCCGAACCCTGTGACCCCGAACTCCATGACCCTAAAACACATGACCTTGAGCCCTGTGACCCCGAGCCCTGTGACCCCGAACCCCATGACCCTAAAACATATGACCCTGAGCCCTGAGACCCCGAGCCCTGTGACCCCGAACCACATGACCCCCAAAGCACATGACCCTGAGCCCTGTGACCCGAGCCCTGTGACCCCGAACCCCATGACCCTAAAACATATGACCCTGAGCCCTGAGACCCCGAGCCCTGTGACCCCGAGCCCTGTGACCCCGAACCACATGACCCCAAAGCACATGACCCCGAGCCCTGTGACTTCCAACCATGTTGGCTGCTGGGCAGTGTTGGGGCCAGGGGTGCCCTCAGGGGCGTGGGGTCTCCTGTCCTGGCGTGAGCACCGCGACTGGAGCTGGTGGCCGAGAGGGAGCCCAGCCCCGTGGCCATGAAAGTCATGCTGCACTTCTGGTGGGGGGCTGCGGCGCAAGGGAGGCCCTGACATAGCAGCAGCGTATCACACACACACACACACACACACACACACACACAGAAGACAGACTCAGAAACACATAGACACAGACACACACAGGTACAGCCACAGAGGCACAGACCCACAGGCGTACAGACACACAGCACACACAGGCGCACAGACACAGATACACACACAGACACACAGACAGATCGACAGACACACAAGCAGGCGCATGCAGGCGTTCATACCAGCTCAGGTATGCCTGTGGCCTGCTGCTTCCTTGCTGTGTCCTCGACTCCTGGGTGCCACTGGCTGCTGTGTGGGGCCAGGCTGGGCTGCCCCTGGGCCTGGCAGAGCTGGGTTAGGGCTGGGTGCCCTGGGTGCAGAGCTGGGTTAGGGCTGGGTGCCCTGGGCACAGAGCTGGGTTAGGGTTGGGTGCCCTGGGCACAGAGCTGGGTTAGGGCTGGGGTGCCCTGGGCGCAGAGCTGGGTTAGGGCTGGGTGCCCTGGGCACAGAGCTGGGTTAGGGTTGGGTGCCCCTGGGTACAGAGCTGGATTAGGGTTGGGTGCTCCTGGGCACAGAGCTGGGTTAGGGTTGGGTGCCCCTGGGCACAGAGCTGGGTTAGGGCTGGGTGCCCTGGGCACAGAGCTGGGTTAGGGCTGGGTGCCCTGGGCTCAGAGCTGGGTTAGGGCTGGGTGCCCTGGGCACAGAGCTGGGTTAGGGTTAGGTGCCCCTGGGCTCAGAGCTGGGTTAGGGCTGGGTGCCCCTGGGCACAGAGCTGGGTTAGGGCTGGGTGCCCTGGGCACAGAGCTGGGTTAGGGCTGGGTGCCCCTGGGCACAGAGCTGGGTTAGGGTTGGGTGCCCCTGGGCACAGAGCTGGGTTAGGGTTGGGTGCCCATGGGCACAAAGCTGGGTTAGGGCTGGGTGCCCCTAGGTGCAGAGCTGGGTTAGGGTTGGTACCCCTGGGCGCAGAGCTGGGTTAGCGCTGGGTGCCCCTGGCCTGGCAGAGCTGGGTTAGCGCTGGGTGCTCATGGGCACAGAGCTGGGTTAGGGCTGGGTGCCCCTAGGTGCAGAGCTGGGTTAGGGCTGGGTGCCCATGGGCACAGAGCTGGGTTAGGGCTGGGTGCCCCTAGGTGCAGAGCTGGGTTAGGGCTGGGTGCCCCTGGGCTCAGAGCTGGGTTAGCGCTGGGTACCCCTGGGCACAGAGCTGGGTTAGGGCTGGGTGCCCCTGGGTACAGAGCTGGGTTAGGGTTGGGTGCCCCTGGGTACAGAGCTGGTTTAGGGCTGGGTGCCCTGGGTACAGAGCTGGGTTAGGGTTGGGTGCCCCCTGGGCACAGAGCTGGGTTAGGGGCCAGGACTACCATTTCCAAATGGGGAAAGGGCTGAGCTGGGCAGTGACGCCACTGATTGTGGGGAGAGTGTGCGGGGGGGTGTGTGTGTGGGACGACTCGCCCCCTTCCTTGGGAGGAGCCCGCAGAGGCAAGGAGGGCCCTGGAGGCCACAGTGTCCCTCAGCCTGCGGTGCGGCGGGGTCATGTGGGGGTCATGGGATTTTCTTAAGGGGCGTCTGTTTTCTGGTCTGATCACCTTTGTCCAGAGTCTAGCCTAATCTCCAAGCCCTTGTGGGTGTCTTCTTGTGGCCCGTGACTCTCCCCAGCTCAGCAAGGTCACTCAAGCCATGGGCTGGGCCGGAGTCCCTCCCCAGGCTGTCCGGTCCCTCACACTGCATCTCTTAGTCCCCGCTGAGCTCTGGACAGAGCTGGCTGCCGTGGTCCAGGGCCAGGCTGCTAGCCTCAGCTGGTGCATCTACACAGGCTGCTGTAGCGCCTGGAGCTCTCCACTGAGCTGAGGGGACACCCCTGGGTCCCCGGCTCAGGGCCCTGGCCCTCTGGCCTTGTTAGGGTGCTGGGCTGTGAAGGCAGGAGCGGTCAGAGCACACAGCAGAAGGACGTCCAGCCCAGTGGGAGGGGGCCGTTTCAGCAGGACTGTCCAGGGTCTGCTGGGCAGCTCTTTCTGGTCACTGTGGGGATGGGCCGTCTGGGACTCTGGGCTGGGACCTGTCATGGTGCCGTTGGGGAAAGCTACGGGGCCCAGCGCAGATGGTCAGTCCATGCCCAGCAGAGAGAGGGCGGCCTCTCCTTGGACAGAAGCTAGCAGCTGTCCAGGAAATCATGAATATTCATGAGGACAGTGAGCACCAGCAGGGAGCAACGTGGGAGGTCTGGAAGCTCCCAACACTCCCTTCCCTCCGGCCGCCCTGTCCAGCCTGCTCACGTGCCCTGCAGAAGCCACTGTCCGGGTGAGAGCCCAAGGGCGCAGCAGGCCAGCTGCCTGGGGAGAGCTGCCCACAGCCTGCTGTCTGCCCTAGCTTGGCCTCCTGCAGGACTCTGCGGGCTGGGAAGGAGCCGGGCAGGCGAGCCGGGGCCACCGGGGGCCTCGCGTCTGCCTCAGCCCTGACTCCTGCACTTTCCTCTCTCTGCGGGCCTGTGCCCTGAATTTCCAGGAGCTGCTTGTGGCGCCTAATAAAAATGCCCAATAAATTGGACACCGTCCGCTTGGGACGCCATATGCAAATGGCAGCGCAGTCCCTGATTAGACCCTGTGCCCTCCTGGGAGGCTGGTGCCAATGGCTGCCTGTTCCCTGGCGCAAAGGGCTATAAAAGATAACGGCAGGAGCTCTCCAGTCCGAGCGCCTCAATCTCCATATCAATGCAGGCGCCCTTTGCTAGCTCAAGCAACTGAATAGCAGAGCAGGTGCTCCCTCCGCTCCTCCCCCTTGGCGGCTGCTTCTTTTCCATTTACTCCTGATTCCCAAACATTGGGCAGGGCTGGCCAACAATGCAATTAATTACCTGGGCACTCGGGCCCTTGGATCTGCGCCTCTGGGCAGCTACACGGTAGTCACCTGGGCGGAGGTTGGTCAGCAGGGGCTGGAGGGCACGGGGGAGGGCAGGTCAGCTCCCCACCCCAAGCCTCCACGACTGCAGGCAGACAGGAGGGCTGCGAGGAGCCACACACATGTGGACAGACAGGGTGTCCCTGCAGAGCCCACGTGAATAGCGTTGCCCAGCAGAGGTGACTGTGGCCGGCGGGACAGTCTAGGAGAGTCCTTGCAATCACCTTCCCCAGGGGACGTTGTGCGGCCAACACATTCGCTCCTTACGCCACCAGCGCCCACCGCTCTCACCGTCTCCCTGTCGCCTCCCCTCCTCCTCCGCACCCTCACCCTCCTCACCCTCACCTCACCGTCATCATCAGAGCTGACAGGTCATGTGCCACTGACCTGTGAGCTCTGGGGCTGGCTGCAGGTCTCATGGGCTGTTTTCTCAGCTGAAGTGAATTTTGCCAAAGGCCATTTGGAAACTGGGAGTCACAGACTGTTGATCTGGTCAGGACACGGTCTAGCTTTGCACACCTGAGCATCCCTGAGCGCACCTGAGCACACCTGAGTGTACCAGAACACACCTGAGCATACTTGAGCATACATTTGAGTGTACCTGAGCACACCTGAGTGTTCCAGAACACACCTGCGCATACTTGAGGCATATCTGAGCACACCTGAGTGTACCAGAGCACACCTGAGCATACCTGAGTGTACCTGAGTGCACCTGAGCATACTTGAGTTTGCCTGAGCATGTCTGAGCACACTTGAGTAATGTGAGCACACCTGAATATACCTGAGTTTACCTGAGCACACCTGCGTGTACCTGAGCATACCTGAGGGTACATTGAGCACACCTGAGTATACCTGAGCACCTGAGCATAGCTGAGCCCATCTGGGTGTACCTGAGAACATCTGAGCATACCTGAGTGTACCTGAGAATACCTGAGGACATCTGAGTATACCTAAACACACCTGAGTATGTTTGAAGACACCTGAGCATACCTGAGTGTACCTGAGTACACCTGAGTGTACCTGAGCACACCTGAGCATATCTAAACTCACCTGAGTGTGCCAGCGTGCACTGAGTGTATCTGAGGACACCTGTGCATACCTGAGCACACCTGAGTCTACCTGAGCACACCTGAGCATATCTAGATTCACCTGAGTGCACCGGAGTGCACTGAGTGTACCTGAGCACACCTGTGCATACCTGAGCACACCTGAGTCTACCTGAGCACACCTGAGCATATCTAAATTCACCTGGAGTGCGCCGGAGTGCACTGAGTGTACCTGAGCACACCTGTGCATACCTGAGCACAGCTGAGTGCCCTGCACACTGTCCGCGTTTCCCCTACCCGTCTTCGTCCCTCTCTCTCAGGGCTGTTCCCCTGACCCCCAAGTCCTGCTGGCGAGGTGCTGCCCCAGGGCCACCAGGTAGACCCCAGTGCTCTCATCCTCTGACTTCAGGGTGGGAGTGGAAAGCCCGTGGTGCTGGCTGGGGGTGCGGGGAGCAGCTCGGTCCTCCCTGCCCGTGAACTTTCCGGCGGTGCTCTGAGCCGGGCACGAGAGAGGGCGGGCGCCTGTGCCTTGTCAGGGAAGTACCTGGCACCCCCTTTCTCCAGGAGCAAAGGAGACCCGAGGGCTTGGGCAACCCTGTGCTGAGCAGGGATGGTGTCCAAGCCCCTGAGCCTGGGGTCCCCAGGAGGCTGCAGAGAGCTATGGGGGCACAGGGCGGAGATCTCAGCTCCGGGGGCCGAGTTGGCGTGAAACCAGGTGTTTATCTGGAAGAATCCAACCCCACAATCCCAAAGGTGTCCCCGCCCCCCGCAACTCCTGCACATGTGGTGGGAGCGTGTGGGCCCTGGAGACACCTGGACCCCCTCAGCCTTCTCCAGAGGGTCCCAGCAATGGGCTTGTGAGTGGGACCTTCTTGTAAAGAAAATAATTGTGTGTTAGGTTCATTATTTTCCTTGACATTCACTTTTTCCACTGGAAAACCTGCTCCCAGCTAAGATAAAATCCAAGTAAAGCCTGACCCAGAATCCAGTCTGCCTGTCCCACTAATCCAGGAAACCTAATTAACTGGTTCTGCTCTTCCAGGTCTGCAGCTGGCCGGGCGCTTCTCTGGGGTAACAGGCTGGGAGAGAGAGGGTCACCCTCCCCACAATCACAATTAAAATGCTTTTATACTATTTTAGTGGTAATTGAGCGAACCCGGCAATTTGTACTGATCCTCCCAGTTAAAGCAGTCGGGGCAGCACCCAGAGCCTGTGGGCGGTGGGCTCAGACTCCCCGTGGGTCCTGGCAGCGCAGGGGCCGGCCCGCCCTGGATTCTTGCCTCTGGTTGCCTGGTCCTGCCGTGGCCAGCAGCTTCCTGCCCTGTCCCGCCCTATTGCTCTCAGGGGCTTGGCACGGGCTTCACTTGTGAGGGGCCCAGGGACCCCTCAAGAAGAAAAGGAAAAGAAAAGCAAGTTTCAGCCACGGAGGATGAGGGGGTCCAACCAGAATCAGCTCACCACCGGCACCAGCAGCTCATGCCAGGAAGCTGCGGCCTCTGGCGGTTTGTCAGCGGCTCAGGGTGGGGGTTTGGTCTCACCCTGCCTCCCTCAGATACACCAGTCTCGTGTGTCACGCGTGTGATCGCGTGTGAGTGCATGTGCGTTGTGTGTGTGCAGCACACCTACGCCGTGATCACGTGCACACCTGTGCGTGTGGACATGCGGTGCCCCCCCTCCACACACAGGCATGGATTCTTCTAGGTCGCCACTGAGTCGGCCTGTTTGGCTGAGGTTTCCGGCCAGGCCCATCCGCCTCTTGGCTTTGCCCTTCCGGCCCCGCCGGGAGCCAGCCAGGGTGTAGGCTGGTGGCCGGGTTAGGACGGGCGCAGGGCGAGGCCCGGCGGCAGCGGCCTGGGGACCAGCGGCTCATGCCTGGGTCTATTTTTAGATGCAGTTTGCTTCCACGGTCTGCTCGGCTGCTAAATGAACTCATTTTTAATCAAAAATTGCTCTCATTAATTATCAGCTCTGCAATCAATATTCATTTTAATTCAGCTGATCAAACTCCCTCCTGGGTCCTCCCCCTGACTCACCACACACACACTTGCATGCACACAGATGCACACAACATACTCACACACATGCACGCACTTGCACAATACTCATACACATGCACACTCATGCACACCCACATGCATACACATGCACACCTACATACATACAGACATATACACACCCACACCCACATGTATACACATGCACACCGACATGCACACACATATACACACATACACACCCACATGTACACAATGCATACACTTGCACGCCTACATAAATGCACACACGCACACTGTTGCACGTCTACATGCACGCACACATGCACACACACCTACAATCATGCACACATGCACACACAGTTGCACGCCTACATGCACTACACATGCACACACATGCACACACATGCACACACCGACACCTACAATCATGCACACATGCACACAGTTGCACGCCTACATGCACACACAATGTACACACATGCACACCTACAATCATGCACACATGCACACAGGCACACGCATGCACACGGTGCCTTGAAAGGCTTGTTTCCATCAGGGCTGGCTCCTCCTTCAGAGGTGACTTGTCCGCCTACAGCCTTGCCTTCCTCACAGCCGGGGCCTCTTCATTCCCTGGCAATGGGCGAGAGCGAGCACAGTCACGGCCCTGGGAGGCCGGACCCTTCTTGGGGAGCAGGAGTCCGGGGGGTCCGGCTGTCACTCTGACCCGGGAGACTCGCCACGGGGGGCTCCTCACTCCCGACCCTAGCAGGGCTCTAGGCCCCCGGTCCGGGGTGGGAGCGGAGTGTGGCCTCAGCCCCCGTAGCCCCGCACCCGGCTTGGCCAGGTCAGGGTCGCTCTGTGCTGGTGCTGTGAAGGCGAGAGAGTGGCCGCTCGTGCAGACCTTCCTGCCCCTGCTTGGGCTGTGAGGGCTGGAGCCTTCCGGAGCTAGTGGCCTCCCATGGGCGAGGGTCCAAGAGGCTGCGGGGCTGGTCAGCATGAGAGTGTGAGTCGCAGCTCGGCTCGCTTCACCTGCCCCAGACATCTCGTCTACACTGTGGGGCGGGCCTGTCTACATTGCACAACACACATGTCTACACTGTGGGCGGGCCTGTCTACACTGCACAACACACATGTCTACACTGTGGGCGGGCCTGTCTACATTGCACAACACACATGTCTACACTGTGGGCGGGCCTGTCTACACTGCACAACACACATGTCTACACTGTGGGCGGGCCTGTCTACACTGCACAACACACACGTCTACACTGTGGGGCGGACCTGTCTACACTGCATAACATACACAACTACACTGTGGGGCCAGCCTGTCTACACTGCATAATACACACATCTACACTGTGGGGCCAGTCTGTCTACACTGCACAACACACACATCTACACTGTAGGACAGCCTGTCTATACTGCACAAATCACATGTCTACACTGTAGGACAGCCTTCTACACTGCATAACACACCCGTCTACATTATGGGACAGGCCTGTCTACACTGCACAACACACAGGTCTGTCTACACTGTAGGACAGCCTGTCTACACTGCACAACACACTCGTCTACACTGTGGGGTGGATCTGTCTACACTGCACAACACACATGTCTACACTGTGGGGCGGGCCTGTCTACACTGCACAATGCACTCACCTACACTATGGGATGGGGCTGTCCACACTGCAGAACAGTGCTTACAGTTGGGTGGGCCCTCCATGGTGTGTCCTGTCCCGGAGGTGGGAGTGACCTCAGAGTGGCCCGTGTCCTCTCTCCCTCCCCGTCCGTACCGGGCCCTGGCTGGGAGCACGAGCCTGAGTTTGGAGGGTCCTGGCCGAGTCCCTGGGGAGAGGCGAGAAGAGCGTCTCTTACACGTGCTCATGCACCAGCCTCCCGGCGCACCTCCTGCATGCGGCAGAGCGGTGCCGGACCACAGCCCCGCCGTGGCCACAGAGGGTGCTGCTGTTTGTGCCACTGGGCAAACGTGGGGGTGTCTGTGGCGTGTGCATCGAGGCACCCGCCCCAGTGAGTCTGTTCCGTCACCCGGAGAAGCTTGTTCCAAGGTCCCATGACAGCAGCAAGCATCGATTCTGCACTTAATTCCATCATTTCTTATTTATGAGTTGGCTGATGCGGCGTCCAGTGAATTCCCGTGTGTATTCCTCGAAGACGAACACGCTGGTCATTGGGAAGGGCCCCTTCTGTATCTCGTGACTGTGGCCGTGGCTGCCAGCCTGCTTCCGTCCCACCTGGAGATTCTGGCTCACCTGACACCGAAAATGTGCGTTTCCTTGTCTTGCTGTCGCATGAATCTTAGGCTGTCTCGGCTTTCTGTCATTTTCTTTCAAAAGTCTTTCGCTGAATTATTTGATTTCCGTCTGAGCCCGGGTCTCCGAGTCTTGGCAGGAACCCTGAGCTCCCCAGCCTGTGCGTGGCAGGTGCGGGGTGGAGCTGGCCTGGCCCTGACTGGCGGGGTATCCCCCTGCCGAGCCCTGACCGATGCGCCTTCCTCACTCACCCTCTCGCACCCTCCCGGGGATGGCTCTCCGTCTACCTCCGCTAAGGCTGAGGGTCTGGGGTTGGCACTCTGAGGGCGCTGACGGGAGTGCCCAGTGCCCGGTACCGGGGCTCGGGGCAGCCTGGTGCCCTTTGCTCTCACTCTGATGCTTCCCTGCTGCCGCGCTGGAGCTGCCGTGTTTTGTTTTGGTAGAGTCAGAGGATCACACCTAATTAGGCGCGGCCACCGCCAAGCGTTTAATTGCAATCTCTGAATATCTGCCCCCTTCTGGAGCCGCGTGGCGAGTCCTTAATTACTGTCTAGCGAGGCTGTTTCTGTCAACGAGGAATCAGCCGGGCCGCAGCCGAGCCTTCCCTCCCCCACTACATCCTCTCTGGACCGCTCTTAGAGGTCAGACCCCTAGAGCAGCAAATGGTTCGATTTTCTTGCAGAGCCAGAGGCCGCCGAGACAGCCGGTGGCATCTCTGCACACCTTCGCCACCTTCTCCGGACGCCTCTTTCATCCGAATGGAAGAACGCCAATTAGCTATAAACTGATTACCCACGGCACGATCAGGGTCATTGCTTTGCAACAAATCAATCAACAAAATGCTAATTACGGCGGGTCCTTTAGACTGGGATTAATCTATTAGTAATTAAAGTGAAGTGCGGATCCAACCTCCGCCGTAATTGTCGCCGAAAGGCACAGATGTCTTTGTTGACCGATAAGACGGCTCTTTCTCCCGCAGAGGGACCCGTCCTCTTGGAGAGGGAGTGACACTGTCTGGTGACTTTGGGGGCGCTCTTGAGAGCGTAAAGCAGGAGGTGTGTGGGGAGCAGGGGCCTTTTCTCAGATTCATTTCTAATTTAATTTGCATTTTTATTGTGTGTGTAAAGGAGCTTTATGTTTTCCTAAGGCAGTGTGTTAAACCTGGGGCCCCCCTCCACCTCTCACGCTGAGTCTCTCCTCTGGTGGACGGTGGCGGGGCTATAAGGGCAGTGCAGACGGGGGCCAGGCCCAGCCCCCCCGCCCCTCATACCTCTGCAGCAGCTGCCCGCTGCCCTGACCGTGGTGGAGGAAGGGGCATGTTGTACCCAGGGCTGGTGGCAAGGCTGAGCTTCTCTGTCTTAGAAGCTGGCCTTAGGAAGCAGGCCGGGAGCAGCAGAGTCTGTGGGGCTGGGAGCTCGGCCTAGAGGTGTTAGAGCATGGAGGGGCTGGGCCCCTTGGTGGGCTGGAGGAGCGGTGAGTGTACCCCAACACTAGCACTAACAATCACAATGCTGGGACCCCAGCAGTAACCAAGTAGGGAGTACTCAGGAGGACCAGCAGTAACCAGGTAGGGAGTGCTCAGGAGGACCAGCAGTAACCAGCTAGGGAGTAGTCAAGAGGACCAGCAGTAACCAGGTAGGGAGTACTCAAGAGGACCAGCAGTAACCAGGGAGGGAGTACTCAAGAGGACCAGCAGTAACCAGGGAGGGAGTACTCAAGAGGACCAGCAGTAACCAGGTAGGGAGTGCTCAGGAGCACCAGCAGCAACCAGGTAGGGAGTACTCAGGAGGACTAGCAGTAACCAGGTAGGGAGTACTCAGGAGGGAGGACCAGCAGTAACAGAATAGGGAGTACTCAGGAGGACCAGCAGTAAGCAGGTAGGGAGTACTCAGGAGGACCAGCAGTAACCAGGTAGGGAGTGCTCAGGAGGACCAGCAGTCAGCGGGTAGGGAGTGCTCAGGAGGACCTGCAGTAACCAGGCAGGGAGTACTTAGGAGGGACCAGCAGTAAGCAGGTAGGGAGTGCTCAGGAGGACCAGCAGTAAGCAGGTAGGGAGTGCTCAGGAGGACCAGCAGTAAGCAGGTAGGGAGTGCTCAGGAGGACCAGCAGTCAGCAGGTAGGGAGTGCTCAGGAGGACCAGCAGTAAGCAGGTAGGGAGTGCTCAGGAGGACCAGCAGTCAGCAGGTAGGGAGTGCTCAGGAGGACCAGCAGTAAGCAGGTAGGGAGTGCTCAGGAGGACCAGCAGTCAGCAGGTAGGGAGTGCTCAGGAGGACCAGCAGTAAGCAGGTAGGGAGTGCTCAGGAGGACCAGCAGTCAGCAGGTAGGGGAGTGCTCAGGAGGACCAGCAGTAAGCAGGTAGGGAGTGCTCAGGAGGACCAGCAGTAAGCAGGTAGGGAGTGCTCAGGAGGACCAGCAGTCAGCAGGTAGGGAGTGCTCAGGAGGACCAGCAGTAAGCAGGTAGGGAGTGCTCAGGAGGACCAGCAGTCAGCAGGTAGGGAGTGCTCAGGAGGACCAGCAGTAAGCAGGTAGGGGAGTGCTCAGGAGGACCAGCAGTAAGCAGGTAGGGAGTGCTCAGGAGGACCAGCAGTAAGCAGGTAGGGAGTGCTCAGGAGGACCAGCAGTCAGCAGGTAGGGAGTGCTCAGGAGGACCAGCAGTAAGCAGGTAGGGAGTGCTCAGGAGGACCAGTAGTCAGCAGGTAGGGAGTGCTCAGGAGGACCAGCAGTCAGCAGGTAGGGAGTGCTCAGGAGGACCAGCAGTAAGCAGGTAGGGAGTGCTCAGGAGGACCAGCAGTAAGCAGGTAGGGAGTGCTCAGGAGGACCAGCAGTAAGCAGGTAGGGAGTGCTCAGGAGGACCAGCAGTCAGCAGGTAGGGAGTGCTCAGGAGGACCAGCAGTCAGCAGGTAGGGAGTGCTCAGGAGGACCAGCAGTCAGCAGGTAGGGAGTGCTCAGGAGGACCAGCAGTCAGCAGGTAGGGAGTGCTCAGGAGGACCAGCAGTCAGCAGGTAGGGAGTGCTCAGGAGGACCAGCAGTCAGCAGGTAGGGAGTGCTCAGGAGGACCAGCAGTAAGCAGGTAGGGAGTGCTCAGGAGGACCAGCAGTAAGCAGGTAGGGAGTGCTCAGGAGGACCAGCAGTAAGCAGGTAGGGAGTGCTCAGGAGGACCAGCAGTAAGCAGGTAGGGAGTGCTCAGGAGGACCAGCAGTCAGCAGGTAGGGAGTGCTCAGGAGGACCAGCAGTCAGCAGGTAGGGAGTGCTCAGGAGGACCAGCAGTCAGCAGGTAGGGAGTGCTCAGGAGGACCAGCAGTAACCAGGTAGGGAGTACTCAGGAGGACCAGCAGTAAGCTGGTAGGGAGTACTCAGGAGGACCAGCAGTAACCAGGAGGGAGTGCTCAGGAGGACCAGCAGTAAGCAGGTAGGGAGTGCTCAGGAGGACCAGCAGTAAGCAGGTAGGGAGTACTCAGGAGGACCAGCAGTAAGCTGGTAGGGAGTACTCAGGAGGACCAGCAGTAACCAGGAGGGAGTGCTCAGGAGGACCAGCAGGCCGCCTTTGCTTCTCATTCTCATGGCACCAGGAACGTCAAGGTCACAGGTCACAGGTCACAGCTACTGCAGGTGTCCTGGGAGGGGGGTCCGGGGACAAAGACGAGTGTGGGCAGGTGCTGGTCAGTCAGGAGGGCTGCCCTGGCCAATCCCCTGGCCTCAGAGTGCCCCCTCACGGGGGTGATCCTGACGAGGACCCCCGGAGATGCACCCCGTGCTGGTGTGTCCCTGGGACACACTTTGGTGAGTGAGATCACTGAGGGTGGTGATGAGGGTCACATTGGTGTTGGGGTGGACGAGGGTCCACTCCATGCGACCTGGGGTCAGCGCTGGGGTGCTCCTGCTCTCCCAAGCATTTGTCTCAGCCCAAGGTCCCTGTCCCCATCTATGGCCTGACCCTGAGCGTCACATAGGCTGTGGGGGCAGCAGCTGCTGGACCCCAGCTCCTGCAGTGCAGGGGAGAGGGTCCCCGTAGGGAGCCTCAGTGGGCCCTGGAGAAGAGAGCAACTCTGCCGTCCCTCACCCCGACGAGCCCTGACAGAGTCCCCACAGGTGAGTCCCCACAGGTGAGTCCCCACAGGTGAGCCCCCACAGGTGAGTCCCCACAGGTGAGTCCCCACAGGTGAGCCCCCACAGGTGACTCCCCACAGGTGAGCCCCCACAGGTGAGTCCCCACAGGTGAGTCCCCACAGGTGATCCCCTACAGGTGAGTCCCCACAGGTGAGTCCCCACAGGTGAGTCCCCACAGGTGAGTCCCCACAGGTGAGTCCCCACAGGTGAGCCCCCCATAGGTGAGTCCCCACAGGTGAGCCCCCACAGGTGACTCCCCACAGGTGAGCCCCCACAGGTGAGTCCCCACAGGTGAGTCCCCACAGGTGAGCCCCCACAGGTGACTCCCCCCACAGGTGAGTCCCCACAGGTGATCCCCCCACAGGTGAACCCCCCCACATGTAAGTCCCCACAGGTGATCCCCCACAGGTGATCCCCCACAGGTGAGCCCCCCACAGGTAAATACCTCACAGGTGATTCCCCACAGGTAAGTATTTCTCACAGGGAAATACCTCACAGGTGAGCTCATACTCTCATACACTCACACATGCTCACACACACTCACTCTCATACACTCATCTTCACACTCACACACTCACACACACTCACCCTCACCCTCACAGCTTCTCTCCTGTCTTCCCTTTCTCTGACAGACCCCGACGTCTCCCAGTTTGTCGCATGTCTTGAAGCCTCCCGCGTTGAGCAGGACAATCCCGTCAGCCCCTGCGCCCATCTTTCTCGGCACCCTGGCCTTGCGTCTCCCGTCTGCTCTCCCCTCTCTGGCTGGTGCCCGGTGGCGCTGGGAGTGACTGCAGCCCCTGGTTGGGGACCGGCCCCGAAGTCCAGCTACCCCACCCGTACACGGCCGGCCCGCTTGCTGTGGCCCTTGCTGGGGAGAGGTCAGGGGTCTGGCACACGGCCGCGAGGGGCCCAGGAAGGAAGGAAGAGAGAACTGGAGGGAGGCAAAGGGGTGAGATGGAGGGTGGGTTCGTGCCAGCGGGAGGGTTCTGTCCGGGCCCTCGCCCTGCGCCCTGCTCTGCGCCTCCCCGTCCCGGGCCTCTGGTGAGCAGATGCTTCTTCCTCAGTGTGACTAAATTCATCAACATCTCATTTGACCGAGTGCTTTATAGGTGTTTGCTTCGGCATTTGTTCTCTGCCACCAGCGGCTCGGCCTGCCGCTGCCCCCGCACCGCACCCTGCCTGCCGCCTGCCGCTCCCCATCTGGAACCCGGGTCCGCTGCTCACGCAGGCTGCGAGGGCCTAGGTGGGTTCGGAGAATTCCGTTTCATCGCCACTGTCCTGCCTGTCTCTGAGTCGCGAGTGACTCTGGGACCTGTGAAACGCTCTGACATACACTGAGCTGTCCTGTGCTGTCCGCTCCTCATACACGGTGACCGTCCTCTTGCGGGCTAGTCTCCCCACGGACACCTGCTCTCAGTCCCCTCGGGTGCAGCCGACAGGTGGGCGGCGTGGAGTGCGGCTCGAGTCCTGCCCGTCCGCGTTCAGCTCAGCTCGCGGCAGCACTGGAGAACACTTATTTCTTATCTCCGAAGAGCTTTATGATCACAAGACTCTTGTCTCTGTGAGGTCGATAGCATTTATCTCTAAGATGATCTCCTCTGGCATCCTTAAGTACACGCAGCGTTTGTTTAAGGCTGAGACTGTGATCTCTGGCGGTGTCACCCTCGCCGGGTGCGCCCGCCCTGTTTTGCAGGGCCCGTGGAGGGCTCTAGTCTGCTAGGACTTCCGGGGATTCTCAGCAACTCGCCCGCCCCCAGGGCCGGGCTTCCCCTTCCCGTTTTCTCTTCTCTGCGCTCTGAGCCGTTCCCAGGTGCAGGGCCTCAGACGTGTCGCCAAGCTGCCCAGGTGCTGCCCAGGTGCTGCCCAGTGTGGCCCTACCTCTGCCTCCCTTCCATTTGGGTTTATTCCTCAAGTCTGTGCCTCCCAGGGACCCCACGGCTGGCCACAGGAGCTACCAAGATTCCCCCAACACACGGTTTTCCTCGCTCAGTGCCTGGTCTGCCGCTGGGGGCCCCAGGTGAGCTGTCCCCGCGGGAGCACGCACACGCCATTGCCGTGCTGTTTCACGGGCCATTAGCAATGTGCTAATATTGTTTTAGCTGCAAATTAGCGCGGCTGCGTGGTCCGGGCAGTGCCACGGCACCATCCATCAGACAGAAGCTCCTCATGCATGAGATGAAAAATGATTTCCAGGCTTCGAGGTTCTGGTGGGAATCACGTGGCCCAACGGGGGCTGAGAGTGCAGCCAGCAGGGCAGCTGGTCACTGCAGCGCGGGGACACGGAGGTGCCCAGACACAAGCATGGCCTCTCCTGTGCAGAGACAGCCGTGAGAGCACCCCTGTAGGGAGGGGATGGGGTGCAGGCAGGTACAGGCAGGGAGGAGCTTGGAAAACAGGGTGGGGGGCTTGGTGTCTCTGAGCTGTGAAAGAAGACAGTGGCTGGGGCTCACGGGCAGCTCACGGGGCCCCGCTGACAGTAACAAGGGCTCCCGGGCCGCGGCTGGTGCTCTCTGTGCAGGCTACACACACTCCTGGGCATCCTTGCATGTGGCTTCTGCTGGCCTATGGGGCTTGAAGCTCGTCAGCGCCCCCCGTGCCCCCCTTTCCTGCAGAGCCACTGTCTGGGTGTGGGGACACTCCCCCCCCCGGCTCCGAGGCTGTGGCTGTGCCCGTGTGACTGCAGCGGCTCCCCCTCGGGGCCACCTGTGTCCCTTCTCTAAGTCCCTTTATTCTCTAGGGGGCTGGACCCCGGGAGCCACGAGAGGGCGCCTTTGGCACCGGAGTCGCAGGAAAGTGTCTGCGGGCCTGGGAGTGTAGCAGCGGCTGCAGCCCTCCAGCTGGATACACAGGGGTGGACCCTGGTCAGAGGCACGGGGTGGACACGTGACAGGTGCAGGGAACTATGAGGCCGTTAGGTCTGATCCTGGAGGGAGGTTTTCTTTGTTAGCTGTTGTGCAAACACCAGGCAGTTGTACTGAATAATTACGCTGTTTTTATGGTATAATACGTATGAGGAAGATGAGCGAAGCGATGAGCGTGTGTGGCACGCCCGGCCCTGGGTTGATGGCCGGTATGTGGTCACACGGTTCTAGTCCACACACTCTGACTCGCCTCCCAGATGGAGGTCCTGGCTTCTGCGTCTGGGATGCACTGCTCAGATGTGAGAGGGTGTCGTAGGGGAGGCGGCAGGTCAGAGGGGCCAACCCAGAGCCTCAGGACTGTGGGGACGGGCGAGGTGTGAGTGGAGATGAACCTTCCGGTCAAGGGTCCCCACGTGACTCTTCCCTCCAGGCTCCCAAAGCAGCTCCTAGGCACAGCCCAACTGTGGCGACCGAGCCAGCAACTGATGGCTCCAGGCGGGGCTTGAGGGCTGCTTCGACTTGGGGACGGGGAGAGGCGGGAGAGAGACACAGGGTGGCAGAAATGGTTCAACTTGTTTTCAGAAAATAGAAATCGAGGTCATGTGAGCCGGCGAAGACCTTCCTACAGGCCAGAGCGAGGGACGCGGCGGGCCAGGGCCTGCGCCTGACACGGGAACTGGTTCAAGAGGGAACCATGCGGACCAGAAGGCCCCTGTGATGCCTTGTTGTTTGTGAAGGGTGTGAGTGGGTATGGGGGTGTCATGGGCGGGGCCCTCTCTGCAGCGCCACCCAGCTTGGGGTCCTGTGGTGACCTGAGCTGAGCTGCTGGTCACTGTGAAGGCCCGGTGTGTCCACTCCCATCCTGCACCCGCTGCTGCCTCATGGACCCCTGCAAGAAGCTCGGAGCCCTGGAGTCAGACGAGCCTGAAGAACTGTCCCGGGGCAGGGCACGCGTGTACAGACGTGATGCCATGAAGTAAAGCGTGGCAGGGAGGCGAGAGACGCCCGTCAGCCTGGGTGAGGGTCCGGGGTGGCTGTCACGAGCTAGGGGCGCGTGGGGCCCCGGCAGGCGCTGCCCAAGTCACATGCTCCAGTGGCCAAGACTCTGCTTCCTGGCCCTGCTCTCCGGCGACTCACCCAGAGCCAGGAGCAGACGGTGGAGATGTGTGTGGACACGCACCCTCCTGCTCCCGGACTGGACTCAGAGCCAAGGTCAGCGCCTTGGACTGCGGTCAGCAGCAGCTGGGAAGGGAATTTTTGATGAATTCAACTGCAAAACATTTGCAGCTTGGCGTCCTGCGCTGTTTCCTGTTTCTCCTCACTTTTGCTCAATCTGTGTCTCAGCAAGACGGGACGTATCAGCCCTGAGAGGCCCCTGGATCTCTCGCGAGGTGCCCCCGACCGTGCTCAATCGTCAGAACCTACGCAGGTGGAGGTCAGGGTGCCCCTCTCCCCTCCACACCCCTGCCACGCTGATGCTCCCGAATGACCTTGTACTTGGAAATGGAGCTCGTGTCTCCTGCTGGCCGGCCGTGAAAGGGCAGAGATGGACCAACACAGAGGCTCCGTTCTGAGGGAGTCATCAGGCAAGCAGGTGACCCTGCTCACCGCCTCAGCTCCCCACAGTGGCACCTCATGGACAGGCGGGAAACTGAGGCAGTGTCACGTCGCCTGCTCGGGCCTGGCTCACCTCTGCCCTGCAGACCAAAGGGGCTCATCAGGAGGCCTGCGGGACCCTGGTCACGCTCCTGAGAACTCGGCTGCGCAGAGGCGGCATTAGACGGCCTCACTGACAGCGGGTGGTGCCGGCCCGTCCTGTGGGCGTGCGAGGTGAGCAGGGGCAGCGCCAAGGCGCCTGTGGCCCAGCTCCCTTACGTCTGGGCTCTGAGGGGAGACTGCAGGCTGCAGCCGCCGCAGGTCTTCTCTTTATTCCCCTTCACCACTCATCGCTCCTCCTCCAGGCTCCTCCCCTTTTCTCAAAGGTGCTCCCCATTCACAGATGTGAGTGCTCCAGGTGCTTGGACTGATCCGTTATCCCTGTGAGACCACGGAGGGAAAGACCAATAGGGCCGCCAGAGCTAAGGCTTACTGATGCCAGGTCCGGAGTCGCTGGCTCGGGCACTTCCCCTCTCTGCCGTGGGGGCCCAGTCAGCTTCCAGCTCTCCCGGGGTGGGCAGGGGCATCCTGGGAACCTCCCCATCTCTGCCCTGGGTCCCATCACAACTCCTGCTCCCAGGGGCCGGGTGGTGCCACACTCGCCGGTGCTCAGGGCTGACTGCCGGCCCGCTCCTAGGGGTGTTGGGGTGGGTTCAGGTCAGCCGCCTGCGGGTGTTGGGGGTGGGTTCAGGTCAGCCGCCTGCAAGGCGAATGCCACTTGCTGCGTTTCCTAGGCCCCCCACTACGATGTTTGGGGGATTCCTGAACCCAGATGGAGGCAGGGCCCCCAAGTCACACTGGAAGGGGACAAGAGCCTTCTGCCCAATGTGGACAGTGGGTGACCGCTCCTTGTTACGGGCCCTGAAGCTCACTCCAGTACCTGGCGGTCAGAGCAAGGCCCGCGTTTGCAGCCTGATGTCAATAGCAATGCATTTGTGAGAGAAATGATGTAATTTCATCCTGATGATTGAATCAGAGTATTGTGAAATCTTGTCTATTAGCCAAATTGAGACAATGGGCTGGAGAATGTTTGAGATATTCAATTATGATGAATCATTCTTCTTATCCGGGAATTGAGTTAGTCGATAATTACATTAGTTAGTATACTTAAAGCACTCATAAAAGAAAACACACAAACGGGAGGTTTTTGTGTAGGGTTTAGTTGTCAGGAAGCTGCTAGTATTTATCCTCCTTAGCACAATGACTGGCAAGAACTGGGCGGGGAGCTGTGCCAGAGCAGAGGGAGGGGCGCCGGCCTGTCTGGAGAGCCTGCAGACCCTGGCGCCCCCACACCAGGACCCTCGCCCACCTCACACTCCCTCACTGGGGTCTCATGAGAAAGCCCAGGCAGCCCACGCCACCTGCCCAGGTCCCCGGCCCCTCCTCGGCCATCAACCTTTCCCAAACACGCCGAGGTTGGGGGGGCGTGGTTGCCCAGGTGGGCTCCTGTGTCTGCCTTTCAAGAGTCTCAATCAAAGAGCTTGGTGGAGTTACCAGAAGAGCGAGTGTATTTATTTATGACAGTGCTCACACCCCGCTAGGGCTGAGAAACAGGGTCTCTGCCTTTGAGAGTCTGAGAGGAGCAGGGGGCAGGGGTGAGGGGGCGGCCGGAGGGTGGGAGCAGGAGGGAGCAGCCGCGATGGGCGGGTCGTGGCTCTGGGGAGTGAAGCACTTTTGGGCCTTTGCAGAAAGCCAAGGGCCACACACTGAGGAAAGGCTCACGGGGTGCGGTGGGGGCCCGGAACAGAACAGGGGGGAGAGGGTGGCGCTGTGCCTTGCAGTCAGCAGCCCTGCGCGAGGGTCGGACACAGGGGACCCACAATCTTGACGAGCAGAAGCAGGTGGGGACTTACTTGAAGCGTGAGGGTGTCGGCAGGGGGCACCAGGAAGAATGACCGAGGACAGTCGATGGCGGATACGTGGGGTAAAGAGGACGGGGACAGAGGCAACCGGGTCTTTGTGCCGCCAACGCAGCAACTCTGCTGAGGAGGCGCGTGGCTGGCCTCAGCGCCGCGGAGAAAGGGCATCTCTTCCTGCCGGCCCCCGGGCGCGGGAGCTGGTCCTACGTGCTCGCTTGGCAGATTCTCCGCCCTTCAGGTCCCGGCAGGAATTTGCAATGGAACAAGCGTCTTCGCAGCAACTGCAGGAGACTCGAGTGAGCTCACTCGGGCTCTGCTCTCCGTGGCGCGTGTTCATCTAGCAGGACATCTCGCAGTTTCGTCCACCATATGACAAACTGCAAATTTTACCTTTTCTTAGAGCTGCATGGTATCCCAGTCACTCATCACTGGACACTGGGGCCGTCCCTGAGCGCTGCAGAGAGTCCACGTCTTTCAGAGGTCATGGTTTTGTGTCTGGGGAGGGAGACGAGGGGGCCACGGCACCTGTTATTCTTTGTTTGGAGGAACCCCGTACTGCTTCACTGCGGGCACAGAAACCGTCGGCGGACGCCGGGATGGAGCTCGTGCAAGGCAAACGCCCTCCGCTGCGCTCCTGTGACACCCCTTTTGATGTTTGGTTTCTTTAATTTTGCTTGAGTCCTGCTGCAGAGCCCTTCAGCATCTTTCTTTCTGTTTGTGTGAGTTCTCTTCCCACCCCACCCCATCAATCTTCCTTTGTATTTATTGATCTTCTCTTCCATGACTTCCTCAGTGAACACTGGGAGATTAGTCGCTCAAAGTCACTGCGGGGCACTTTAGAAGGTTCTGACACTGCCAAGAATTTCCTGGGTTTCAATTGGTGCGCTCAATTCCTGCTTTGTTTTGTTAATTCCTGGTGCTTTGTTGGAACCAAGGAAGGAGCCCTGGATCCGGTCAGCCCACTGGACAGAGCCCCTGGTTCCGGTCAGCCTGCTGGAGAGAGCCCTGGTTCCGGGTCAGCCTGCTGGAGAGAGCCCTGGTTCCGGTCAGCCTGCTGGAGAGAGCCCCTGGTTCCGGTCAGCCTGCTGGACAGAGCCCTGGTTCCGGTCAGCCTGCTTGAGCCTGGCTTCCGTGCCCGGCCATGCGAGACTGCTGGTTTCTGGCAGCTGCTTTTCTAATGTCCGCAAGCCGGAACTGCTGCCCGTCACTCTGAGCTGTGCTCACTGAACAACAGCCGGGACTTGTGGTTCCAAGTTCCTGCTGGCCTGGGCTCTGGCCCCATTCACAGCTGCTGGTGTCTGGCAGCTGCAGAGGTGTTACTTGGGGTGTTACTATCCCGCTGGCCAGTGGCCATGTGTGCCCAAATACAGCCGCTCAGTAAGCCAACCTGGTAGCTGCAGGGGGAGCCGGCTCAGGCCTGGAGGGGGCCCCCAGAGTGACCCAGCTGCAGCACGGGACCCTGTGTCCCTCTTTCTGACACAAAGACCCTGAGTACAAAGGCTCACAGGCACAAAGAGGAACCTCTGTGAGCCTTTGTACTTAGGGTCCTTGGACTCTAACCCTATTGGTTAGGATCAAGCCTGCAACCCTATTGGTTAGAACTGACATGCAACCCTATTGGTTGGGAACAAGGCTGAAACTCTATTGGTTAGGTTGGGATCAAGGCTGAAATCCTATTGGTTAGGACAGAGCTGCAACCCTGTTGGTTGGGACCAAGACTGCAATCCTATTGGTTAGGACTAAGACTGCAGCCTATTGGTTAGGATCAAGGCTGCAATCCTATTGGTTAGGACCGAGCTGCAACCTTTTGGGCAGGACTGAGGCAGCAATCCTATTGGGCAGGGCGCGGCTGCCTCGTTAATGTCCTAATGCTGCCAGGAGGGTATTGGATCAGTGGTTTTGACCCTGTGTGTCACTTGTGCACAGGTGACAAGTGATACAAGCGCATCCTGGGCGGTCGCCTATTTAAGGTCTGCTGTGTTGCGGGCTTGGAAGCCGGTGCCGCAGGGGCTGCAGCGAGGTCCATGCCTTAGCGGCGGCGCCGGCCGGGTGGGCGCCAGGACCCACAGGTGAGGACAGTCTTCCCGGGGCTTGGGAGTGGGCGCTCAGCTGTCGCTGTAACTTGCTGCCCAGCGTCCGTCTGTGCGGAGCTCCGGTTCCTCCTCGGCGGGTTGGGCAGAGTCTTCACCTACCCGAGTCTCTGGGATCTTCCTCTGCTCTGCAGAGACGCCCGAGACACTCCCAGACGCTCCCGACGCTCCCAGACGCACCCGGGCTCCCGCAGGCCCGGCTCGCCCCCCCCCCCCCCCACCCCGGCTTCAGATGCGGACCTGAGGCTGGCCAGGCCCCCCTCACTCTGCTGCTCTGCCGTCTTGGTTTCCATTCTCTTCTTTCCTCGTGCTGTTTGCCTTTCTTCCTCTGGTTTTCCTTTTTGGGTCACAGCTGCTGATGCTCAGGGGGTTCTCCTGGCCCTGAGCACAGGAATTACGGCGCTCAGATCCCAGGAATTACACATGGGATCGTGTGGGGTGCCAGGGATTGTCAGCCGCGTGCAAGGCAAACGCTGTCCCCACTGGGCTGTCGCCTCGCCCCGTTTCCCTTCCTTGCTTCTTTGGGAGTTGTTTCACTGGAGCCACACATCGTTCTCGAAGTTGGTCGCATCTGACTGTGTTTGCTCACATCTGTGTGCTGGCCCCTGTGTCCAGGGGTCTGGCTTTCGGCTGGACCCAGCCTGTCCTGGCCACACCATGTCTGTTCACTTAAAAAATCTTAATCCAGGCATCCCCAGTGCCCGGCTTTATCTCTAAGTTGGGGCCTATGGCTGTGTTTTGACTGTTCATTTCAGGGTTGACGGGTACTATCTTGGGTGCATTTTCTGTGTGATGCAGAGTGCTGGGCTGGTCAGGGCTCGGTGCCATGCTTCTGGGTAGGGCACGTGCCGAGCTGGCACTCGCTCCGTCCCGCCTTTCTGCCTCCACGCGGCAGCTGACATCCTTGGGAGACACCCACTCAGACTTCAGCAGCTGCGGAACTTTTTTTTTTTTTGTGACGCCTTTACGTTCCTGTGCAAGCTCTGCTCGGTGTATTAAACTGGGCTTTAAATATTGGGCATGGACGGATAGCTTGACAGTGTGTTTTCTGTCCTGTCCGTGGCTTCATTCTCAGCCTGTTTTTACTAGGGACGCGCAGCACAGCTCTGCTGCAGCCACGGATGCTGAATTGTTCATTCAATTGAGAGCTTTCGGTTTAAATCTTTTAACTTTATTTAGAATATTGCTGTGATAGCATTTACTTCCGCCGCTTAATTTAAATCTCCATGAATCTTGCTTATCTCGTGTCCACCCTTTGTTTCGGCTTTCACTTGTCTTCTTGCGTTTATTCCTGTCACACAGGGCCCCTCTGCCGCTGTCTGCCGCGGGCTCCGGACCGACGAGAGGACGGAGCCTGTGGGCACCTGGAGTGTCCTACCTTGGCAGGACAGCAGGTCTATGGCCGCACTCGCTCTCCCCAACACCGCTGCATCTGGGGGCGAATGTGGGTGTGGTCGCAGCTCTTGTTGACCTATTTGGCTCACTGCAGCCTCGGGGACCCTCACCGTCCACTGTGCTGGTGTCCAGTGTGGTGGTCACTGGACCTCCCTCCCTGGCAGAGGCCCCTGTCTCGCCACCACGTCCTGCGTCTAGCCTCCCGTATCCCCGCTCTGGCTCTGCTGGCCCGAAGGAAGTACCTGCCGGCCTCCCTTCTTGGGCACGGGACCCCCAGCCCCCCAGGGAGTGGACACCTGGGTCCTCAGTGCCCTCTGACCCTGCCTTGAAGACGAGGGGGAGCACCGGACACAGGCACAGGGGCCGGCCCTGCACTGCTCACACCTGCACCCCTTGGGGCACTGCCCTCGGCCACCCCTGCCTCCCCTACGGACATGCAGGAGCCGCCAGCCCGTGAAGAACTGTTAGCGCTGAAACGAGTTGGATTTGGGGGCCCAGGCTCTCGGGGTAAGCCCCCATCCCAAACCAGAGCCAGCCAAACCACGGCTCAGAGCCACGGATGGGCCCTCGTGAGGTGTGGGAGGGACTCGCCGGCCAGCAGCAGCCACACGCCTCGGCGCAGACGCCCCGCAGGGACCCCTGGAGCATGAGCCGGGTGGGGCATCAGGAGGGCTTCTGAGCTCTCCGACCAGGACGCTGCCCCAGGAGGGCTTAGGGTTACGTGGGTGCTGGGGGCTGGCAGCTGTGTCCGGGCAGGCCGCCTCCTCCTTGCACCTGGCCCTTCCCCACCACGGCCAAGGGAACCTGCGGCCGTTGCATGAGCTCCCCCAGAGAGCCGGACTCGGACTTAATTACTCCGCACCCGGTTCCCGCCCGCTCTGCCTGCGAGTTAATTAAGTCTTCTGGCTTTCCTGGGGCCTCTGCCGGCCCCCCTTCTAATTTCTGAAATTTAACGCTCATTTGATTTATCTTATTGTTCATTTTTTAGCAGAAAACACCATGAGAGGAGCTGGCTTTGATCCGAGAGCCAGCTCACCCTAAAGGTCTGGGGCACGGTTTGCTCTGCTGATCCCCTTCTAGATTCTGGGGGGACCCTGGGTGGGGGCCCGAGTCCCGCTGCCTCAGGTTTGAGCTGAGCCCCTTTGCAGGCGCTGGCGGTGGTGTCCAGGGCTAGAGCCCTGTCTTGGGGGCTGCTCCGGCCTCCCTGCCCTCGCCTGTGGCTGTTCGTTTTCCCCTTTCATCTGAAATGAAATGATTTCCATGGACTGTTTTGCAGGCTCTTTGCAGCGAGGTCAGAACAAATCACTTCCCTTGATCAAAATATTTATGATTTCCTCCTGTTTTTTAAAATATGGAAACATGCAGGTGATCGGTTCCGCACTGGTGTGGCTTACTGGGTCGTGTGATATAAGATATTTCATCTGTTTATGTATTTCTCCATTATTATCTTGTATTTGGTAACTGGAAATGTCCAAGGGCCCTCAGGGAGCGGCAGAGTGGGGTGGCTCCCTGAGCCTTCCCGGTGATGAAAGCATCACTCCTGAGCTGCTGAAGTGTGACGGCAGGTGCCCCCAACAGGAGCCCCCCAACAGGTGCCCCCAACAGGAGCCCCAAAGGAGCCCCCAACAGGAGCCCCCAACAGGAGCCCCCAACAGGGAGCCCCCAACAGGAGCCCCCAACAGGAGCCCCCCAACAGGAGCCCCAACAGGAGCCCCCAACATGTGCCCTGACTCCCCAGTGCCCTGACTCCTCAGGCCTGCAGAATAAGCTGGGGTGCAGTGGACGCGTGTCTGCCCTCGCCCACTGCCCGTGCTCCGCCCACAGGTTCTGCTGCTGTAGCCAGGAACCAGAGCTCGGCCCTGGCGGCTTCTTTATTTATGTACCTCTGGTCTGCCTGTGTGACGGGCATCTCCTGTGCCGTCTGCCTGTGTTTGATGGGCATCTCCTGTGCCGTCTGCCTGTGTGTGATGGGCGTCTCCTGTGCATCTGCCTGTGTATGATGGGCGTCTCCTGTGCCGTCTGCCTGTGATGGGTGTCTCCTGTGCCGTCTGCCTGTGTGTGACGGGCGCCTCCTGTGCTGTCTGCCTGTGTGACGGGCGCTCCTGTGCTGTCTGCCTGTGTGATGGGGGGGTCTCCTGTGCGTCTGCCTGTGTGTGATGGCATCTCCTATGCCGTCTGCCTGTGATGGGTGTCTCCTGTGCCGTCTGCCTGTGTGTGACGGGCGTCTCCTGTGCTGTCTGCCTGTGTGGACGGGCGTCTCCTGTGCTGTCTGCCTGTGTGATGGGGGGTCTCCCTGTGCGCCTGCCTGTGTGTGACGGGTGTCGCCTCTGCGTCTGCCTGTGTATGATGGGCATCTCCTTGCTCTCTGCTTGTGTGTGATGGGCATCTCCTGTGCCGTCTGCCTCTGTGTGACGGGCGTCTCCTGTGCCCACTGCCTGTGTATGACGGACGTCTCCTGTGCATCTGCCTGTGTGTGATGGGTGTCTCCTGTTCTGTCTGCCTGTGTGACAAGCATCTCCTGTTCCGTCTGCCTGTGTGACGGGCATCTCCTGTGCCATCTGCCTGTGTGTGACGGGCGCCTCCTGTGCGTCTGCCTGTGTGTGAAGGGCATCTCCTGTGCCGCCTGCCTGTGTGTGATGGGCATCTCCTGTGCCGTCTGCCTCTGTGTGATGGGCGCTCCTGTGCCGTCTGCCTGTGTGGACGGGCGCCTCCTGTGCGCCTGCCTGTGTGTGATGGGCATCTCCTGTGCCCTCTGCCTGTGTGTGATGGGCATCTCCTGTGCCGTCTGCCTGTGTGTGATGGGCCTCTCCTGTGCCCCTCTGCCTGTGTGTGATGGGCATCTCCTGTGCCGCCTGCCTGTGTGTGATGGGCCTCTCCTGTGCCCTCTGCCTGTGTGGACTGGCGTCTCCCGTGCGTCTGCCTGTGTGACAGGCTTCTCCTGTGCCGTCTGCCTGTGTGTGACGGGTTTCTCCTGAGACGTCTGCCTGTGTGTGGCGGGCGCCTCCTGTGCCATCTGCCTGTGTGTGACAGGCGTCTCCTGTGCCCTCTGCCTGTGTGACAGGCGTCTCCCGTGGGTCTGCCTGTGTGTGATGGGCTTCTTCTGTGCCCTCTGCCTGTGTGACGGGCGCCTCCTGTGCCGTCTGCCTGTGTGACAGGCATCTCCTGTGCCGTCTGCCTGTGTGATGGGCGTCTCCTGTGTCCTCTGCCTGTGTGTAATGGGCGTCTCCTGTGCCCTCTGCCAGTGTGATGGGCGCCTCCTGTGCCCTCTGCCTGTGTGACGGGCGTCTCCTGTGCTGTCTGCCTGTGTGTGACGGGGCGTCTCCTGTGCCCTTTGCCTGTGTGTGATGGGCGTCTCCTGTGCCCTCTGCCTGTGTGTGATGGGCGTCTCCTGTGCCGTCTGCCTGTGTGACGGGCGTCTCCTGTGCCATCTGCCTGTGTGTGATGGGCGTCTCCTGTGCCCTCTGCCTGTGTGACAGGCTTCTCCTGTGCCGTCTGCCTGGGTGTGACGGGTGTCTCCTGTGCCCTCTGCCTGTGTTATGGGCGTCTCCTTTGTGTCTGCCTGTGTGTGATGGGCATCTCCTGTGCCCTCTGCCTGTGTGTGACGGGGCGTCTCCTGTGCCCTCTGCCTGTGTGTGATGGGCGTCTCCTGTGCCCTCTGCCTGTGTGTGTGACGGGCGCCTCCTGTGCCTGCCTTGTGTGATGGGTGTCTCCTGTGCCTTCTGCCTGTGTGTGATGGGTGTCTCCTGTGCCATCTGCCTGTGTGTGTGACGGCGTCTCCTGTGCGTCTGCCTGTGTGTGACGGGCGCCTCCTAGCCATCTGCCTGTGTGTGATGGGCGTCTCCTGTGCCGCCTGCCTGTGCGTGATGGGCGTCTCCTGTGCGTCTGCCTGTGTGTGATGGGCATCTCCCAGCCGTCTGCCTGTGTGTGATGGGTGTCTCCTGTGTCCTCTGCCTGTGTGTGACGGGCGTCTCCTGTGCCGTCTGCCTGTGTGACAGGCGTCTCCTGTGCCGTCTGCCTGTGTGTGACGGCGCCTCCCGTCTGCCTGTGTGTGACGGGCGCCTCCTGTGCCGTCCTCCTGTCTGTGACTGGTTTCTCCTGAGCCGTCTGCCTGTGTGTGACGGGCGTCTCCTGTGCCGTCTCTCTGTGTGTGATGGGCGCCTCCTGTGCTGTCTGCCTGTCTCTGTAGGCACCGCCTGGGAAGTCACATCCAGGATTCGTGATCCACAGGGGCTAGTGCTGCCCAGGGCTTGCTCCTGCCTTTCACACTCAAGAATAAGGTTTGAATCCCGAGCGAGAGCCCTGAGTGCCGCTCCTTAGCCCCTGGCCCAGCCTCTAGCACGGCCCCATTCCAAAGCCCGCAGCCCTCGGGCCCAGCCCCAGCCCTCGGCTCCAGCCTGAAGCTGTGCCCGGGGCTGAGCGGCACAGCAGAGGGACAGGAGCTTTGAGTCGCCTGGTCAGCAGAGTCCCAGGAGGCCCCTGAGCATTGCTTGAGAGCCCCGAACCCCCTCAATGAATCGACGAACTGATCTTGTGCTCCCCTTCGTGTGTGTGGAAACATTCCTGGCGGTCACACGGCCTCTTTCTGGGACTGTCTGCTCTGCCCTCGGCCCTCTGCCCTCTGCCCTCTGCCCTCTGCCCTCTGCCCTCTCTCCTCTCCCCTCTTCCCTTTTCCTGGAGGCTCTCACCCTTTGTTTCTCCCCCAGAGATGGTTTCCTCATGCAACAGCTTCTGTGTTCAGGGTTTGGCCTTGAGCATGTCCACAGGGCGTGTGGCTGTGACCTGTGGCACACACAGAGACTGACCCACCCTGCACAGGGCCCAGGGCAGGTGCCACCCAGGGTCCACCTTCCGTGTTGCACAAAGGGAAGGTGCTGCTGCCCTGCTGAGTGCCGTGGTCATGGGGCCCAGCACCAAGTGGAGCAGCCTCACCGGAGACACAGACCCCGGAGACCAGACCCCCTAGGAGACAGACCTCCCAGGAGACACAGACCCCCTGGACACCAGCCCCCTGCCCCCAAGACCAGACATGCCCTTCCCTGCCCCTTCCCTGGACACAGGAGGGACACGGCACCTCAGAACCAGAACGTGTCCTGCCAAGGGGCTGCCCGGCCGCAGAGCAGGGCCAGGCTGTGGGAGAGGCGAGTGCTCTCCTCGGGGTCCCCGCAGCTCTCCGAGCCTCTCTGCAGCCTTGTGCAGAAGGACCCCAGCCTCCTCTGGGGTCCTTCTGCACCCCACCAGAAGCCCAGGAGGGGCACCTCACACCCTCATGTCTCTGACCCTGTCTCTGGCCCTGACTCTGACCCTGACTCTGACCCTGTCTCTGACCCTGACTCTGACTCTGACTCTGACCCTGACTCTGACCCTGTCTCTGACCCTGACTCTGACCCTGTCTCTGACCCTGACCCTGACCCTGTCTCTGACCCTGACCCTGTCTCTGACCCTGACCCTGACCCTGACTCTGACCCTGACCCTGCCCCTGTCTCTGACCCTGACTCTGACCCTGACTCTGACCCTGTCTCTGACCCTGACCCTGACCCTGACTCTGACCCTGACCTGACCCTGACTCTGACCCTGACCCTGCCCCTGTCTCTGACCCTGACCCTGACCCTGTCTCTGACCCTGACCCTGACCCTGACTCTGACCCTGCCCCTGCCCCTGTCTCTGACCCTGACTCTGACCCTGACTCTGACCCGTGTCTGACCCTGACTCTGACCCTGACTCTGACCCTGACCCTGCCCCTGTCTCTGACCCTGACTCTGACCCTGACTCTGACCCTGACTCTGACCCTGACTCTGACCCTGTCTCTGACCCTGACCCTGACCCTGTCTCTGACCCTGACCCTGACCCTGTCTCTGACCCTGACCCTGACCCTGTCTCTGACCCTGACTCTGACCCTGACCCTGACCCTGTCTCTGACCCTGTCTCTGACCCTGTTTCTGACCCTGTCTCTGACCCTGTCTCTGACCCTGTCTCTGACCCTGTCTCTGACCCTGTTTCTGACCCTGTCTCTGACCCTGTCTCTGACCCTGACTCTGACCCTGTCTCTGACCCTGTCTCTGACCCTGTCTCTGACCCTGTCTCTGACCCTGACCCTGTCTCTGACCCTGTCTCTGACCCTGTCTCTGACCCTGTCTCTGACCCTGTCTCTGACCCTGACCCTGACCCTGTCTCTGACCCTGTCTCTGACCCTGTCTCTGACCCTGTCTCTGACCCTGTTTCTGACCCTGTCTCTGACCCTGTCTCTGACCCTGACTCTGACCCTGTCTCTGACCCTGTCTCTGACCCTGTCTCTGACCCTGACTCTGACCCTGTCTCTGACCCTGTCTCTGACCCTGTCTCTGACCCTGTTTCTGACCCTGTCTCTGACCCTGTCTCTGACCCTGTCTCTGACCCTGACCCTGTTTCTGACCCTGTCTCTGACCCTGTCTCTGACCCTGTTTCTGACCCTGTCTCTGACCCTGACTCTGACCCTGTCTCTGACCCTGTCTCTGACCCTGTCTCTGACCCTGTTTCTGACCCTGTCTCTGACCCTGTCTCTGACCCTGTCTCTGACCCTGTCTCTGACCCTGTTTCTGACCCTGTCTCTGACCCTGACTCTGACCCTGTCTCTGACCCTGTCTCTGACCCTGTCTCTGACCCTGACTCTGACCCTGTCTCTGACCCTGTCTCTGACCCTGACCCTGACCCTGTCTCTGACCCTGACCCTGACCCTGACCCTGACCCTGTCTCTGACCCTGACCCTGACCCTGTCTCTGACCCTGTCTCTGACCCTGACCCTGACCCTGTCTCTGACCCTGACTCTGACCCTGACCCTGACCCTGTTTCTGACCCTGTCTCTGACCCTGTCTCTGACCCTGTCTCTGACCCTGTCTCTGACCCTGACCCTGACCCTGTCTCTGACCCTGTCTCTGACCCTGTCTCTGACCCTGTTTCTGACCCTGTCTCTGACCCTGTCTCTGACCCTGACTCTGACCCTGTCTCTGACCCTGTCTCTGACCCTGACTCTGACCCTGTCTCTGACCCTGTCTCTGACCCTGTCTCTGACCCTGTCTCTGACCCTGACTCTGACCCTGTCTCTGACCCTGTCTCTGATCCTGTCTCTGACCCTGTGGTCCCTTCTTAGAGTGATGCCGGTCCCGAGCCAGCTCACTGGGCCCAACCAGCTCCGAGCCACGCTCCCGGCTGTCCGGCTGGATCAGCGACAGCCCCCTCCCTGTCCTGCCGTGCTGCGGAGGCCTCTGGGAGCTGGACCCAACCCCCTGACGGCTCGGCCCAGCCCCTGCAGGAACACGCGTCTCCTCGTAACTGTTTCGGGGACTTGTTCCCTCACCCCAGTGAGCGCGGCTCCCTGATTTGTCCGTTGCCCCCGGCCGCCCTCCCCTGCGAGCCTCACCTGGGGTCTGCGTGGCACAGTGCACCCCCCACTTCCGCCCCACTGCCGAAGCCCCCCCAGACACTTCGTGTTTTCATGGACCTGAACTTGGCTGCGGGCCGATGGGCAGGTGGGGTGGGCACGGGACAGACGCACCACCTGTCCGGCAAAGCCCCGAGCCTGAAGGGCAGGAAGCCTCGTGGCCGGCGCCGGGCCCCGGATCTCCCAGGCTGGCGGTGCCCAGGGAGCAGCCCCCGGGCGGAGCAGGAGCCAGGAGTCCGCTGTCAGGCCTGTCCCGTTGAGCCTCACCAATGTCCTCACCCCTCCGGGCTGCCCCTGGGCTTAGGCCACGGGAGGGGCGTGGGGTCAGGAGGCAGCTGTGGAGTTTGGTGGGTGATTCTAGAATGATCCGGCTTCTCGGAACTGGTGGAGAAAGTGGCACTTTGATGACCCAGGACGAAGCTGACGGAGAGTCGGGGTCTCGGCAAGTCCAGCTCTTCAGGGTTCTGGGCTATTAACTCAGCAATTAATTTTCTCTCTGGCTAAGTCCCTGCTCCCAGAGCCTAATAGCACTGATTATTCATCAATATTAAAGTGGCAAAATTCGTTCTATTCTAATAATCTGACATCAAATATTAAATCTCATTATCCGATTGGCTGGGATTTATGGGCGCCCTCGGCCCGAACAGGTGGGGGACTCATCTCCCGCGGGAGGGGGGGGTGGGAATGGCTCCTGGCTGTGCCTGACGGCCTCTGGGAGATGACCCCAGCCTGCTCTCTGACCCGGGGGCTTCTGATCTGCAGGAGCGTCCACCAGGACTCAGGGACATGGGCCGTGGCGTGGCACTGGGTGCCTACATGACCACTCCAGTGCCCAGCAGACAGCAAACAACATCCCCAGAGAGTGCCCACTGCCCATAGGCTGCACACACCACACACCCACACCCAGACACACCCACAGCCACCCACACCCACACCCAGACACACCCACACCCACTCCCACACCCACACCTAGACACACCCACACCCAGACACACCCACACCCAGACACACCCACACACCACCCACACCCAGACACACCTACACCCACCCATACCCAGACACATCCACACCCAGACACACCCACACCCAGACACACCACACCCAGACACACCACACCTACCCACACCCAGACACACCCACACCCACCCACACCCAGACACATCCACACCCAGACACACCGACACCCAGACACACCCACACCCAGACACACTCACACCCAGACACACTCACACCCAGACACACCACACCCACACCCAGACACACCACACCCCACAACCCATACCCATACACACATCCACACGTACACATACCCATACCCCACACCCACACCACATCCACCCCACACACCCTCACATGCCCCCACATGCCCCACACATGTCCACTATCACTATCACTATCTTCACGTTCATCAACTATTTGCTCGAGTGGGCACCAGTAACATCTCCATATGTCCTGTCTCATGCAAGGAACATAAAGAGCCTCAAACCATTCCATCAGGTCATGGGAATGACCTAATATAATTGTTACTGGTATCTGGCATATCAGATACGACACGGGCAGCTTGCCAGGCTTGCCATGCAGGTGGCATACTCTAGCAGTCACCTCTAAATCCAGCATTTATTGATGAACCGCAGGGCCACTTATGCGCGCGAGCCGGGCTGTGATAGGCTTGTCTGCTGGGTGGAGTTCTGACGAGGGGGAAGTCCGGATGTGGAAGATGGAGGCCCTCATGGAGTGAGGGGGTCGTCTGGCTTGTTGCAAGGCTCTGCTGGGGTGGCGGGCCAGGGATAGAACCCGCCATCCCTCCTGGGCGCCTCGTGAGTGGCTGGGCACAGGGAGAGCAAGTAGCAGCTCTGCCTCATGTCTGTGAGTCTCTCATACATGGATACACACTCATATACACAGGTACACATACTCATACACACTCTCACATGCCCACACACCACACAAACCTGCCCACAATCCCCACACAACCCCACACATTATCTCTACACAGCCACACACCGTCCGTATGCACTACTACCCTACATTCCTCACGCTGTCCACCCACATGGACACACACTTGTGTGCATGAAGAGTACACAGGTACAAACTCATTTATATGCCATGTACACCACATGCATGCACACACAGGCCACATGCACACATGATGCCCAGACACAATGCACAGAAGATGCCACACACATGTACACACATGTACCACACTGTGCACCACTTGGCATACACACAAACACAAACAGACACGCACACACAGGAACCACTCTGAGACCATGTGGTATGGTTATCTGTATGTGTGTCTCTGTGTGAGTGTGTTTGTGAGTATGTGTGCATGTATGATGCATGTGTGAGCATCTCAATGTATGGGCCTGTGTGTATATTTGTGTGTATGAGTGTGTACCCATATGTGATAGTGTGCATGAGTGTGTGAGTGTGTACACACATGTCAGAGTGTGTACTTATCTGTACCTGTGAATATGAGTGTGTCCCCATGTGTGATAGTGTGCACGAGTGTATACCCATGTGTGAGAGTGTGTACAAGTGTGCACTTGTGTGTATTTGTGTGTATGAGTGTATAGCCATATGTCAGTGTGTACTGTGTGTATGAGTGTGTACCCATGTGTGAGTGTGTACTTGTGTGTACATGTGTATATGAGTGTACCTGTGTGAGAGTGTGTACGAATGTGTGAGAGTGTGTACGAGTGTGTACCTGTGTATATGAGTGTGTATCCATGTATGAGAGTGTGTATGAGTGTGTACCCATATGTGTGAGGGTGTGTACGAGTGTGTGAGTATGTACCTGAGTATGTGAGTTTGTTTCCATGTGTGAGAGTGTGTATGAGTGTGTACCCATGTGAGAGTGTGTACAGTGTGTATGAGTGTGTACTTGTGTATATAAGTGTGTATCCATGTATGAGAGTGTGTATGAGTGTGTTCCCCATATGTGTGAGGGTGTGTACGTGTGTGTGTTCATATGTGAGAGTGTATGAGTATGTACCCATGTGAGGGTGTGTATGAGTGAGTGTGTGAGTGTGTACCTGTGTATATGAGTGTTTCCATGTGTGAGAGTGTGTTCCCATATGTGTGAGGGTGTGTATGAGTGTGTTCATATGTGAGAGTGTACGAGTGTGTACCCATATGTGTGAGAGTGTGTAATGTGTACGAGTGTGTACCTGTGTATATGAGTGTGTTTCCATGTGTGAGAGTGTGTGTGAGTGTGTTTCCATGTTTGAGAGTGTGTATGAGTGTATACCTGTGTATATCAGTGTGTATCCATGTATGAGAGTGTTCCCATATATGTGAGGGTGTGTATGAGTGTGTGTTCATATGTGAGAGTGTATGAGTGTGTACCCATATGTGTGAGAGTGTACGAGTGTGTATGTGTGTACCTGTGTATTTGAGTGTGTTTCCATGTGTGAGAGTATGAGTGTGTACCCATGTGTGAGAGTGTGTATGGGTGTGGTATGAGTGTGTACCTGTGTATATGAGTGTTTCCATGTGTGAGGTGTGTATAAGCTGCACCAATGTGTGAGAGTGTGTACAGGTGTGTATGAGTGTGTACCTGTGTATATGAATGTGTTTTCATGTGTGAGTGTGTATGAGTGTGTACCCATATGTGTGAAAGTGTGTATGAGTGTGTATGAGTGTGTACCTGTGTATATGAGTGTGTCCATGTGTGAGAGTGTGTATGAGTATGTACCCATGTGTGAGAGTGTGTATGAGTGTGTACCCATGTGTGAGAGTGTACCTGTGTGTACTCATACACTTGGGTGCACCTGTGTGTGTGAGTATGTTCTTGTGTGTATGCATGTGTGCTCATATGTACTCATGTGTACCTATGTGTGACAGTATTTACCATGTGTGTGTTTGTGAGTGTGTGCGTGAGTCATGCCGGGAGAGCTGTGCCCACACACAGAAGACACTGTCAGCAGTTCTGAGGAACATGAATATTTCAGGTGTCAGATTTCTGGAAGTAGCAAAGGCCACACAATACCAGCGCATCCCTTGCTGTTGAAATATGGCTTAAAAATCTGTTCCTTGTCCAGTTTTTGACAACCCTTTTCTACTTTTTAATCTCCCGAGTTATGAAATATTGAGCAGGAGCTTTTAGCCCCATAAATAAGAGCGCTGTTTGCTGTTGCCCGATGGAGACCCCCCCCGGGCAGCGGAGCGTGTCCCTGGAGAATTTCTGAGTGACGCGGCTCTGGGCTGGGTTAGAACGAGGTCTTTAAATATTTCAGTCGCTGTATTTCACCAGCTTCTCTGTGTCGAGATGATTCTGGCACGTGCTTCGTGCCCTGGAGCGGGCATCCCTCAGCGCCCCTGGGGTGCTCGGGCTGACCTCACACGCCCGCCCGCCCCGCAGGTTTGTTGCTTCCCAATGACCTCCCTGGTAATGGCCACATTCTCTGGCTTCTCTGGGTCTTGTAGATTCTGGCCCAAAGCCGTTATTTTATGCCTCGTACAGAGCCCGTGGGGCTGAGGCCCCCTTCCTGACCGGCCCATCTCTGGCGGGTGACGTCCCGGGCTCTGGCTTTCCGGGTCTGCTTGTCACTCAGCTCACCCCCAAAGGTGGCCAGAGGCACATATGCAGGCTTCTTCGTGCGTGCTGGGCGCCCCTCAGAGAGGAAACACAGTGGACGCTCTGTCCCTGCCCACCTGAGCTGGGGGACCTACGTGGGGGCTGTCTGTGTCCCAGACCCCCGCTCCCCCAGATTTCCCGGCTAAGGGCTGCCCTGTCCATCTGCTCCTGGGTCCACTCACAGCTACAGGAGGCGGCTGGGTACGGGGACCCGAGGCAGTGAGGGACGTGGATTACTGACAGCGACCACCGTGACGTTCCCTGTGTTCCAGGCCTGTGTCCGTCGTTTCCGTCTGGTCGGGTTGTTGGTTCCCTGGACACCCCTTACTGGGAGGCTGGAGGTGCAGGAATACAAGGGGACAGGGCGTGTGTGGGCATCGGGGAGTGGAGTGTGAGGTGGACAGAACCCTTGGAAGCAGACATAAAGTGCATGCGCAATACTGATCACAGTGCATCATGCTGCGCACACACGTGTAATAATAATAGTGAAATAGAAAGGGGAAGAGAGAACAGTGCTATAAAATATGTTTATTCATTTCAAGGGAATTAAGTTTATGAAATCTACAGTAGACTCTGGTAAATTCAGCATTTATGGTAAGTCTTAGAGTAGCTGCAAATACATAATATAGTAACACTCTTAAAAAAATTAAGGACCAGAGAGATAGTACAGGCTTTATGGTGCTAATGGTGTTTGCCTTGCGGCTGACCTGGGTTCAATCCCTGGCACTGGATCTGGTCCCCTGAGCATTGCCAGGACCTGGACAGGAAGCCAGGAGTAGTCCCTGAGCACTGCTGGTTGAGCACTCCTGAAAATTGCTGGTTGAGCACTCCTGAGCACTGCTGGGTGAGCACTCCTGAGCACTGCTGGGTGAGCACTCCTGAGCACTGCTGGTTGAGCACTCCTGAGCACTGCTGGATGAGCACTCCTGAGCACTGCTGGGTGAACACTCCTGAGCACTGCTGGGTGAGTACCTGAGCATTGCTGGGAGAGCACTCCTGAGCACTGTTGGGAGAGCACTCCTGAGCACTGCTGGGTGTGGCCCACAGAAGGAAATATTTTAATTCATTTTTAGGCTGGAGGTAATTCCAGGAGTTAAGAAACTTGCCTTGACTGAAGTCCAACAGACGACAGACTTGTCTCACAGGTAGCTGACCTGGGTTTGACCCCGACACCACATATGAGTCCTGGAGCACCACCCAGAGCACCACCCAGAGTGATCCCTGGAGTGCAGGGCCCAGAGTCAGACCCGAGCAGCTCTGCTGTGGCCCAAAAATGCAAAAAACAAAATTTAAAATACGGCAATAGAAGTTGCTCACTGTGGAGAAAGCAGGAAAGGCCGAGGAGGCAACGGCAGAAACGGCAGATGAGGCAGTGACCTGCTAAGCGCCGAGTGAATCAAACAGGGCAAGCAAAGGGAGGTTTGCTCCAGACCGAATTAATGCAAAATACTCAGCTTCGTCCCGTCTACAGAGGATCTTTCAGAGATTGAAAGTAGGAAGGAAACAAGAATATTATTCTGTGCAGAGTGGAGGGCTGGTGTCAGACAAGGCATTTAACAGAGATGATGTTTATTTTTAAATTTTGGGACACACTCCTGATGCTCAGAGGTGATTCCTGGCAGGCTCGGGGACCCCTGCGCAGAGTTGGGGAATAAGGAATGAAGGTCGGAGGAGCCGAGGCCAGGGCTTTGCCCGCTTCTGCCCAGGATAGAGCTTTGAACAAGGATTTAAAGGTAAATTCACCGGAGTGTGTAAGCCCATGGCACAAAGGAACACACGGCAGGTGAGCAGCGCGGCTCAGGGACGGAGCTGAAGGGGACCAGCGGAGCTCAGCGCCGAGGTGTCTTCCCCTGCGGTGACAGGAACACAGCACTAGCGCACAGGAAGGCGGGAAGCTTGGGGGTGAAGGGGTTAATGGGGAACTACAGGGAGAAGAGAGAGAGGAGAGGGAGAGGAGGGCGTAATGGGGAGAGGGGAGAAGGGGGTAATGGGGGGAGAGAGGAGAAGGGGGTAATGGGGAGAGGGGAGAAGGGGGTAATGGGGGAGAGAGAGGAGAAGGGGGGGGAGAGGGGAGAAGGGGTGATGGGGAGAGGGGAGAAGGGGTGATGGGGAGAGGAGAAGGGGTGACGGGGAGAGGGGAGAAGGGGTGATGGGGAGAGGGGAGAAGGGGTGATGGGGAGAGAGGAGAAGGGGTGATGGGGAGAGGAGCAGGGGTGATGGGGAGAGGGGAGAAGGGCGTGATGGGGAGAGGGGAGAAGGGGGTGATGGGGGAGAGAGGAGTAGGGGTGATGGGGAGAGGGGAGAAGGGTGATGGGGAGAGGGGAGAAGGGGTGATGGGGAGAGGAGCAGGGGTGATGGGGAGAGGGGAGAAGGGCGTGATGGGGAGAGGGGAGAAGGGGTGATGGGGAGAGGGGAGAAGGGGTGGACGGGGAGAGGGAGAAGGGGTGACGGGGAGAGGGGAGAAGGGGTGATGGGGGAGAGGAGAAGGGGTGATGGGGAGAGGGGAGAAGGGGTGATGGGGAGAGAGGGGAGAAGGTGGGGGAGAGGGGAGGAGAAGGGGTGATGGGGAGAGGGGAGAAGGGGTGATGGGGAAAGGGGAGAAGGGGTGATGGGGAGAGGAGAAGGGGTGATGGGGAGAGGGGAGAAGGGGTGATGGGGAGAGGGGAGAAGGGGTGATGGGGAGAGGGGAGAAGGGGTGATGGGGAGAGGAGAAGGGGTGATGGGGAGAGGGGAGAAGGGGTGACGGGGAGAGGGGAGAAGGGAGAGGGGAGAATGGGCGAGCGGTCACAATTTGTGAAGCGCCGTCCATGTTGCTGACGGTAGGTTTCTGGCATTCACCTGGAGCTCGGCCAGTGGAGCCCCGTGCAAGCAGGAGTGGACCTGGACATCTGAGCAGGTGGGGGGGAGCAGTTGCAGAAACGGAGACCCCCGAGGACCCCACAGCCCTGACTGGGTCAGCAGGTGGGCAGGGTCCAGCCGGATGAAGCCAAAGAGAGAAACGCCCCGACTGGCGAAACCATGATGGAAGCAAGTCCCGAAGGAGGGTCCCGGAGCTCTGGCTGCCCCGGCAGGTGTGGTCAGCCCAGCAGGAGCCCTAGAAAACAGAAACAGACTCACCAGCAGCGAGTGGTAGTCCAGCGGTAGGGCGCCTGCCTTGTATGCAGCCGACCTGGGTTCGATCCCGGTATCCCATATGGTCCCCAAGCATCACCAGGAGTAATTCCTGAGTGCAGAGCAAGGAGAAACCCCTGAGCATCGCCGGGTATACCCAAAAAGCAAAAAAAAAAAAAAAAAAAAAAGACCACCAGTCAGCCCCGACCAACTCAGCAGCGGCGACTCCCTCACCAGGAGCAGGCGAGACCATGGCCAGAGTCGGCCTGGGCCAACCATCCCCGAGCAGGCCAGGAGGAGCTTCCCCTTGACGACTGTCTGAGCACAGGTGCGTGAAGCCTCAGGACACACTCACCAGCCGCCCCTGAGGACCAGCAGCTGTGGCCGAGACGCAGTCAGGAGACAGACAGCCCTGGAAAGCCGCTGCCAGCAGGCAAACGAGTCTCCCAAGTACGGGAGGTGGGACAAGCATGTTGCCAGCCCCCAGACCCGTGATGGCTACGGCGACCCATGGGAAGTGAGGGGCAGTGCCTGCAAACAGCCTGACAACACCACAAAGGTTACACACAACACCTCAAAGGTTACACACAACACTGCCATATGCTCCGCAACTCCCTGCCTCGTGCGGGCCTCCGGGCAGCCAGAACACGGCCCACGTGCAGACGGCCCAGCGCCATCGCCAGAACACGCCCATAAAAGGTCATGCCCACCCTTCTTTCTGCGCCAAGTCTGTGTGTGGGGTGACGTTCGAGTGCCTGACCAGCGGACCCTATGGCAGGGTTCTGGGAAATAACGATGGCTCCAGGGCCCACTTCCTCCCTCTTGCTTTCTGCTGAGGGTTTGGTCCGGCTTAGCCCAGCTCTCGTGGGACAGAGACTCGAGGCTCAGTGCTCCCCACCAGGGGCAAGTGGGAGCTGCTGGCACCTCCTCCAGCATGTGGGGACCCCCCGCCTCCTTCCTGGGGCCACGGTGGTCCTGCTCCCGCGAGCAGGGCAGTTGGCATGTGTCGCGCTCCATCAGACACAGCTGAGGTCGTGGTGTGCTGGTCTGCGGCAGGGCCTGCTGAGTACAGGGAGGGTGTTGAGCCTTCGGAGGTCAGCCTGGTCCTCGCTGCTGGCCCTAGGGAGGCCCGGGGCTGCTTGCAAGTGGGCTTCTGCGTGTAGCTTGTAACAGATACGGGTTGTCGGGATGATTTTTCCATGTTTTTATTCAATTTTGCTTTCAGAGTGATGCTAATTACATAAAATCCAAAGGAGAGGATTTGAAAATGCCTTTTTATGCCTGTAAGGTTTTAAGTGGCATGGATAAATTTGTTATTTCTTTAGTAGATTAGATGAAATTCAGCGCAAATGTATCTAATCCTGGAGATTTTTTTTCATGGTAGATTTTTAATCACGTTTCAACATTTTTTTAATGATAATTGGCCAATTCAATTTTTTACTTCTTCTTGGAGACATTTTGTTTATTTTGTATTTCTAAGAAATGAGCTCTTGTAGGTTTGTGAATGTGCGCACGGAGCCGTCCATGTTATTGCCTTATGATCAGCTCAATGTTTCTTTTCGACATCGTGATTTTTCATTTGGTTCTTCTCCTCTCCCTCTCACAACCAGCCTGGAAAGTTTTAACTTCAAGGCAGCGAGTTTGGATTAAGCTTCCTCCTTACTTTGTTTATTTCCTCGTTCTCGTTAGCTTTTATGTTCATTAAATGCGCCCCTCCGAGTCCCTCCCACTCTGCTCTCCCTATGAAGGGAGTGTCACGTCCCTTCATCTTTATTTTTCTTTGAAAATTATGAAGCTGTTGTAAGAAAATGACTTTCTTTTCAGCGCTTTACACCCTGATGATTTTGGCATGAATAGCCCTCCTTTTCAAAGACTTTCAGGTACTTTCTCTTTTCTTTTTCTGACAAAGTCTTTGATCCAATTTGATCCATTTATCTACAGGTAAATTTCTTACTTTTTAAGCACGGAAGACTTTCGAGGCGTCTTTCTACTATTTCCAACTTTGCTGTTTTATCATCAGATCAAACGGCCAGCAAAACTTCAACTTTAACTTAAATTGTTTCCTAAGTTTTTCTCCCAGACCATTTGGAAGCAGATTCATGGTGGGCGGGGCCCGTCCCCTCACTGGCCGCTGCTGGTCCTGACCCAAGTCGGGCAGCCGGTGAGTCTCCTGCAGGATTTATCCGGAGTTCAGGGGTGAGGGCGGACAGTCTCCCTGACCAGAGCTACTTGCTTCCACTGCGTGTAGCTCCACCCTGGGCTCAGAAGGAGACCCGGTCTCTTCGTGTAGCTCCACCCTGGGCTCAGAGGGCGACCCCCGTCTCTCCGTTAGCTCCACCCTGGGCTCAGAGGGCGACCCCGGCCCTCCGTTAGCTCCACCCTGGGCTCAGAGGGCGACCCCGGCCCTCCGTTAGCTCCACCCCTGGGCTCAGAGGGCGACCCCGTCTCTCCGTTAGCTCCACCCTGGGCTCAGAGGGCCACCCCGTCTCTCCGTTAGCTCCACCCTGGGCTCAGAGGGGCGACCCCGTCTCTCCGTTAGCTCCACCCTGGGCTCAGAGGGCGACCCCGTCTCTCCGTTAGCTCCACCCTGGCTCAGAGGGCGACCCCGTCTCCGTTAGCTCCACCCTGGGCTCAGAGGGCCACCCCGGCCTCTCCGTTAGCTCCACCCTGGGCTCAGAGGGCGACCCCTGCCTCTCCGTTAGCTCCACCCTGGCTCAGAGGGCGACCCTGTCTCTCCGTTAGCTCCACCCTGGGCTCAGAGGGCGACCCCGCCCTCCGTTAGCTCCACCCTGGGCTCAGAGGGCGACCCCGTCTCTCCGTTAGCTCCACCCTGGGCTCAGAGGGCGACCCCGTCTCTCCGTTAGCTCCACCCTGGGCTCAGAGGGCCACCCCGTCTCCCCCGTTCTCAGCGCCGTGGCTCAGCCCCTTCTCCCCTTTGTGACGGGGGTGTTTCTATCCCCCTTTATTTGTGGTCCACAATCTTGTTCCGATCCAATGTCTTAGCACCGATCCCACCCCAGTGTGACCTTCCCACACCGTTGTCCCGTTTTCTCCCACCCCAGCCAAGAAGCCGCAGGGCTTGGAATGTCTGGACTCGCTTCTCCTGCCTTGCCAAGGGAGTTTTTTCATCTTTGTTTATGGCCTTGGTTTCTGGGCCACACCAAGGTGATGCTCAGGGCCCCTCCTGGCTCCGCGCTCAGGGATCTCTCCTGGCAGAGTCCGGGGACAGGGTGAGGCGTCTGCTGTGTGCAAGGCCAGCGCCCTGCCCCGGTCTCTCATCTGTCCCTTCTGCTGTGCCGGGTGTCCGGGCAGAGCTGCCGGGCATTTGTGCCGCCCCCTGAGCTGGCTGGTTCTGATGCAGCCGGACATGGCTGCTTGCGGAACCTCAAGGCAGGTTATTGGGGTGAAGATGAGCCTCACCCGTGTGCTGCTGGCCGTGTGCTGATGACCGTGTGCTGCTGGCCGTGCTGCTGGCCGTGCTGCTGGCCGTGTGCTGCTGGCCATGTGCGGATGGCCGTGTGCTGATGACCGTGTGCTGCTGGCCGTGTGCTGCTGGCCGTGTGCTGATGACCATGTGCTGCTGGCCGTGTGCTGATGACCGTGTCGCGGATGACCGTGTGCTGATGACCGTGTGCTGCTGGCCGTGGCGGATGGCCGTGTGCTGATGACCATGTGCTGCTGGCCGTGTGCTGATGACCGTGTGCGGATGACTGTGTGCTGATGACCGTGTGCTGCTGGCTGTGTGCGGATGGCCGTGGTGCTGATGACCATGTGCTGCTGGCCGTGGTGCTGCTGACCATGGGCTGATGGCTGTGTGCGGATGGCCATGTGCTGCTGACCGTGGTGCTGATGGCCATTGCGGATGGTCGTGTGCTGCTGGCCGTGTGCTGCTGACCATGGGCTGATGGCCGTGTGCTACTGGCCGCTCTCACAGGCTCTAGCTCTGCTCCCGCATACCCCCAGGGGCCGGCTGTGGTTTCGTGGCTCCCTAAAAAGTGGCTCCATGCCGGAAAGAGGCTCCTGTCCCCGACGCCTCACGCCCTGGTCCTTGGTGACTTCTACCATGGCACCTCCGGGCTGCCCAATGTCTCCCTCCAGCCTCGTCTGCGTCTGCATGTGGGACAGCAGCAGCCTTTCTGCCTATGGAGCCCAGATGCGTCGCGTGGGGAGATGCCTCCCAGTCGGCTGATGGGGTGAGCCGGAGAAAGAGCCCTGCTGAGTCCAGCGTGGAAGCATGACCTCAGATGTGGCCACTTCATCCTGCTGGTGGAGGCAGGGTGGGAGCTGACCTGCCGGGCTGGGCCCTTCCCATCCTCTGCGCATCTCTCAGCCCCCATGTTGGCTGTTTATGTCTGCACTTTGCGCCTTTGGCCACGAATTGCTTCATTTTTTGAGCTAAAAGTGCTTCTTGCTTCCCAAGGCCCCTTGCTGGGCTTGGTTTGGGGAATATTGAGGCCTGTTGACCCCATCTGGCCCCTGTCCTGGGGGCTTCATGCTCAGGACCTGCACTCAGAGCTTGACAACGTGGGGTCATGGCGGGGCCAGCGGGGCACATGCAAGTGAGACTGACCGGGGTTTATCCCTGGTCCCTATCCCGTGTCTCTGTGGCCTCAGCCCACCACCCTGAGCTTCGCAGCCAGGGGTCCTGTCCCCATGTATGCCTGGTCAGCAGCCCTGAGGCCATGGACCCGCCCCTGAGAGTCAGTGTGGAGCCGGGCGTCCCCGCGCTGCATGCAGCCGGCCGAGACAGATGCACCCAGTCTAGGTAGGGCAGGGGCCGGGGCTCCATGAGTCCGAGCTTGTCCAGGAGCGACTCTGCTCTGACCCGCTGCCAGACCCGCCTGCTCCGGTCACTCTCCTGAGCGGGCAGCGGGGCGCGGAGGCGGGGCCGGGGCTCGAATGCTCCCAGAGCCCCCGTGTCTGCCAAGGCGCAGCTCATGGCTGACCCGAGCACGGTCCAGGTCCCCAAGCAAAGATCTTCCTGAGCCGGCTGCACTTTTATGGTCGCTATTAAACATCCATTAAAGGCTCCAGACAGCGGCGGGGATGGGCTGGGGAGGGGCAGGCCCAGAGCTGCTCGCCGCCTCGCACGCCCGTCGGCGCTGCAGCCAAGGGGCATTTGGACAACTTTGAGTGTAACTGGGGGCCGGTGATGGGGCAGTGGGGGGCGGGCAGGGACCCTCGAGCTGGAGGGAGGAAGTAGGGAGCTTCAGGATCTGGGAGTGGGCGGTGGACGCCTGGCAGGAGAATCTATAGACACACAGACACACAGACACACACACGACACACACACACACACACACACGTTGTAGTCAGATGATTTAGAGTAAATCAGCCCAGGGTCCCCTGTCCCTGTGACCCTGACTCTCCTCCACTGGCCAGGGCACTCATGGGGGCTCCCCCATGCCTTTGGCCTCTGCAGCTGCTGGTCCCTGTGGACACTGCCTTTGGGCTGAGTGTGGGCAACGCAGGGCAGCAACGAGGCCTCAGGACCAGCCTGTGCCCCGGCTCTTCTCAGCTGTCATGTGGCCTGGACGAAGCCGCACTCATCTGGGCCCGCAGAACTCCCAGATGCTGTGTTTGGGCCCCTGGGTCTGTGGGCAGCAGGGGCTATGGACCAGGGCCAGCGTCAGGCATGGACACAGCATCCTGGTCCGAGGAGGGGTCTGCGTCCCCATGTCTGCTCCCCCACCCCTGCAGCTGCAGAGGAGGCAGCAGCCACCAGGGGGCACTGTTGGCCAGTGCTGGTCACTCACTGTGGTGGCCGGTGCATGGAGAAAGGCAGACAGGGCCATTGGCTCATTTTCTGGTCAAGGAGGGGACATGGGGCACTAGGGGTCCCAGAAATGCCGCTGGGGGTGTGACCGCCTTACGGCCCAGGTGAGGCTGGGCCTCCAGTTCCCCTGAACTCGCCAAGTGCAGACCCTCCTCCCCCTACCCGCTGGGGCTCCAGCTGCTCCTACACCGTCCAGCCCACATTGCTCCAGCCGGGAGACAGGACGTGTCCTGGGGCCCTGCTGACCACCCTCGTGCCTACCAGGACCCCAGCTTAGCAGCAGGCGAGGGCTGAGACCCCTGGGGCTGGACCCTTGGCTGACGTCTGGGCGGTGTCTGGGGCTAAGTCCGGGGCTTGAGCTGACCCTCCTGGGACCCCAACTCTCGTCTGGAGCGGTCACTCTCAGATTCCCCACGGAGAGCCCGAGGTCAGCTTCACGCTCCAGCACGCGTGGGGCGACTGCCTGCCTCCACCCTTCACGCCCGGCCTCTGCGCCAAGCACGCGCCCCCTGGGAACCGGGCCCTGAGCCCCTGCTCGCGCTGCACCCCAGACCCCTAGGCAGCCCCTCCCCGCCCGTCTTGGCCATGCCTCTGCCTGGCTTGTCCCTGCTGTCCTGTGTGAGGCCACCGGCTTCCTCTGAGGGCCCCTGCTGCGTCTCCCACTGGCCAGGGAGTTCCAGAGGTGCGGGGATGGGGGGTGGCCCCTTGCTGGGTTCTGCTGTGGGTTTGCAGTTTCCAGCTCAGGGGTGTCTGTCCCGTAGTCTCCGGAGCCCGTCCGCGCCCATCGGGGCCGGGGCCTGGCGCTGCAGGAGGCCCGGTCCGGCGACTCTGCTTGGGGCAGCTGCCTAGAAACCCATTGGCATGGTTTGCGCTTGGGTGATCGGGGGCACTTCCTGGCCGCGCCCTCCCCACACCCCCCTCCTGCACCCCTCCCGCACCCCTCCGCAGCGTAAGCCCATCACCCAAAAGTTCACTTGGTTTGGCAGAGGCCCTTGCTGCCCGGATGCCCATGGGAGATTAACGGGAAGATTGCAGGTCTCTGAGGGCCAGAGCGCTCTGCCAATGTGCCGAGGAGAAGCGTGCGATGAGGACATTAAAACAGGCAGGAGCCCGAGGGGTCCGGGAGGCCTGGGGCTTAAGAAGCTCCTGGCACAGCCTGGCCAGCGCGGGCAGTCAGGGGCCACGTGTCCGGGGCCGGAGATAGAGGAAACGCCGTCGAGGGCCTCTGCTTCTGGGGTCCCTGGACAGGGTGACCCGGAGCCTGGGCCTGGCCAGGTGAGGTTCCATCGGCAGAAGCCTCCCGGGAGCAGCCTGCAGGGCCCAGGCCAGGCTGGTGTCAGGTCCCCTGGCCCAGGTCGGGGCATGTGTGCCAGCTGAAGTGAGGCCAGCAGGGCACTCTGTTAGGGTCTCAGGGTGGCAGCTAGACGGGGCAGACGCTGTTCCTGGGGTGACTCCTTCTGTCTGTCCATTCATCCGTCTGTCTGTCCTTCTGTCCGCCTGAAGCTGCTGTGGTGTGCGCTGGCCATCTGGATCCAGATTCCCGCCTGCCATCTGTGGTGGCCTCAGCTCAGCTCAGCCCTCTCCCCTCTAGCTGCGTGGGCTCAGCAGAGGACCCTCGGGTAGAGGTCGGGGGCACGGTCAGGGGTCTGAGATGGGGGGTTCGGGGTCGGGGCTCTGAGACAGGGGCTGGGGGCTAGTCCTGGGTCCCCACTAGTCCCCCCGTGTCTGCCCGACACAGCGTGTTCCCCGCCCGTGTGCTCACGCAGGTCAGATCTGTGACCCTATGCCAGGACTTCCGGTGTTTCCCCTGCCGGCAGCCCCCGGCCAGCTGCCAGGAAGCCTCTTCCTCTCTGGAGCCGCCTCCTGGCCTGTGTGTGGCGTCCCCTGCTGTGGGGCGCTGTCTCTGCCCTCCCCTGCCTGTGAGACTCAGCCTGGTGGGCTTTCAGCGCTGCTCTCTGCCCCGCACAGCTCTCTTGGGGGCAGTGACTGTGGACGCTCTGGTCAGTTCAGGTGATTACAGAGCTCAGCTCACCCTCCTGCTCCGGGGTGCGTAGGCTGACCCACATCAGACGGGATGCTGGGTGACCCCGGCTGAGGTCAGCGGGGGGGGAGGCAGGTGCCCCGTGGTCGGCCCCAGGCGGAGCGGGGACTTGGCTGAGGAGCAGCAGACGTGCCCCGCAGGACGAGGGCCAGGGGACGTCACCCCTAATTTCTGGCCGGCTCTGTGGCCTGCAGACAGCCTCACCTCTATTACTTCCCGGCTCCACCAGGGTCCAGGGAGCTGGCCGGGGCAGGGCCATTATCCCTGCTCCTGTGGCCGCCGACCAGCGGGTGAGGACTCGGGCAGCAGATTAATCCAAGCCTGCGGGTGATCCGAGCAAAGGCCAGGCCAGCTGCTCCAGGGAAGGGCCAACCGGTCAGCTCCGGTCAGCTCCATGCTGAGACAGAACATGAACCGGGAAACGCACCAACAGGACTAGTGGCCTGACGGAGACGCCAAAGCAGCGGGCGAGGAGAGCCCCAAAATAAACAGCAGAAAGAAAACGGATGAAAAAGAGCCAAACTCAGAGGCCCTGGGACAGCCGTGGGCGGGCGGTGCTAGTCAGGGGGAAAGGGAGAAGGAGGGTGTCCACGGGGGCGCCGGAGCTTATCACGGCCCACGCAGGGCCAGCAGCGCTGACGGACCCCACACTGCCGACCGCACGCTGCCGACCACACACTGCTGACCCCACACTGCTGACCCCACACTGCTGACCCCACACTGCTGACCCCACACTGCTGACCGCACACTGCTGACCCCACACTGCTGACCCCACACTGCTGACCCCACACTGCTGACCCCACACTGCTGACCCCACACTGCTGACCCCACACTGCTGACCCCACACTGCCGACCGCACACCGCTGACCCCACACTGCTGACCCCACACTGCCGACCGCACACTGCCGACCGCACACTGCCGACCCCACACTGCCGACCGCACACTGCCGACCGCACACTGCCGACCGCACACTGCCGACCCCACACTGCTCGACCCCACACTGCCGACCCCACACTGCCGACCACACACTGCCGACCCCACACTGCCGACCGCGACACTGCCGACCGCACACTGCCGACCGCACACTGCCGACCTCACACTGCTAACCGCACACTGCTGACCCCACACTGCTGACCGCACACTGCTGACCCCACACTGCTGACCGCACACTGCTGACCGCACACTGCTGACCTCACACTGCTAACCGCACACTGCTGACCCCACACTGCTGACCGCACACTGCCGCCCTGACACTGCTGGACCGCACACTGCCGAGCCCCAGGTTCTGAGGTGGACATGTGTGAAACAAGCTGACCCTTTGGTGCTGTCGCCGCCGCTCCCATGGCGTGTGCGGTGCAGAGGGAGAGGCCCCCGGAGCACGGCGCCCCAAACAGCAGGTCGAGGGACTCCCGGCCACACAGTCTGGGCCCAGAGACACTCTCCAGGGGCCGGCATGACCCACCAGAAGCAGGGCAGTGGGGGCAGGTCAGGCCCGAGGGGCGCCCAGCCCGGCCTGACTGGGAGGCTCGGGAGAGGGAGGGTCAGAGCCGGGCAGGGGCGCTGCTGCGGGCACTGCAGCCACAGAGATTCACGGGACCCGACCCGGCTGTGGGAGGTGGGCAGGGACGTGGGGACCTGGGACTCGGGCCTCCCGGCAATGACCGCAGCCTGGCCCTGAGCAGCCACGTGGCCGGAGCCAGACGCGGCTCCCACTCGCCTCCCTTCGGCCCCACAACGATGAGCCCTGGGTGGGCGTCTGCCCTCAGGGCTCTCCTGGGCTGGTTCTGCGGGGCCGCGGGGGTGGGCGTCTGCCCTCAGGGGTCTCCTGGGCTGGGCTGGATCTGCGGGGCCGCGGGGTGGGCGTCTGCCCTCAGGGGTCTCCTGGGCTGGTTCTGCGGGGCCCGCGGGGGTGGGCGTCTGCCCTCAGGGGTCTCCTGGGCTGGGCTGGATCTGCGGGGCCCGCGGGGTGGGCGTCTGCCCTCCGGGTCTCCTGGGCTGGTACTGCGGGCCCGTGGGGGTGGGCGTCTGACCTCAGGGGTCTCCTGGCCTGGGCTGGTTTCTGCGGGCCCACGGGGGTGGGCGTCTGCCCTCAGGGGTCTCTTGGGCTGGTTTTGCGGGGTCGCGGGGTGGGCGTCTGCCCTCAGGGGTCTCCTGGGCTGGTTCTGCGGGCCCGCGGGTGGGTCGGCTGCCCACAGCCACGTCCCGGGATTCCCACTGATCTTCCCAGGCGGAGCTTGCTCGTTCTCGTCAGTTAGACTCTTACTGTGCACCACAAACGGGATCAGCAGATTGGTGTCACAGAGCAAATAGCCACCGAGGACCCTCCACCCCACCCCACCTGAGCCCCCTTATCTAGGCGACCCTACAGCCATCAGGGAAGCTTTCTCCATGGAAGCGAGGGCCTGACAGGGAAGAGAAAGTGCTGGACAACACTGGAAGTCCCACACTGGGTGGACAGACAGGCCCCCCATTCACCCGTCACTCATCGAGTGTCTCCCCTCTCACACACCCACAGCGGGACAAGCCCCCAGGACCGACCTGCCTATCTGCCGTGCTGGCCGCACTCCTGACCGGCAACACAGCCAGCCCTGCGGATGGGGCAGGTACCCCTGGCGGGCGCGGAGGTGGGAGCAGGTGCTGACTAATAAGCAGATGAAGCTAAAATGAATTTGCGTGTCTCGCACGAGGAGAAGCAGGGCTGGCGGTGGGGCAGGCGGCGCGTTTCCCAAGGCCGCTGCCGTGGAGCAGGTGCGGAGCCGGGGCAGGGGTGCAACCTGGGCTGGGAGAGTGGGAACTGGGGTGGGCGTATCGCCCGGGTGGCAAGCTGGGAGGGGGCACTCAGGTGTCCGACCGCGTGGGGAGCCCCCGCTGAGGAGCTGGATCCAGGCCCTGAGCCCTCGCCACCACGCCTCCCTTGTCCCGTCGTTTATGAACTCAGTGAGGACTTGGCTTTAGAAAACCGTCAGACTCATACAGTCTTGTTTACGTTTCCATGTTCTTGTTTTCTTTCTGGAGCAGGAGACTTAGAAATAGGCCACCAACCCACTAGCTGTTTCCCTATTTTATGCGCAAGAAAATTTTATTGGGAGGCACGTGGACGGCAGTGACGGCTCGTGAAGAGACAGAACGTTCATTGCAGTGTTGTTCAGGGCCTAGAAGGCGCCCAAGTGCTGGGGGCCCTTCAGCGATCAGCAAAGCTCCCCACGAGCACGAGGGCAGGCTGGGGCCTCAGGGCGTGGAAGACGGAGACAGCTTCCCAAGCTGCGCATCACCCGGAGCTGGTGAGCCTGGGTGCATCTCCGCCGGCCAGATGCATGTCTGCGCTTGCGGAAGCGAGAGGGGCGGGCGGCACCAGGGCTTGCCGGGGGTCCTGTCCTAGGACGCCAGCGTACAGGCCCGACCCAGGCCACGCGTCAGCTCAGCCGGGACCGTGGGTCCAACTTCGTGAGCAGTGGCGGGAGTTCTGTTTCCAGGCAGAAATCTAGTGGCTTAGTGGGTGTGCGTTCACGTGAGGGAATGAGCCAAGTGCATGAGTGAACGTGCGGGTGCCCCAGCGAGCGAGTGAGAGTTAATGCGTGCACGTGTGCGTGAATGAAGGTGTGAACCCGGTGCTCGCGCTGTGGCCCCTGACGAGCCAGAGCATGTGTGCCCGGCGGCGGCTCAGCAGGCGGGCGTGGAGCTAACTGGAGCTGCCGCGGCCGGCCTGTCATCAGTTCCAGTAAATGTCACTTTGTGCTGCGCTTTCTCACGGCCGCTGGGGCGGACCGCTGCTGTTTTCCACGTTGGGGAATTCAGGGTTTCCTCGCTCCGAGTCCCGGCCCCTGATTGAGCCTGACACTGTCTTTATGGGAGTGAGTTGTTCGCAGAGGTGAAAAACTGCCTCCCCGCGATTGCTCTCTGCCTCCCCGAGGCGCGTAGGGACGTGCGTGCCGTGTGCACAAGCGCCTGAAGTCGAAGCCAAGACGGGCGTCATTAGGGGCCCTTGAGCTTTGGGGGGAGGGACGCGGAATTAGGCCTGATGAGGCGGGGCGCCTCTCACAGCGCCACAGAGTCTTCCCGACATTAGAGACCGTCAGCGGCTGTCGGCGTGAGCAGAGAACAAAACCTGCTGCCTCCAGTCCGCGCCCCGCCCGGGAGGGTGGGCCGGAGCTGCCGGGCAGAGAGACCTGTGCAGGCGGGCAGAGTTGGGCCACAAAGACAGGGGCTGGTGGCCACGGGCACCCAGTGGCTTGTGGTGGACAGAACCCGACTCCCCACGCCCAGGCTGCTCCGGCCCCAAGGGGCTCCTGGGCAGGCCATGGAGTGTCTGGGGGAGGGACAGTGGCACCAGGTGACCAGACCCACAGCTGACTTCCAGGTCAGGGCTCCAGAAGAGGGACAGACCCCACCTGCTCGGGACTCTCCACGCCGCTGGGGTACCTAGGAGGAGCAGAGGGTCCCGCCAGCCCTCGAGGCTCCCTGAACCACCTGCCCTTCCCGTCCCAGCTCCCCCTGCCCTCCCCGTCCCAGCTCCCCCTGCCCTCCCCGTCCCAGCTCCCCCTGCCCTCCCCGTCCCAGCTCCCCCTGCCCTCCCCGTCCCAGCTCCCCCCTGCCCTCCCCGTCCCAGCTCCCCCCCTGCCCTCCCCGTCCCAGCTCCCCCTGCCCTCCCCGTCCCAGCCCCCCTTTCTTTCCCCGTGCCCTGTCCCCGTCCCAGTACTGGCCCCCACGTCCCATCTCTCTGCCCCTGGGACTTGCCTGGCCCGACTTGCCGGCCGGCACTGCCGAGAGCTTTCTGGGCTCTGTTCACAGGTTTTGTTCCTGGACCATCTGTCACCGCTTCCATTGTGGCTTCTGGCGGCCGTGGAGGCACAGGGGCTCCCCGACGCAGGGGCGGAGAGAGCAGAAAGACCTTCCTGGGTGGCAGCTGGTGGCAGAGATGCGGGGGGGGAGAGCCTCGTGGGGACAGGCGCCCTGGGGTAGCTGGTGCCCGTCTCGGGGGACTCACGGCGCCTGGGCACGAGTGGGCAGGCAGAGTCGGGCTGGGGGCTTCTGGCTCGTGGGGGAAGATCCCGTGTCTCTGCCCCCCAGCTGCAGTTGCCAAGGCCAAACACAGATCCCCTCATCAAAACCACCAAGCCAGCATGAGGTAGGGCCCTGGCCGTACGCAGCGGGCCCAGGCTCAGTTCCTGGCACCCCCGCAGTGTCCCCTGAGCCCAGCCAGGTGTCAGCGCTGAGCACTGCCGATGTGGTCCCCACACAAAAAAGAAACAGAGCAAGGCACAAGAGCAACCAGCACCACTAAAAGCAAAAACCAAGGTGAAGCCGGCGTCTGCAAGAAGCACAGTGGAAGGCAGCGAGCGGCAGCCCAGCTGGCACCACCAGGCCAACAGTGGCAGCTGCTGTGCCACGTTCAAGGCACTTTAGGGTCGCACACACTTCCAGGGACAAAACATCCAGGGGCCGCTGACAAGTCCCCACAGCAATGCTGGGCTTCTTCGCACCTGAACGGGAGGCGGTTCACAAGGCTGAGCCCCAGCGCCAGAAGCGCCTCAGACACCTGGAGACAGGCTGAAACACCCCAACTCCTGTGTCCACAGGCACAGCAGAGGGCCAGCGGGAGGCGGTGGACACAGGAATCTAACCAGAAGCTTCTTTATTGTTTTCTTTTTTTGGGTCACAACCAGCGATGCTCAGGGGTTCCTCCTGGCTCTGCACTCAGGAATTACTTCTGGCGCTGCTCGGGGATGCTATGGGATATCCATAGTTCATCATGTTGATTTCTCGACCTAGGTACACATAACTGCTGCATTCAGAGATGTTTGTTCCATTGAGAGTGGGGATCGAACTGGGGTCAGCTGTGTGCAAGGCAGACGCCCTCCCCGCTGTGCATTCGCCTCCATCCTCAGGGGCCTCGTTTTCGAGACTCTGCCCCTCAGCACACTTCATGATCTTTCCCGGACAGCTAACGCGGGTCCAGAGGAAACTACACGGAGCACGGAGCCCTCCAGAGACAGAACCAGGACGCGGTGGCAGAGATGGAGCCTGGACACCCCGCCGTGCAACGAGCCACTTGTTTCTTTTTTAAGTCTCAGAAAGAGAAAGAGAATCTGGGGAAATTTAGAAGCTGTTGGACATGAGGGAGAGTGACATGGTTCACTTGATCACTTGATCACTTGAATCCCATTATTCATCAATTTGCTCGAGCGGGCTCCAGTGACATCTCCATTGGACCCTATCACATGCCAATGTAGCCCAATGGCATCTGGTTGATTCAGGAATATGAAGAGCCTCAAACCGTTCCTTCAGGGTCTTGGCAAGGAAGTCTGACCATCTTGTAGGTGGGTGGCCACGAGATCTTTTGACATCCTGTGGGATCCAGTCGGTAATGGCTCTAGTCCAGCGGTTGTCTCCAAATCTCATTACATGTCCAGCCCATCTGATTTTCGATGCCTTGGCAAACGAGACAGCATCCCTGATTCTGGAATAGTGACAGAGGTCAGAACTCCGGATTCCTTCTCTCACTTGAGTGAGGCGTGATATTCCAAGCATAGCTCTTTCGATTCCTCTCTGGGAGACCCGAATAGCATTCTCATCTTGCTTTCGTAGGGCCCAGGTCTCTGAGGCGTATGTTAATGCAGGGAGAACGGTGGAGTCAAAGAGATGTGCCCGGAGCCAGAGGTTCTTTGTCCTTTTAGCTATTTCTTCGATGCCTTTGAAGGCATTCCATACCGCTCTCTTCCTCTTGTGCAGCTCAGGTTTTAGGTCGTTCATCATGTTGATTTCTCGACCTAGGTACACATAACTGCTGCATTCAGAGATGTTTGTTCCATTGAGAGTGAATGGGGCCTCAGGAACTAGTTCATTTTTCATAAACATGGTTTTCTTTAGATTCAGCTGCAGACCTATCTTTCCACATTCTCGGTTGAAGTCAGCCAGCATTTGTGCCGCTTGGCTAATGTTTGGTGTTATTAGAATGATGTCATCAGCAAAGCGGAGGTGGTGTAGTTGCCGACCATCTATCTTCACTCCCATTCCTTCTCATTCTAATTGTTGCATGATGTTCTCGAGGGTGGCGCTGAAGAGTTTTGGTGAAATGGTATCACCCTGTCGAACCCCTCTTTTGACATCAATGATCACTTCTTTGTAGAATGGTGAGATCCTGGTGGTGAATCCGTAATACAGCTCACGAAGGATCTTGATGTATTGGGTTTGAACACCCTGTTTGGCTAGGGCTTCGATGACTGCTTCAGTCTCCACAGAATCAAAGGCTTTCTGTAAATCAATGAATGTGAGACAGAGCGGCATCTTGTACTCCCTACAAACCTCAATGAGCTTGGTTACTGTGTGGATATATATGGTCGATTGTGCTGAATCCTTTCCGGAAGCCTGCTTGCTCGCATGGTTGTCCTTCATCTAGTGTTCTGCCAATACTGTTCAGGATGACTCGTGTAAACAGCTTGTAGATGACGGACAACAGGCAGATGGGGTGATAGTTGCCGATGTCGTGAATGTCTCCCTTCTTGAACAGTAGAACTGTCCTGCTGGTTTTCCATTGGGAGGGCACCTTGCATTCGGACAGGTAGCTTGTGAAGAGCCGGCTAGTGTATTCATGAGTACCGACGGCAGATTCTTCAGGTGTTTGGGTCTGACTTTGTCTGGGCCTGGTGCTGTTCCCTTCTTTACCAACGAGATGGCATGTTGGATTTCAGAAGGGAGAACGTTGGGAATGACATATCCATCCTGTGGAATTTGGTATGTGGGCAGGTGGATGTGGCTATCAAAGAGATTTGAGTAGAAGTCCTGGATAATCTTCTCCATTGCCTTTCTGGAAGATGTGATAGATCCATCAGGGCGTCGGAGGGCAGTCATCTTGGTCTTATAGTTGGCGAAGGACAGGCGGGCGGTGCGAATGCTTTTCCCGGCTTCTGCTGCATCTTCCAGTATTTCTGCTCTTCTGTCTTTGAGTGACACGGTTAGGGCTGAGCAAACGCCTCCCCAGCTTCCATCCCTGCACTACCCGCCCTGCTGAGCGTTTCCAAGTGCAGTTTGGGGATCCCCAGCACTGCCAGCATGGCCCGGGGACCCCCAGTCCTCTCGAGTCTTCTCATGGACCCGTCCTGGCTGGCCCGAGCGCTGCCGGGTGTGTGTACGTGTGTGGATGAGCGAGAGAAGACTGAAATACAGTTCAGCGAAGTGCGTGTGCTTGTGTGTGGATGAGCGAGAGAAGACTGAAATACAGCTCAGAGAAGCGTGTGTGCTCGTGTGCTGCAGATCTCAGGGACCGGGTCCAGGCCTGTCCGAGGAGGAGGCGCTGAGACTGGCTGCAGACCAGAGAGACGGCCTAGGAGGCGTGGCCACCAAAACGGGTGTGCCTGGGGAAGGGGTCCCGGAAGGGTGCTCGCCATGGTGGTCCCCATGAGGAGGCCGTGAGGATGGAAGGTCACAGCCCCCCAGGAAGCACATCCCGGTCTGCTCCCCCAGACTTTCCCATCAACTGGGACCAGGGGGCAGACACTGGCCTCCGTGGATGTGGAGGAGAGTGGACAGGTCACTAGTACCATTTTCCCTGGCAAATGACCCCAAAGCTCAACCCCAGCTTCACAAAGAGCATCAGGTGAAGCTCATTTGGGAACCAGACCACGCTGGTGATCTCACGGGTAGGAAAGGAGCCGCCCGCATCTGAGAACCGACAACTGGCCGCAGGAAGGGCCCACGGGAGAGAAATGTCAGGTTGGTCCCCCAGGGAACAGGGGGCTCTGGGGTGACGGTGTCACACACGGGCTTGTCCTTTGCCGAGAGCAGCAAGTGAGACCGACTCAGAGCGACTCAGACCCTGCTCAGCTGCTGAGCTTTCCGTGCCTCCGAGATCAAGCGAGAGGCTGTTGGTCCCCTTGCCTGATGTACTGAAGGTCCAGTTTATCCCAGACCAGGACGAGCGAGAGAGAAAAGAAACAGTTTCCTCAAGGATGTGCACACGGCAGTACTGAGCCACAGAACCAAACCCGCAGCCGAGGCAGCAGGGACGGAGCGGCCGGAGCAGGCGAGCACGGCGTCACTCGTGCATAGGGTAGACGCCAGGGAGGCCCTGCCCAGAGCCCTCTCGGGAACTGTCCTTGTGCCCGGCGCAGAGGGCCTTCTTAGACACACGATGCCAGGGGCAGGAGAGGCCACTTGCTGCTGGCACCTGTTCAGAGCCGAAACCTCTGGTCTTCAAAAGGCCGTGAATTACCCAAAGGGTCTTTGTCACACAGACACCGAACTCAGGGCGAGGTCCGAGCCTGGGAGGGAGTCTAGAGCTCCACAGCAGAAGTGCTTGTCGAGAATGGACGGAGAATTCAGACGGTCACTCAGGGAGAAGACCTAGAAGGAGCAAACCCAGAAGGCAGAAGCAAGCTGCAGCTTGGCTGAGGGAAACGCAGTGAGCGAGAGCCGGCAAGACGGAGGAGCGTGTGGGACCTCGCTGTGGCAGGTGACGGGAGCAAGGCCCAAGGCCCAGACCTGCCACGCGCTGAACCTGGAGTCCACTCCAGCAGTGGGCTGAGTACTGATCCCTGCTGCCCGCTAGGAGTCTCTGTTCCCAAGAGCAAGCTCTCTCCTCATGAGGGGCAAGACTGGCCACATGCAGCAGCCACGTGCCACGGTCCACACACCACAGCCACGAGCCTGGGTCCATATACCACAGCCATGAGCCTGGGACCACACACCACAGCCACGAGCTTGGGTACACACACCACAGCCACAAGCCAGGGTACACATACCACAGCCACAAGCCAGGGTACATACCACAGCCACAAGCCTGGGTCCACACACCACAGCCACGAGCCTGGGTCTACACACCACAGCCACAAGCCTGGGTCCACACACCACAGCCACGAGCCTGGGTCCACACACCACAGCCATGAGCCTGGGTCAACATACCACAGTTACGAGCCTGGTCAACACACCACAGTTACGAGCCTGGTCAACACACCACAGTTACGAGCCTGGGTCCCACACCACAGCCACAAGCCTGGTCAACACACCACAGCCACGAGCCTGGGTCAACACACCACAGCCATGAGCCTGGGTTCCACACCACAGCCACGAGCCAGGGTCCACACACTACAGCCACGAGCCAGGGTCCCACATAACAGTCACGTGCCAGGGTCCACACTACAGCCACAGCCACGAGCCTGGGTCCACATACCACAGCCACGAGCCTGGGTCCACATACTACAGTCATGGGACTGGGTCCACACACCATAGCCACTAATCTGTGTCCACACACCACAGCCACAAATCTGGGCCCACATACCACAGCCACAAATCTGGGCCCACATACCACAGCCATGAATCTGTTCCTCGTAACAGCCACAAATCTGAGTCCACGCACCACAGCCACGAGCCTGTGTTCTCTGTGCTCAGATCCCTGCTGGGGGCAGCTCCCCACCTGAGCATCTTCCCTCTCTACAGCCCAGTCCAGGGGCAACCTCATAGCCCCAATAGACGTTCACATCTGCAGGACCACGTTTGCCCCTTCCAGAAGCATCTCTCACCCAGGCTTGGTGCAGACTGTCTCCTGGGTGCCGCGCCCAGGCCGTGGGAGGCCGAGGGTGCCCGCATGCACGGAGGCCCCTCACTGCCGTCTGCTCTCTCCATCTCTGTGCGTTCCCGACCCTCCGGAGCTGGGTGCTGCAGCCCGGCCCAGCCCTCAGGCCTGCACGAGCCACGTCCTCGGTCGACCGCGATGGGCCTGGATCCGGGAAGCTTTTTTGGTCCATCCTCATGGAAATGTGAAATAACTCCGCAGTTAAAATTCATGATCTACACTTTTGTGTCATTATTATTGCATTAGCATGAAATTATACTTCTAGTTAGTCATAATTATACTCATAATTATTCAATTTATCACTATAGGTCCTCCTGGAAGTTTTATGGAGGATTGATTAACATTAATAAATTGTTTTTCTTCATCTGCATGTCACGGATTCATCTCATGTCTGATGTGATCCATCCCCCCAAAATGACAGCGGCCTCATGAATGGGGGTTTCTCCCAGGGCGAGACTCAGTTTTAAGGTCACGGGAGAGTCCGGCCTGGCGCGGCCCGACAGATGCTCAGAGACCCCCTTGCCCTTGGGCGTCTTCCCTCCCAGCCCCAGAGCGTCCCGTGGGCTCTGCACTTGCTGGGACCCAGAGGGGTCGTGGCCAGGTGGGGGTGAGGACCTGGGGATGGGGTGAGGTTCGGAGACCCCAGTGCCTGCCCTGGAACGGTGCCCTCCCACACTGCGGCCAGCGCTGAGGTCCAGGTGGTCAGGCCCTCCCACACTGCGGCCAGCGCTGAGGTCCAGGTGGTCAGGCCCTCCCACACTGTGGCCAGCACTGAGGTCCAGGTGGTCAGGCCCTCCTACACTGCGGCCAGCGCTGAGGTCCAGGTGGGCAGGCCCTCCTACACTGCGGCCAGTGCTGAGGTCCAGGTGGGCAGGCCCTCCCCACACTGCGGCCAGCGCTGAGGTCCAGGTGGTCAGGCCCTCCTACACTGCGGCCAGCGCTGAGGTCCAGGTGGGCAGGCCCTCCTACACTGCGGCCAGTGCTGAGGTCCAGGTGGTCAGGCCCTCCCACACTGCGGCCAGCGCTGAGGTCCAGGTGGGCAGGCCCTCCTACACTGCGGCCAGCGCTGAGGTCCAGGTGGGCAGGCCTTCCCACACTGCGGCCAGCGCTGAGGTCCAGGTGGGCAGGCCCTCCTACACTGCGGCCAGCGCTGAGGTCCAGGTGGGCAGGCCCTCCCTACACTGCGGCCAGTGCTGAGGTCCAGGTGGTCAGGCCCTCCTACACTGCGGCCAGCGCTGAGGTCCAGGTGGTCAGGCCCTCCTACACTGCGGCCAGCGCTGAGGTCCAGGTGGTCAGGCCCTCCTACACTGCGGCCAGCGCTGAGGTCCAGGTGGGCAGGCCCTCCTACACTGCGGCCAGCGCTGAGGTCCAGGTGGTCAGGCCCTCCTACACTGCGGCCAGCGCTGAGGTCCAGGTGGTCAGGCCCTCCTACACTGCGGCCAGCGCTGAGGTCCAGGTGGGCAGGCCCTCCTACACTGCGGCCAGCGCTGAGGTCCAGGTGGTCAGGCCCTCCCACACTGTGGCCAGCACTGAGGTCCAGGTGGTCAGGCCCTCCCACACTGTGGCCAGCACTGAGGTCCAGGTGGTCAGGCCCTCCCACACTGTGGCCAGCGCTGAGGTCCAGGTGGTCAGGCCCTCCCACACTGTGGCCAGCACTGAGGTCCAGGTGGTCAGGCCCTCCCACACTGCGGCCAGCACTGAGGTCCACCTGCCATGGCACGGTGCGGGCAGCACTCCGAGGCTGCCCTGGTCAGGTTCCTTCTCCAGATGCACAGAGGGCCTCATGGTGTGCTGCAGTGGGATCTGCTCCCCATCCCCTCTGTGGACCCCCTGGGGACCCACCTCACTGGCCAGCTGCTCTCAGGCCCAGCCCTGTGCATGCTATCACCCCTGCCCGTGCGAGGGCCAGGGCAGCCTGTTCTTGGGTTCAGTTTGGGGTCCACAGGTACATGGTTCGGGCGCCTGTGATGTCACCCAGAAGAGTTGCAGCCGCTTCAGGGGTGGGGCTCTGCTGTGACCGGCACAGTTGGGGACAGCAGGACATGACTGGGCACCGCCAGGGTCAGTTGGAACAGCTGGACATAGTCAAGCACACTGGATATGGGGAAAGCTGGGGACAGCTGGGGACAGCAGACCACAGCCAGACAAGCTGGGGTCAGTCAGGGACAGTCGGGGACAGCCAGGTACAGTGGGCACAGCTGGGACAGGGGACAGTCGGCACTGCTGAGACAGCAGATCAGCGCACCACTGGGCACAGTTGAGGACAGAGGCAGTGGACACAGCCTGGATAGCCGCGGAGAGCCGGCAGGCCAGGCGTGAGGCAGTGGCCCGCAGTGGAGAGGAGACGCCGTGGCTGGTGCCGGGCCACCATGTCTTGAGGCCTGGGGTCGCGGCGTCCCAAGGACTCTTCTCTGCTCAGGGGCTCAGCAGATGTGGGGGGGCAGGATGTGATCTGGGAGACCCCTGGGTGCCCATGGGACACTCTGGGCTTGGCCTGCCCTGAGCCCTGCCGTGGGCACCTGTGGGGTTAGGATGGAGTTCAGGGGAGGAGGTGGGCCTGGAGCAGCCCTGGTGCCCGTGAGGAGAGTGGGCGTGTGAAGGTCTGTCCAGCGGACGTGTGAGGGTTTGTCCAGCGGGTGTGTGAGGGTCTGTCCAGCGGGTGTGTGAGGGTCTGTCCAGCGGACGTGTGAGGGTTTGTCCAGCGGGTGTGTGAGGGTCTGTCCAGCGGGTGTGTGAGGGTCTGTCCAGCGGGTGTGTGAGGGTCTGTCCAGCGGGTGTGTGAGGGTCTGTCCAGCGGGTGTGTGAGGGTCTGTCCAGCGGGTGTGTGAGGGTCTGTCCAGCGGGTGTGTGAGGGTCTGTCCAGCGGGTGTGTGAGGGTCTGTCCAGTGGGACGTGTGAGGGTCTGTCCAACTCTGGTAGCAGTGATTGCCTAGGACCCCCCGGAACTGCTGGACAGGGGAGCTTTGCCAGGGCAGGCTGACCTGGGCCTCGGGCCCCAGTGAGGAGCCTCTGGGGAGATGGACACGTGGCCGGCAGCTTCAACTCCCTCTGCTGAGTCCACACGGATGAGGATGGGGCCTGCCTGGGTGGGGCTGCAGGTGAACAGAGCCCCAGGCGCATGGAGACCATTTCCGGGTCCTCCAGTGCCTGGTGGGTCTCGCCACGGGGACCCAGTCCCGTACTCGGTTCTGAGGATGGCGTTTGTCCTGTGAGCTCCGGCCGCAGGTGTGTGTGTGTGTGTGTGTGTGTGTGTGTGTGTGTGTGTGTGTGTGTGTGTGCAAGCCCTTGTTTAAACATGGCACCTTTTATCCAGCTCCCTCTGGTTGCGTTATCAGGGCCTCAGAGCCCTGCCCTTGTCTGGACGTTGAAGTGACTGTCACTTGCGGCAAGCCCAGCTGCAGCCGACATCACGGGCATTTCCTGGGAGCCCTTGGTCTGGGTCCTGAGGTCGTGCCTTACGTGGCCAGGACACGTGGCGGCGGTTGGGGGCGACCCCTCAGGCGTTCTGCCCGGCAGTGCTGCTTGCTGTGAGCTGGAACCCTGGCGCTGCTGATTCCCCTCCCTGCCGCTCGGGTGCCTGCTAATAAGTGATAGGAATAATAGCAGCCGTGAGGAGGACGGAGCCCGGCGGTCCTCACTCACAGGGGCCAGTCGCCTGGTTCTGCAGCCAAGCGCAGCTGCACTGACACGGTGTCTCAGAAATCGGCGGTGGGCAGCCCCGAGCACGGCTTTCCCCAGCTCTGTGTGCGCCAACGGGGGAAGGGGCGGCTCCAACCCGAGCCTGGTGACCTGGTCGCCCGCCCGATCCGGCACCGCCCACTGCTCTCTGGGACCCTGGACAGGGCGGCTGTGTGAGGTGGCCCAGGACTGGGGTATCACTTCCACACTTGGGGACGCACAGGTGCCCCTGTCCATGCTGCCCTGGCCAGTGCCTCACCGGGACAGCCATCCGTGCTCGAGCACCCCCGCTCACCTTGGACTCTCCGTGAGCCGGAAGGAACGAGGTTCGTGCCCATTAGCTGGTCACGGCCGAGGCGAGCCGCTATTAGATGTGCAGCTTTTTCCACATAAGCAATTCGGGAGGCACGGCAAGACCCGGGGCTGAGGCGGGAGACGAGGGGGCTGGGGCCATTCCCTGGTGCACTGCGTCTGGGTGCGCTGGGGAGGACACGCTCCCCGAGGCCCCCGCTGGGCTGGCACCGTCCGACCACCTCGCCAGAGCCAAGGGCTGAGGGAGTCACAGTCCCCCAGGGCCGCTCAAAGGCCAGAACCGGGTCCACAGACGCGCCTGGACTCCAAGCTCGGCCTGCGGCCAGCCCCCATCACGGCACTTAGTCTGGCGGTCCTGCAGCTGGGCGGCCCCTCAGGGTCCTGCAGGGCCTGCCCCCCCCCCCCCACCCCATTCTGCTCCAGGGGCAGATTCTCGGGGGGTCTCTCGGAGTCTGCTCAGAGCCACCCTCTGGAATCTGGGGGTGAGACTCAGGAGCCTGTGCGGCCCCCATGCCCCCTGGCTGTGGCTCTTGCAGGCTGTGGGCAGAGGGTGATGGGCCTTGAGCGGGGGACAGATGTCCAGCAGAGCCCCGGGGTGGAGGGCAGGGTGGTGGAGAGCCACAGAGGGGTGGCCAGGCAGGGCCCATGTGGCACCACAATGTGGCGAGCCGGCCGGGGCGCACCCGGTGTCCTGCAGGGCCGCCCAGCAGCAGGGGGCACGCAGCCAGGGACACCACAAGGACAGAGCCGTGCTGGCTGAGCACATGCAGCTCCTCTGGGGGACCCCAGTGTCCCCAAGCACGCAGCCTGCAGTGTCTTTATTTATAAAATATAAGCGCACGTGTTTAAATTTTATGCAATTCATTAAGGCGAGGGAGGTAAGTGCTTTCCGATAATTAAAATGCAGAAGAGCCCGTTCTCGGATCCCAGGCCATGAATAAAAAGTGACACTTTGCCGATCGCCCCCTACCGGGTCACGGTGTCCACAGCCAGGAACACCTCTGGGTGGGTGATGGATGCCGCATGTGGGGGCTGACTCTGGCATGGGAGTGGTGCCTCGATGAACATCACCCCAACACCTGATGTGCAGGGAGAGAGGGTGGAGAAGAGGAGGGAGACAGGAGGGGAGAGAAAGAGGAGGGAGAGGTGAGGAGGGGAGGGGAAGTGGGTAAGGGGAAGGGGAAAGGAGGGGAAGGAAGGAGGGGGAGGGAGAAGGAGGAGGGGAGAGAAGAGAGGAGGGAGGAGGGGGGAGGCAGAGAGGAGGAGGGGGAGGGAAGGGAAGAGAGGAGGGAGGAGGGGGGAGGCAGAGAGGGAGGAGGGGGAGGGAAGGGAAGAGAGGAGGAAGGAGGGAGAGGCAGAGAGGGAGGAGGGGGGAGGGAAGGGAAGAGAGGAGAGAGGAGGGGGAGGCAGAGAGGGAGGAGGGGAGGGAAGAGAAGAGAGGAGGGAGGAGGGGGGAGGGAGGGAGAAGGGGAGGGGGAGGGAAGAGAGGAGGAGAGGAAGAGAGGGAGGGGGGAGGAAAGAGAAGAGAGGAGGGAGGAGGGGAGGGAGGGAGAAGGGGGAGGGAGGGAAGAGAGGAGGAGAGGAAGAGAGGGAGGAGGGGGAGGGAGGGAAGAGAGGAGGGAGGAGGGGAGGCAGGGATGGGCGCAGGACCCGGCAGGTCCAGAGCAGGTTGCCCTGAGAGCCTCCTGGGCAGACGCTGTCCACTGCAGTGCTGAAGTCTGGACACTGCCACCCTGGGTGTGGAGCAGCTTCTATCGGCCGGAACTGTGGCCCTTAGGCCTGGACGGGCCACTGGGCAGGCCTGGCTGTGGGGAGGCGGCCAGCCTCCACGTGCCACCCCACCTGACTGGGCCCCTTTCCCTGAGTGGCATCTTCTGTCAGGCCTTCTGTGGGTGGACCCCGACTGCTTCTGCTGCGGTGCCGTGAGGGTCGCAGCCGTGGACACAGGCCTTGAGGACCCTCCGCCGCTTCGCTCCAGTGCGCTGGCCAGACCACAGCTCCTGTCTCTCTCCCAGGCCGACCGCCGGCTGAGCTGTCTCAGCCCTGCCCAGAGCAGCCTGGCCACACTCTCCAGCCTGCTCCTGTCTCCAGGCCTGTCCTTGTCCCTCTGTCCCTCCCTGGCCTTTGAACAAGTCCAAGTTACTCTGGGACTTCCCACATCCGTCCGGGCCCAGTGGCCGTGTCTAACGGTGAGCTGCAGGGACGCGCGGCCACCGGCGTCTGCTCCCCACAGGGTCTGACGCTTGCAGAACCAGCTGACCTGGGGCCACGCCTTTCTGACCCCAGCAGCCACTGGAGCCTGAAGCTGGGCCTTCAGACGGACACGCAGCTGTGAGCACCTTAGAGGACCTGGACACAGACCCTGGAATCCAGAGGTGGAGCGTTCAACTCCCGACTTGTTGGGTGGCTTCTGTGGCCTCAGCCTCCTCGGATGCAGCCCTGGAAGCTGTGGGCAAGGAAGAGGCTACGTGCAGGAGAGGCCACGGACACGCCCCCACGTGCAGGAGAGGCCATGGACACGCCCCCACGTGCAGGAGAGGCCACGGACACGCCCCCACGTGCAGGAGAGGCCACGGACACGCCCCACGTGCAGGAGAGGCCACGGACACGCCCCCACGTGCAGGAGAGGCCACGGACACGCCCCCACGTGCAGGAGAGGCCATGGACACGCCCCCACGTGCAGGTGAGACCATGGGCACGCCCCACGTGCAGGTGAGACCATAGACACGCCCCCACATGCAGGTGAGACCATGGACACGCCCCCACATGCAGGTGAGACCATGGATATGCCCCCACGTGCACGTGAGACCACAGACACGCCCCACGTGCAGGTGAGACCATGGACACGCCCCCACATGCAGGTGAGACCATGGATACGCCCTCACGTGCAGGTGAGACCACAGACACGCCCCCCACGTGCAGGTGAGACCATGGACACACCCCTTTCCCTCTCTTGCGGCTCAGGAGGGCTCCATCTCTGCTGCGGGCGGCATGGATGAAGCGCCCGATGTTCAACCCTGGTTTGGCTCTTGTGCTCGGTCAATCTGTCTCATCAAGGGACCAACTGGCCTGCACGTGGCCTTGCAGGGGCTGCAAGCACAGGTGAGCAAGACCCCCGGACCCTCCCGTCATCCCCTAGCAGAGCCCCGTCAGGGAGAGCGCCCACCTTGCCTGCTGCATCTTCGGGTGCCGAGGGGGCAGATGGGCCCCTTGCCGGCACATTTCTGGGTTCCTCTGACGTGCCCCGCTTGTGTCTGGATCACCTCTGCCTGCTCCTTCTAGGAATATCTGAGCGGGAGAGCTGGGATCCCGGCTGAGCGGGACCGAGCAGACAGAAGCTTCTTTCCCAGTGAGAGAGCAAGGACCCCCCCAACTGCAGCCCCCCGGCTCCCCACGTGCATGCTCCAGGGGCTGCCAGACGGCCACTGGCACCCAGCCCAGAGAAGCGAGCTCCTGTCTAACGGCTCAGAGCAGATGAGCACAGAGACGCCGCGATATTCCAGCAGCTTATTAATGAAGCCGCAGGCTGGCTCTTGGCAGCCTGTGCCTGGGATACTTTTTTTTTATTTAACAAGAGTACAGATGGTTTCTTTCCAAAGTTTATAAGCTTAAAATAAAAGTAGAAGAAGAAATTATGCCTGAGAAGAAGCAAACCTGCTTTCCCAAACAAGTGGGTTTTCTAGAAATAAAAGCGTGGTGCTGGAGTGGGGAGGGCGGCCGCTCCCCAGAAAGGTCAACCCTGGGCTGGGAGGAGCGTGTGCAGCGTGGGTGGGCGGGCTCAGGGGCGTCAAGACTCACCCTCCAGCTGTGTCTGCGGGAGGCGTATGGCGGGGCCAGGGCTGTGACCTGGGTGAAACGGTCAACGTCCAGAGCTGGTGGCTTTTGTGTTTGGGCAGTGACAAGTCGCCCAGAGCTGCCAGTCAAGCCCAGAAGCGTGGGTGGGGCGCTGGGCTGCCGCCGGGTGCCGTGCTGGTCGCTCACGGTGGCTGCGTGACCGTCAGGGACACGGGAAGAGTGTGGACACGTGCATGGGGCGGGGAGCACCTCCAGGGCTGGTGCCCACCCCTGTATTTATTTCACTGTCAGGTCTCTGGGGTCTCTCGGACCTGCTGAGGAAGACGCTGTCTGAGTGTCACTAATGCAAGTGGCGGAGCTCGAACTGGAAGGGAAAAGGGACCCGCCCACTGCCGGGGGCTGCATCAACCAGGAGAGGAGGCACAGAGAGATGAGGGGCTGGGAGCTGCCACAGCCATGTCTGACGGGGACTGGCCCAACGCCACGATGGACAGGGACCGAGTACATGAGTGACGAGAGGGCGGGTGGGTAGAAAGGTGGGCGGGGAGAGGTGTAGATGGGTGACGGGGGTATGTGGGTAGAGGGCGAGTGAAGGATAAGTGGGCTGAGATGGTTAGATGAGCGATAGCTAAACGCACGCATGGATCAATGTATATATGGATGGATGGGTGCGTATCTGCATGAATGAATGGATGGACAAATAAATGTGTATGGGGTGAATGATCGATAAATGGACAGGTGGGTGGTTGGAGATGATTGGATAAATGTATGTACATATGGATAAATGGGTGATGGATGGATAAATGGATATATGGGTGAGTGGATGGATAAATAGATCTATGGGTGATGGGTGGGCAGATATTTTTCTACATGGATAAGTGGGTCCATGAATAAGTAGATGAGTGAAGGAGCACGTGGGTGAGTTTATGCGTAAATGAGTAAAGTACATGCATGGGTGGACGGATCAATGGGTGGATGGATCAATGGGTGGATGGATCAATGCGTGAATGGATCAATGGGTGGACGGATCAATGGGTGGATGGATCAATGGGTGGACGGATCAGTGGGTGGATGGATCAATGGGTGGACGGATCAATGGGTGAATAGATCAATGGGTGGACGGATCAATGGGTGGACGGATCAATGGGTGGATGGATCAATGGGTGGATGGATCAATGGGTGGATGGATCAATGGGTGGACGGATCAATGGGTGGATGGATCAATGGGTGGGCGGATCAATGGGTGGATGGATCAATGCGTGAATGGATCAATGGGTGAATGGATCAATGGGTGGATGGATCAATGGGTGGACAGATCGATGGATTGATGGAGGGATGGATGGGAAGTGAGTGGGCAGATGGCGGATGGGCGGATAGACAGGTGAGGGTGCCTGTGTGAACAGCTACACGAACGTCTGCACATCTAAATGGACGGGCATGAAACTAGATGTGTGGTTGTGTGTATAAAAGCACGGATGAAATCAGGATCAATAAACCCCTTAGCAGACGGAAGGAGGGTGCCTGACCAGGCCTCTGTGCCCTGAGCACGGCTGGGTCCCACCGGCTGCCAGTGCAGCTGCGGCAGGTGTGCGCAGACGGCTCTCCTGCGCCTGCTCTTCCCGGCAGCCCCTTCCTGACCCTCGGTTCACTGCGCTCTGAGAACACTGACACATCCCCACTTAACCTATAATTGCATGCACATTATTTCATTAACTAACTCCAGTTCATGAATCTCTTTGTGTGAGCCACTTGCTCAAAAGGCAGCAGAGAACAGCGTAAACACCTCAGAGACGGCCTGGGGAGCGCAGGGGCTTCTGGGAAAGGGAACGCACAGCCTCCCGAGCCCCGCGCCCCGACTCTTGGCGGCTGGGTCAGGAGCTGCCAGGGGCAGCCATGTGGACGCCCTGCCTGATGGCCTCCTTCCCCCCAGCAGAGTGCAGGGGAGCTCTGCGACTTGGAGGCGCAGGACTCTGAAAGAGGGCGCAGGGTTGTTAGAGCGACACGATCCTCTGGTGTCGGGTTCAGTCTTGCGGCATTTTCTGGTTCCTTCCGTGACGGACCCCAGTGGGGTCACCAATGAGAGGAGAAGCAGGCGCGGACTCGAGCGAGGTCAGGTTCTGGAATTCATGTCCTGGGTCCGCCCTGGCAGGGCTTAGCCCCACGAGGAGAGGCAGGGGTCATGTCGGCTTGGACACAAGTTCTACGGCGTCCAGCGGCTGGGTCCTTCCTGGGGGCTAGGGTGTCCCTCCTGGGCTGTTTGCTCGTGGTGGAACTCACGCAAGTTGCTTCCCTGAGTCTCCTATCCCAGAGCGGGGCCCACGGCACAACACAGCCCCAGGGGTCGCTGATTCTTTCTCTAGGTGCCACAGGGCAGATGACGCAGCCCGAGTTTGGGGGGCCCAGGTTGCTCAGTGCGGCCAGAAGCCCACCATCTCATTTCGCAGCCCGGGAGGTTTGGGAGCTGACAGACAATTTTGGTTTCTAGGCAACCGCTGATTTTTCATAACCAACAAGTACAATGGCACACGTGATGAATTTGTCAGATAATAACACCCGTTCCCATGCCACTGCATGCTGGTGAAGCCTGGAGGCCTGCCTGCACATAGCCCGGGGCCTGGGGGACAGATGCCAGAGAGGGGAGGGCCACGGGGAGGCGGGGAGGGTCCCGAGGAACAGACGAGGATGCCATGGAATGGAGGCCCCTCGATGAGTTGGCCAGTGCTTGGGGGTCCAGGCTGACCCCTCCAGAGCTGACTCAGCATGGCCAGAGAGTGAGGTCTCGCGCCTGCCCAACAAAAGTCACATTGAGGCGTTCACCGCGCGATCGATAGGCAAAGACTCCCGCGAACAGCACTGAGGTGACCGCCCCGCCGGCGGTCAATAGCACACAATTAAAACAACAACAAGGGAGCTGGCAGGCGTCCCTGAGGTCACCTGCCTGACCCCTTCATTGAGCGGCCGCGGAAATTGAGTCCCGTCCCGGGCAGCGGCCCGGGCAGGGTCGCTGAGGTCCATGACTAGAGAGCCCCTTCGTGTCCGAGCACTGCACAGGGGACCCGCACCTGGGCCTCTCCACTCTCTGGCTGCAGGGGCGCCATCCACACTTACTCACCCCTGACGGCACCAAACTGGGCAACCACAGCTCAGGCACTCTGGAAGGTTTGGCCTTTAGTGTGGCTGAGGGTGCATGTTTGTGTGTGTGTATGTGTGAGTGTGTGTGTGGTATGTGTGTGTGATAGCGTGTGTGTGTGTGTGAGATGGGGTGAGGGTTTGGGGGGTGAGGCACAGCCTTCTGCGTCCTCCCGTGGCTGCCGTGGCTGCCGTGGCTGCTGGCTGACTGGGGAACCATCCCCTTTGTTCAGGAGTCGTGGGCCAGCCCCTGCCAGAGGCTGATAATGACCGGCTGGTGCTGGGTGGGTGAAAGCAGAACAGGGTGGGGGCTGGGTCAGAGGGTGCCCGGGGGCCCTCGCCAGCCTGCTCGGAGGTGCCCGCTTAGAGCAGGCAGCGGATTTTCCTGGGGGACGATGGCAGCCGCCTCTCCCCACAGGAGGACACTGTTTGATCACTTTGTTGTGGGAACACCCAGCAGGTGCTCAGGACCGAGCTCAGACCAGAGCCCGCACCGCCGGCCTCTGCAGCCGACAGGCAGTGGCGGGGCTGGGACAGTGGCCCTGCAGGGACACACCTGGTTCAGGAGGGATCAGGAAAGGCCCCAGGGCGGTGCTGATCCTGGGTCCACAGCGTGGGGGTCCTGGCTCCTGACTCGGTGCCCAGGGGCACGTCCAGGCTCTTAGCCTGCCCGGGCAGCTTGTGGGGTCGCGCAGCCCCCATGGGGGCTTCCGAGGGCATCTGGGGCCTCCCCAGCTCCCGGGTGCCCCGGTGCTCCCTGCTCCTTTCTGCGGGGGCACGAAGGGGCCACTGCCAGGGTCAGTGTTTGCTGCTGACCTGTGCTCGGGACCATCTCCCCTGGGGTCCCTGAGACCCTCCGCAGCTGGCAAAGGGCATGTCCTTGTTCTGGGACCCCGGTTCTGCCGCGCTGCTGCCAGGCTTGAAGGCGCTTCCACAGCCGATGACAGACGCAGGCCTCGGGGTGGTGCGAGGAGGGAGACCCGGGAGGGCTCGGAGGGGCCCACCAGGGGGTGCCCCAGCCTGAACCCCCTCCCGAGCTGTGGCCCTTTCCGCTCTCCCTCAGGGACCAGGGGCCCAGCCACCCTCTGGCACCCCATGGAGGGGACAGGCCGGTGTCAGCCTGGGCCCTGAGCAGAGCCCTGAGAGCGGCGGGCAGGACCCCCAGGAAGCCCACACCCCTTGAGCTGGA
>JAJIBD010030998.1:0-80000 GCA_021461705.1 Cryptotis parvus | reverse complement strand
GCTCGGGAACTTTTGTGCTCTGTGGTAATAGGATGACATGCTATAGTAGTTACAGTAATTGCCCGCCTTCCCGCTCCTCCCGCGACGCGCACTCAGGGCTGTGCTCCGCAGGGCCGGGCCCTGGTGTGACCGCGAGCGTCCTGAGAGGGCAGACCCGACTCTCCTGTTGGCGAGGATGGGGGGACCCGTGACCCTGGGGCCCTCCTGTGCCAGGCGCTCCAGTGCTTGCCCTGTCTGGGCTTGGGGTCTCAAGGCCAGGCGGGTGTCGGAAGCTCCCAGAGCACCTGTCTAAGGGCCGAGGCCAGCAGGGGCCCATGTAGTCAGAACGGCCTTGCCTGTGGGGCGGCTGCTGAGATGGACCCAGCCCTGCCCTGTCCCCCAGCTGTATGTGCCCAGAGGGGCAACCAGCATGGCGGAGCAGAGCCTCTGAGAGGCTAGGGAGCAGGAGACGTCAGCCTGACCAGAGTGAGTGGGTGTGTGGATGGGTGTGTGGGTGGGAGTGTGGATGAGCCACCAACAGAGGGGCCGTGAGCAGAGGCCAGTTGTGCAACACACTTTTAGCAAATTGACACTTTCTGGTCCTTTGCACACTCTCAGCAATTTTTAGACCCAAAGCAAAGTGTTTCCAAACAGCCTCTCCGCGTCTCTGGTTGGTGCCTCAGGGACGTCTCCCTTAGTGCCTTAGTGAGTTCTCTGGGACTCGATTCTGTAGAGAGTCGGGGCTTGCTCAGATGCTGTGCGGGGCCTCACCCTCTGCACCCCAGGGCAGTCCCCATGCACTTCTGTCCTCATCATAGCCATTGGGTCTGGCAGGTGCCAAGGACCTGAGCCTAACTGGGGGGCTCGCAGGGGCTGTGCTAGCCCCCATGGAGAGGGAAGGGTGGACGCACAGTGCAGAGTGGACACAAGTGGCTGAGACAGCACCTGCAGGCGGCTCCTCAGCTGTGCACCGAGAGCCATTGACAGCACCGACGGAGCCAAGCAGGCGCCTCAGGAGCAGCAGCTGTGAACAAAGGCTGGGATTTAGGAGGCGTGGGGCAGCCCCGAGAGCTGGGAGCTGAATCGCTGAGAAAATTAGTTGTTTACGGTCATTTAGGCTGGGAATTATTCTTTGAAAAAAAAATCTGCCCTGTGGCTGTGAACAGGCAGGGATGAGGGGACGGACAGTGTCCTCACGGAGCGGGCCCGTGTCCCCATGGAGGGGCTCGGCCGGAGGGTGATTAATGCCTGGCAAGCCCCAACTTCCAGGTAAGGGCTGGAGCCTGCTTAGCATGGAGCCAACGGGAGGGAGAAATAAATTAATGTCCTCAATTACAAGGAGGCTCGCGATGGAGAAAACGGTTGTCAACAGGCCCTCTCTGGGGGCCAAGGGGGCCGTCCCACCATCATCCATCACTCCAAGGGCATCCTGTGCTGGAGGCAGCAGCCACGGGGTCTGGACGGGCTCGGGACCCTGATAACCAGCCGGGGACAGTCTGCAAAGCCCTAAGGAGCGGCTCTCCCCGGATGCCTCCCATGCAGGACTCAAAGGAAGGTGCCTGGACATTGCAGGCCCCCAGGAGCCAACCCGGAGGTGACGGAGCCAGAGCCCCAAATGTTGAGGGCCTGCTTCTCGCCCGCCCTCTCCCGCCTTCCCTCTATTTGCAGGCGGGTCGGAGGGCCGGCAATTAGCAGATGGTTCGGGCTCTATTAGCCAGCGCTCCCCCCTGCCCCCTCCGATGCCACGGAGCCCGAGATTGGATTTCTTAATGACAGAAGAATTAAGTAATGGGCCTGAGCAGGCCGCGGGCAGCCGAGTGAAGCCATGTGCAAAATTGATATTTCAACAAGCCCGATAACGCATTAGTGCAACGGCCGTGCCGTGTCGCCGAGTCACTCAGTAAAACTGTCCCTGGCAATGGGGTTCCCTGGTGGAGGACACCCCAAGTCTACTGGTCATTGCAGAAGGCCGGAGGAATATCCCCAGAGGCCTGCCCCTGGCTGAGCCCCCACTGTGCCACTGAGGGCTGCGGGTCCTCTCGGGAAGGGGCTGTGGGGTCTCTTGTGTGCTGTGCCCAGATGCCCACGCGGGGCTGCAGTTGGTTCGCCGGAAGTCTCGACCTTCACGCCGGGGCCCGGAGCCCAGGGATGGCTGCACCCACCTTCCCTGTGATTTGTCATCACGAACCCGAGGACGGGGCTGAGACAAGCTGCTCGGTGACAATTTTATGAAGATCAATGCTATTAGGGACCGAATTCTTGTCCGAAATAATTTGTATAAAATATAGTCCCATTAGATGAGAATCTTCTGAATTATCCGCTAATGGGCTGCCACACAGCGAGGACCCGCGGCTTCTCCCCGCACGGAATCGGACGTGACAGACCCTGCGTTTGGTCCCACGAGGCCACCGGGGGGGTCTGGCCGGGGTCCCCACCCCAAGGCGGTCGCGGGCTCACCCGAGGACGAGCATGAAAGGGCCGGCGTGGCGTCTCTCGCTGCTCTGCCTGTCCGGGCCTGTCCTTGTCGGAGACAGGGTCATCGGACGCCCTCACCGCGCCAGGACCTGCTCCTCTTCCCAGGCATGCCCCGCGAGGACAGGAGCAGAAATCACGTGCAGCTGGGGAAAAGCGGGTGCGGAGAGTCACGGCTCCTGCCCGGTCACTGCGTGGGCTTCTGGGGTCCCTCCCTGAGATCCCGCTCCCGCGTGCTTCTGGGAGACGGTGGCAGGGCCCCGGGCGAACGCGCTTGTGCTCAGAGGACAGCGGGAGGCGGGCCGGCGGAACCTGCACTGGTTTCTCTGTTCCTGCTCGCATGGACAGCTGTGGCCCAGGCGTGGTGCTGGCCGTGTACCCTGCTCTCTGCTGCCGCACCCAGCCTCAGCACCACGTGGCGGAGAGCAGTCCTGGACCCAGCCTGGACCCTGTTCCACCATATACGTGCTCCCGTGAGCGCTGAGAAACCCAGGCTCATCCCCGAGCCCACGGCCCAGACAAGCCTTGTGGTGCAGGAGGGAGGCTGCGGGCCAGGGGAGATCCCAAGGGCTGTGTGGGCCGAACAGGTGAGTGACCCCTGCAGGGTGAGGGCCCGTCCAGGTGAGTGACCCCTGCAGGGGTGAGGGCCCTTCCGGGTGAGTGACCCCTGCAGGTGTGAGGGCCCGTCCGGGTGAGTGACCCCTGCAGGGGTGAGGGCCCGTGCAGGTGAGTGACCCCCTGCAGGGGTGAGGGGCCCGTCCAGGTGAGTGATCCCTGCAGGGGTGAGGGCCCGTCCAGGTGAGTGACCCCTGCAGGGGTGAGGGCCCGTCCAGGTGAGTGACCCCTGCAGGTGTGAGGGGCCCGTCCAGGTGAGTGACCCCTGCAGGGGTGAGGGGCCCGTGCAGGTGAGTGACCCCTGCATGGGTGAAGGCCTGTGAGGGTGAGTGACCCCTGTAGGTATGAGGGGCCCGTGCGGGTGAGTGACCCCTGCAGGGGTGAGGGCCCGTCCAGGTGAGTGACCCCTGCAGGGGTGAGGGCCCATGCGGGTGAGTGACCCCCTGCAGGGGTGAGGGCCTGTCCAGGTGTGAGGGGCCCGTGCGGGCGAGTGACCTCTGAAGGTGTGAGGGCCCGTGCGGGTGAGTGACCCCTGCAGGGGTGAGGGGCCTGTCCGGGTGAGTGACCCCTGCAGGGGTGAGGGCCCGTGCAGGTGAGTGACCCCTGCAGGGGTGAGGGCCCGTCCGGGTGAGTGACCCCTGCAGAGGTGAGGGGCCCGTCCGGGTGAGTGACCCCTGCAGGGGTGAGGGGCCCGTCGGGTGAGTGACCCCTGCAGGGGTGAGGGGCCCGTTCGGGTGAGTATTCCGACAGGCGAGGTCCCTGCCATACAGGCCCAGCGTGTCTCGGAGGTGCCTGAGGGGTGAGTCAGGCTCAGGTTAAAGGCAGCGGGACAGGTGTGCCGCCCTGGCCGCTAGTGGGTGACGTGGTGCCAGTGAGCAGAGAGGACAGGTGAGTGGAGCCAGGACACGCCCAGCAGTGGGACCTTAGAGACCCCACGTGGGGCCTGACCTCGAAGTGTCCGTCTCTGTCTGGCCCACAGGGCCTCCTCCCTCAGCTGCTCCCTCCAGCCACGTCTCCCTGTGGCTCCTGGGTCCCCGTGGCTCTCTGTGCCCCCAGCAGCGCCATGGGAGGCTGGGGTGGAGACAGAACTCAGGGTCTCTGCGTGAGCCCGCGAGAGTCCGTGGAGAATCGCGAGAGCCCCCGAGAGTCCACGAGGTCTGCGAGAGCCCGCAAGAGTCTGCAAGAGTCCACGAGAGACTGCAAGAGTCCATGAGAGCCCGTGAGAGCCTGCGAGAGTCCACGAGTCCGCAAGATCCCACTGAGTCAGCGAGCCCACGAGTCCGCATGAGTCCACTAGAATCTGCGAGAGCCTGCAAGAGTCCACGAGAGCCTGCAAGAGTCCATGAGAGCCCTTGAGAGCCTGCAAGAGTCCACGAGAGTCCGCGAGAGCCCACGAGAGTCCACGAGAGCCCACGAGAGTCCACTAGGAGCCCCTGAGCGTCCGCGAGAATCCCACTCCCTGTCCACAGCCCAGAAATCCCTCCCCGTGGCTCCGCCTGGCCTGGAGCAGAGCTGAGCTCGGGAAGTGAACCCTGAGCACCCAGGGGGCCCACGGAGACCCTGAGGCGGGCCCTGGGGGACAAGCGGGCAGGGGGACTTGGCGTGTGGGCTGCCCTGCCTGGCCCCCTGCTGGCCCCGCGGCTCCTGTGGCCCTGAGTAGTGAACCCAAGTGTCACACGTGCACGGTCCAGTTCCACCATGCAACGGGATGCGAGCCCCAGCCCAGACTAGAACAGATGGATGGCGGCTCAGCAAGCACGCGGGGTCAAGGGCAGGACGAGAGGCCATGGCTGAGCCTCAGGCCAGTGTCTGCAGAGCAGAGGGCAGGAGGTCAGACCCGCTCCTGGTCACAGATAAGCTTCCTCCAGAGCCAGCGTCCTGGGGTGAGAAGTCGGGCTCAAGAGGAGCCCTGCTCCCCGTCCGGCTGCCTCGAGCCTGAGTGGACTCCTTGGGCAGTCTGTCAGTGTGGCTGGGTCAGCCCCCACAGCCCGCGGCCACTGCTCCCTGGGGCGTGGCACCTTCACCCCGGCCCAGGGGCCTGGGTCGTCTCCAGCTGCCCTCAGCGTCCTCCTCAGGGCCTCTCTGGTGGGGGTGCTCGGGTGAGGGTGGGCACAGGTCAGCAGCAAGCACGCCGCCCCACGGCCTGTGCTCCACACACGTGGCCCGGGACTGGGGGTGCAGGGGTCAGAGGGGGAGCAGGATTCAGACCCCTCTTCTGAGCTCGAGGCCATCTGACGGCCCACCAGGGCCTGGGAGCCTCCCCCCAGGACCGGGGTCCTGCTGTCTGGGGCCGGGGGTCTCCCGTGTCCCCCAGTGCAGCGGCCGAGTTCCCACCCTGTAGCCCGAGGCAGGCCCGTGCCGAGCTCCCTGAGGAGACGGGCACGATTTCGCTGGGCTGCGTCTCGGGCCTGTCCCTACGGCCACGCAGCGGGCACACGGAGCTCCGGCTTCTCTCCCTGCGCTGGCCCCAAGGCGGGACGGGCTGGAGGCAGGTGTGTCTCCACATGCTGAGCACGTCCCCACCCGCCCCCAATCGCTGTTGGTGTAAACAGCAAGTGTAGGGATTTATTAAATCCATCATTTCTCAATTTGCTCCCGCGCTGCCAGCAATTAGCTGCGCTCTGGGTGACATCTGCGTTTGCCGCTGCTCAGCGTCCACGGGCGGGGACCGTGCCAGTGAAGCGGGACGGGGTGCCCAGTGGGCGGGGCCACGCCCATCTGGTCCTGCTGCGAGGACCAGCCGAGAGCGTCCTCTCCTGTGGGCAGCAGAGACCTGAGGGGGAGAACTGAGTCGGGGCATGCCTGGGCCGCAGGGGCCGCCGCTGTGTGACCAGCCCATGGCCAGGCGTGGGCCAGCCACAGGCTGGGTCCCAAGCTCTAGGGCCCAAGCACTTTCCTCACACTCATGTACCTCGCACACCTCACACACTCACCCACACCTCACGCTCACACTCACACACCTCACACTCACACACCTCACACTCACACTCATACACCTCACACTCACCCACTCACACTCACCCACTCACACACCTTACCCACTTACACTCACACCTCATACCCACACACCTCACACACTTCACCCACTCACACACACCTCACCCACTCACACTCACACACCTCACCTAACCCACTCACACACCTCACCCACTCACACACCTCACACACACCTTACACTCACCCACTCACACTCCACACACTCACTCAAAACCTCACTCACTCACTCTCACACACCTCACACTCACATACCTCACCCACTCACACTCACACACATCACACATCACACTCACACATCTCACATTCACACACCTCACCCACTCACACACCTCACTCACCTAACCCACTCACACTCCTCACACTCACACACCTCACACTCACACACCTCACACTCACACACCTCACACTCACACACCTCACACTCACACACCTCCACACACACCTCACACTCACCCACTCATACTCCACACACTCAAAAACCTCACCCACTCTCACACACCTCACCCACTCACACTCACACACCTCACACTCACTTCACCCACTCACACTCATACACATCACACTCACATACCTCACCCACTCACACTCACACACCTCACACTCATACCTCACCCACTCACACTCACACACCTCACACTCATACCTCACCCACTCACACTCACACACATCACACATCACACTCACACACCTCACATTCACACACCTCACCCACTCACACTCACACACATCACATTCACATACCTCACCCACTCACACTTACACACCTCATATTCACACACCTCACCAATTCACACTCATACACCTCGCCCACAAAACACATCACACATACCTCACACTCACTCATACACCTCACCCACCTCACACGCACACCTCACCCACTCACAGTTACAACCTCACACTCATATACCTCGCATACCTCACACACCCTACACTCCCACACTTCACACTCGCATACCTCATACTCGTATATTTCGTGCTCACAAACCTCACACTCACACATCTCACAGCCTCACAACCTCATCCTTCACACACACACACACAGTGACCTGGGGCTCTGTCCTGTCCCTGCAGGGATGGTGCCCAGGCGCCGGTGCTTGTGCTCTACACACCCGCACGACTCTGGTGTGAGATGCTGGTGGCCTTCGGGGCTTGGGCTGAGCCACTCCATGACTGGCGCCTGCTGGCGCTGGGAGCAGAGGCCCTGCTGCGGGGCTGGGGCCGTTGGCGCCGGGGCCCTCGCTGCCGTCTACCCTCGCTGGCGGCTCCATTTGGGCGGGTGTGGGGTGACGTTGGGTTCCCAGACCACGGTCCCAGTGGGCACTCAGACCCTCCCCTCCCCGGCCTGGGTGCCCTTTGTGTCGTTCTAGGGGCTTGACTCTGGGGAACTGGTGTCAGTCGTGTTGAAAAATTGCTTTTTAATTGTGTTGCCACGATATGAAAATGTGATATTGATCATGCCGAAATCACTAATTAATTCTAATGATCTAGAGTCTATGGATTCCTTGAGGTTTTTCTCGTACCTAACCATGCAGTTTACAAATAACACTATTTCCAACTTTATTTTCAATCCCCGAGCGGCAGCTGGCTTGCTCTCGGCGTGTGGAGCGGGTTTGCTGGCGGTGCCGCGCCTCCAGGGGCTCGGCTCTGCCCAGGTCAGGCCCGGCCCGCGTGAGGGCACTTTCTTCTGTCCTGTTTGCGGAGACTTCCGTGGTTTCAATCACACACGTACATCCGGTCACAGCGAGCTGCTGTATGAAGGATCGCTGCGCTCAGGCTTTTCTCCTTTATTCTGTGAAGGGGTGGGTTATGTCAATGGTTTTTTCCCTTTCAGTTTTAGACCTTATTCCAGGGAGCTGGAACTTGGCCAGGAAGAGTCTCTGTCCCCTGCCCTGTGGGCTGTAGGGACCCACAGGGATGGCCGCTGGTGGGGCCTCTGCTGCTCCCAGCACCTAAGGGGCGCAGAGACCCTAAAGTTAAGACACGAGAAACCCATGTGGTATCTAAGATACGTGTCCGGCAACAGCCGCAAGCCACCAGGCCACTGTCCCAACCTCTCTCTCTCTCTCTCTCTCTCTCTCTCTCTCTCTCTCTCTCTCTCCTCGGGACACTTAGGCGCCTCACGTGGGACAAAACCGAGACACGGCAGAAGCAGCTCAGGATTTAGCCCTGGAGCACTTAGCCCTGGAGCATTGGCGCTGAGCGGAAAAGCGAAGATGCTTCGGGAACTGCCCCCCACCCCGGCCTCCTGCTGACCCCCCCAGCCTCCTGCTGCCCGGCCACCCCCAACCTCCTGCTGACCCCCACCCCAGCCTCCTGCTGACCCCCACCCCAGCCTCCTGCTGCCCGGCCACCCCAACCTCCTGCTGACCCCCACCCCAGCCTCCTGCTGACCCCCACCCCAGCCTCCTGCTGACCCCCCCACCCCAGCCTCCTGCTGACCCCCCACCCCAGCCTCCTGCTGACCCCCACCCCAGCCTCCTGCTGACCCCCCAGCCTCCTGCTGAACCCCCAGCCTCCTGCTGACAAGCACCTGCCCGAGAATGCTGCTAACTGGGGCCCACGTCCTCGGGCCCAGGCTTCACTTCCCTGGACACCTCAGCCACGTGGGATAGGGACCAGCATTCCGAGAGGAGAAGTCGGGGTGGGAGGAGGAGGAGCAGGAGGGGGGAGGCCGAGCCTGCTGTGGCCAGGCAGATGCACACCCAGGAGAAGGTGCATGAGCTGGGCAGGCAGGGGGCACCCAGTGGAGGCCGAGAGCGGGGACAGTCGTGGGCAGCTTGGGTGAAAGGACAGGACATGCGTGGATGGGCCTGTGACATGCTAAGTAACAGCCGCGGCTCTGGGGCTGGTGTCGGGGGCAGCTCTGGCTGAGTCTGGAGATGAACCTGTCCCCGCTCAGGCCCCTCTGGGGAGACGAGGGCTGCTGTGTGGGGAGAGAAGTGGCCGCACGCAGAGGCGGGGGGCAGCAGCCCAGGCTCCGTCCAGCAGCCCCTGGGCACCTGGCTCCCCTGCCCTCAGCAACTGGACATTCAGGCAGCCTTTGCAGGGGTGGGGAGGCTTCGGCCTCTCCCTCTCAGCAGCCAGGGGCAGACCCCGGGGAAGGAGCGTTGCTGGTCCCCGAGCTGCCTCGGCCAGGCGGGGGCACTTGGCCAACCTCGCACACCCTGAGCACGGCCAGCCAGGGGCAGCCCCAGTGTCCCCCGACACGACTGGCCTCCGCGACTGCCCCACAACGCTGCCGAGGGACCCAGAGAAGCCGACAGGAAGTTCTGGGATAAAATAAAATTGGACGAAACTCAGAGCACCTCCGAGGTGGGGAAAGTTAATTATATCATCTTGGAGTGGTGCAGTCAGCGGAGACTGGAGCGAAAGTCTATTTTTCTTTCCAGAGTGGATCTGGGGCAGCAAGTTCCGTGGGGATTTCCAGGGCAGGATAATAGTTCTTTCTTTGTTGACCAAATTGGGCAAATTAAACAGAAAATGGATTGAGCTGCTCCTCCAAGCCGACTCCGCGGCAGCCAGGTACTGGGAAACGGCCGGAGAGCCCTGGGCTGCAGGCGCAGCTGCCAGCAGGGGTGCAGAGAGCCCAGACAGCGGCTCAGGGCTCCAGAGGTAGCATCAAGGAGGGCTTCCTGGAGGAGAGGGCTGCTGCAGCGTGAAGACTGGGGAGTCAGAGCGCGAGGACCTGGGCTCCCAGGAGGTGCTCGAAGGCAAGTATGGTGAAGAAGGTCCCCACACAGCCACCCACCGAGAGCAGCCCCAATGCAGATGAGGTCAGAGGTCAGAGGTCAGGGTGGGTGTTGTCACCCTGAACCTCGTGCACTGTCTGTGTCCCCTCAGTCCCCAGCCCGGCATTTCAGGGGGCACCACCTCAGGCCATACAGCACAGACCACAGGAACCCAGGGGGTCTCTGGCAAGGACCAGCCGGTCCCCAACGTGCAGCTCTGCTGTGGGCCGTGCTTAGCCAGGGAGTGCTCAGGCCAGAATACTCTCCCCGTACATCCTGGGGGGCTCCAAGGGCTTCCCTGGTCATTCAGAAGCAAGTGCTTGTTGAAGAGCTGTGCCCTAGGCATGGACACGGCTGTGGACGCAGGCCTGACCATGGCACCGAAGTTTCCAGACCCATCATCTGTGTGCAAGAATGCCCCGATGTAACTATGGGGAGTCTCTGTGCCAACGGGTATCTGTGTCCACATGCCCACGCCTCGGCTGCGCCACTGACATGCAGCTTACATAGGTACCATCTAGCGGAATTGCGCCTGCAATCTGCGTGAAACTCCCCACACCTGGCTACGCCATTGTGCCTGTATCTTAAGAGTGTACAAATTCATCTGTGACTGTGTCTCTAGCTGTCTCTCCATCTGTGACTGTGTCTCTAGCTGTCTCTCCATCTGTGACTGTGTCCTAGCTGTCTCTCCCTCTGGGACTGTGTCTCTAGCTGTCTCTCCACATGTGACTGTGTCCTAGCTGTCTCTCCCTCTGTGACTGTGTCTCTAGCTGTCTCTCCCTCTGGGACTGTGTCTCTAGCTGTCTCTCCGTTGTGACTGTGTCTCTAGCTGTCTCTCCCTCTGTGACTGTGTCTCTAGCTGTCTCTCCATTGTGACTGTGTCTCTAGCTGTCTCTCCCTCTGTGACTGTGTCTCTAGCTGTCTCTCCATCTGGGACTGTGTCTCTAGCTGTCTCTCCACATGTGACTGTGTCTCTAGCTGTCTCTCCCTCTGTGACTGTGTCTCTAGCTGTCTCTCCATTGTGACTGTGTCTCTAGCTGTCTCTCCATTGTGACTGTGTCTCTAGCTGTATCTCCCTCTGTGACTGTGTCCTAGCTGTCTCTCCCTCTGTGACTGTGTCTCCAGCTGTCTCTCCATTGTGACTGTGTCTCTAGCTGTCTCTCCATTGTGACTGTGTCTCTAGCTGTCTCTCCATCTGGGACTGTGTCTCTAGCTGTCTCTCCCTCTGTAACTGTGTCTCTCTAGCTGTCTCTCCATTGTGACTGTGTCTCTAGCTGTCTCTCCATTGTGACTGTGTCTCTAGCTGTCTCTCCATCTGGGACTGTGTCTCTAGCTGTCTCTCCCTCTGTGACTGTGTCTCTAGCTGTCTCTCCCTCTGTGACTGTGTCCTAGCTGTGTCTCCATCTGTGACTGTGTCTCTAGCTGTCTCTCCCTCTGTGACTGTGTCCTAGCTGTCTCTCCCTCTGTAACTGTGTCTCTCTAGCTGTGTCTCCATCTGTGACTGTGTCTGTAGCTGTCTCTCCATATGTGACTGTGTCTCTAGCTGTCTCTCCATTGTGACTGTGTCTCTAGCTGTCTCTCCCTCTGTGACTGTGTCTCTAGCAGTCTCGACCTCTGTGACTGTGTCTCTAACTCTCTCTCCATCTGTGACTGTGTCTATAGCTGTGTCTCCATCTGTGACTATGTCTCTAGCTGTCTCTCCATCTGTGACTGTGTCTGTAGCTGTCTCTCCCTCTGTGACTGTGTCCTAGCTGTCTCTCCCTCTGTAACTGTGTCTCTAGCTGTGTCTCCATCTGTGACTGTGTCTGTAGCTGTCTCTCCATATGTGACTGTGTCTGTAGCTGTCTCTCCATTGTGACTGTGTCTCTAGCTGTCTCTCCCTCTGTGACTGTGTCTCTAGCTGTGTCTCCATCTGTGACTGTGTCTGTAGCTGTCTCTCCATTGTGACTGTGTCTCTAGCTGTCTCTCCCTCTGTGACTGTGTCTCTAGCTGTGTCTCCATCTGTGACTGTGTCTGTAGCTGTCTCTCCATATGTGACTGTGTCTGTAGCTGTCTCTCCCTCTGTAACTGTGTCTCTAGCTGTCTCGACCTCTGTGACTGTGTCTGTAGCTGTCTCTCCATATGTGACTGTGTCTATAGCTGTGTCTCCATCTGTGACTGTGTCTCTAGCTGTCTCTCCATCTGTGAGTGTGCCTCTAGCTGTCTCTCCCTCTGTGACTGTGTCTCTAGCTGTCTCTCCCTCTGTGACTGTGTCTCTAGCTGTCTCTCCATCTCTGACTGTAGCTACTTTTCTTTAGCTACAGACAATGAAAAGTGACTTACTTTTCTCCCCTTGACTTTTCTTTTCTTTTTAGTGCGTAGTCAGATGGCGCATTAATACTCCGTGTTAAGAGTTGACTTTCGTGGGGACTATGACTCCTTTGGCCCAAACAGGGCAGCCATAAAGAGGGCACTTTTAAAGTATGCACCAGATGGGCAAATGGACAGGTGGATAGAAAGAGGAATGGTCTATATGTGTATGATGGTCGATTGAAGGTGAATGAGTGGGTGGGTGGACATCTGGGTGTCTCTGTGATGGGTTTATTGGTGAGTGGACAGCCAGATGGGTCTGTGATGGATGCACAGGTGGTGGACAGCTGGATGGACAAGGGACAGAGATGATAGACGGATATGTGGGTGGGTAGATTGCAGGTGGATGAATGGGTACTGGAGTGATGAAAGTGATGATGGGTGGACAAACGAATGTATACGTGGATGGAAGGACAGATGGACGGGTGAATGGATGAATGGATGCAGGGAGGGTGGATGGTGTGTGGTGGGTGGATGGGTACATAGACGAACGGATATGTGGGTGGGTGAGTGGACAGAGAGATGGATTGATGGAAGATAGATGGACCGAGTGGATGGATCGATTGATGATGAGTAGAAGGACTGATGAACAAGCAGATGGATGGGCGAGTGGATGGACAGGTGGATGAGCAGATGGATGGGTGGGTGGATGGACAGACAGGCGAGCACATGGATGGGTGGGTGGATGGATGGGGTACAGCAGATGGATGGTGAATGGATGAACAGACGGACGAGCAGATGGATGGCGGGATGAGCACATGGATGGGTGGGGTGGGTGGAGGATGCATGAATAGACGGTCCCTGTTGTCTCCCTTCTCCCAAGGGTCTAGCTGAGCACCAACACTGGCGCCGGGCTGCAGCGCTCGCTGTGTCCACAGAATTATGTCTTGGCATCCTGGAGGTGGCATCCACTGGCCCTTGTACCAGAGAGGATGGGCAGCTTGAGAGAAAGATGAGGTGGATTTTGCTATTTTCACTTCAATGATTTGGACAGGAGGGAGAACACAATTAAGAGAACCGTGGTTGCTTTTAAAATAAAATTCACTCGGGAAACAATTTACTAAAATGTTCTCCCTATGAACATATTTGTTTTACGTGCATGAAACTCAGAATCAAAGGCCCCAGGAGCCTGCAATGGTTTTGGGGATTAACTTCTGCCACCACTAACTTTGCAGCTGAGAGACTCAGCCCCAGGCTCCAGGGGCTGGCGAGGCTCACAGGTCTCTACTCCTGTCTCACATGTGGTGGGACCTTCCTGGGTACAGTTCCCATAGCCCCTTGTCCCACTGTCTGGGGGACACTAGGACCCAGAGAGCCCCTTTTGTCCCATGGGGGACTGGACAAGACTCCCAGAGACCAGGGCAGGCAAGAGGCCAGGGTGTACTATCTACCTGACCCCAGGAAACTTATTTTTAAAAAGACGGTAGTACAAAAAATTCTAAAGTGAAAAAAAATTCACTGGTAAGAGTTCGGGCAAAGCGATGTGATAATCAACACAATCACAGCAAATGGTAATTCTTTGAAGCTATTCTATTATCCACATATAATTAGAATCATGATCTTTGTAAGAAAAAGTGTCCATAATAACTGGGATTATCATTAATAAGATGATGGAGAAAACCCGTCTCCATTTTTCCATTTAGCTATTACGAGAACATGGGAGATAGAATTTCCCCTGACAGGCCTGGAAGATCTCTCTGGAATAGAAAGAGGATGACAGTAGTGAGGAGCAGCTGATCTCAGAACTGGCCCAGAGCTGGAGATGCGCAGGGCTGAGAGACACGAGGTGTGGCGGGGGTGACGGGGGAACTGGGGCTGGGCAGTCTGGCCAGCGGTCTGGTGCTGGAGCAGAGTCGCAGAACATGACCATTGACAGCATTAAAACTTCAAATCATGGTGGCCGAGATAAGAACCAGTAAACCAAACAAAGCAAATCCTCACTCACCTTCCTTGTTTGAGGGAGATAGAGGCCATGGCCGGAGCCAAGATGGAAACAGCAGCGGAACGAGCAAGCTGGTCTCGGGCAATGGAGCAGGGCCGGGCACCAGCACACTCCGCTGCTGACAGAGCTTCAGAAGTGCATGGAGACTCCACTTAAACCAGAAACAACCCAGAAGAGCTGAGAATAAAGGTGGCCAGGGAAGATGGGGACGCAAGGGAGGGATGGAGGGGAAACCGTGAGGCTCTGGGCACCTGCGGCCTGGGATGGGGCGACAAAGGAGAGCAGGTCTCTCAGGTATTTGTCCAGCCACACCGCTTGGATGAATCTTTGTGCCTATCTACACTCACATACACTGAAACAATTGTTCTGTAGCTCCACTGTATCTACCCACAAACCTGGTCATGTGGCTCCATCTGTGTCTACTGACACACCTGGTCACGTAACTCCATCTGTGTCTACTAACACAACTGGCCATCTGTTTCTACTGACACAGAGGCTCCATCTGTGTCTATTGGCACTGAGGCGCCATCTGTGTCTACTGAAACACCTGGTCACATAGCTCCATCTGTGTCTACTGACGTACATGGTCACGTGGCTCCATCTGTGTCTACTGACACACGTGGCGACGTGGCTCCATCTGTGTCTACTGACACACCTGGTCACATAGCTCGATCTGTGTCTACTGACGTACCTGGTCAGTAGCTCCATCTGTGTCTACTGTCACACCTGGCCACAAGGCTCCATCTATTGACACACCTGGTCACGAGGATCCATCTGTGTCTACTGACATACCTGTTCACGTGGCTCCATCTGTGTCTACTGACACACTTGGCCACGTGACTCCATCTGTGTCTACAGACACACCTGGTCAGTAGCTCCATCTGTGTCTACTGTCACACCTGGTCACAAGGCTCCATCTATTGACACAACTGGTCACGGCTGTGTCTACTGACATACCTGGTCACGAGGCTCCATCTGTGTCTACTGACACACCTGGCCACGTGACTCCATCTGTGTCTACTGACACACCTGGTCACATGGCTCTATCTGTGCCTACGGACACACCTGGGAACGAGGCTCCATCTGTGTCTACTGACACACCTGGCCACAAGGCTCCATCTTTGTCTACTGACACACCTGGTTCCGTAGCTCCATCTGTGTCTACTGACACACCTGGTCACATAGCTTCATCTGTGTCTATTGACACACCCGGTCAGTAGCTCCATCTGTGTCTACTGACACAGTGGCCACGTGGCTCCATCTGCGTCTACTGACACACCTGGCCACGTGAATCCATCTGTGTCTACTGACACACATGGTCAGTAGCTCCATCTGTGTCTACTTGTCACACCTGGCCACAAGGCTCCATCTATTGACATAGCTGGTCAAGAGGATCCATCTGTGTCTACAGACATATTGGTCACGTAGCTCCATCTGTGTCTACTGACACACCTGACCACGTGACTCCATCTGTGTCTACTGACACACCTGGTCACGTGGCTCTATCTGTGACTACTGACACAACTGGTCAAATGGCTCCATATGTGTCTACTGACACACCTGGCCACGAGGTTCTATCTGTGTCTACTGACATACCTGGTCATGAGGCTCCATCTTTGTCTACTGACACACCAGGTCAGTAGCTCCATTTGTGCCTACTGTCACACCTGGCCACAAGGCTCCATCTATTGACACACCTGGTCACGAGGATCCATTTGTGTCTACTGATATACCTGGTCACGTGGCTCCATCTGTGTCTACTGACACACCTGGCCACGTGACTCCATCTGTGTATACTGACATACCTGGCCACAAGGCTCCATCTGTATCTACTGACACACCTGGTTTCGTAGCTCCATCTGTGTCTACTGACACAACTGGTCACATAGCTTCATCTGTGTCTATTGACACACCTGGTCAGTAGCTCCATCTGTGTCTACTGACACACCTGTTCAGAAGCTCCATCTGTGTCTACTGACACACCGGCCACGTGGCTCCATCTGTGTCTACTGAGACACCAGGTCAGTAGCTCCATCTGTGTCTATTGTCACACCTGGCCACAAGGCTCCATCTATAGAATCACCTGGTCACGAGGATCCATCTGTGTCTACTGACATACCTGGTCACGTGGCACCATCTGTGTCTACTGACACACCTGGCCACGTGACTCCATCTGTGTCTACTGACACACCTGGTCATGAGGCTCCATCTTTGTCTACTGACACACTTGGTCAGTAGCTCCATCTGTGTCTACTGACAAACCTGGCCACAAGGCTCCATCTGTGTCTACTGACACACATGGTCACGTAGCTCCATCTGTGTCTACTCACACACTTGTTCATGTAGCTCCATCTGTGTCTACTGACACACCAGGTCAGTAGCTCCATCTGTGTTTAATGACACACTTGGTCAGGTGGCTCCATGTATGTCTACTGACACACCTGCTCAGTAGCTCCATCTGTGTCTACGGACACACCTGGTCACGTAGCTCCAACTGTGTCTACTGAACACCTGGTCATTAGCTCCATCCGTGTCTACTGACACACCAGGTCAAGTGGCTCTTCCTGTGTCTACTGACACACCTGGTCACGAGGCTCCATATGTGTCTACTGACACACTTGGTCACTAGCTACATCTTTGTGAACTGACACACCTGCTCACAGAGCTCCATCTATGTCTACTGACACACATGGTCAGTAGCTCCATCTGTGTCTACTGACACACCTGGTCACGTAGCTACATCTGTGTCTACTGACACAGTTGGTCACTTAGCTCCATCTGTGTCTACTGATACACCTGGTCAGTAGCTCCATCTGTGTCTACTGACACACCTGGTCAGTAGCTCCATCTGTGTCTACTGACACACCTGGGCACGAAGCTCCATCTGTGTCTACTGACACACCTGGTCAGTAGCACCATCTGTGTGTAGTGACACACCTTGCCGAAAGGCTCCATCTGTGTCTACTGACACACCTGGTTCCGTAGCTCCATCTGTGTCTACTGACACACCTGGTCACGTAGCTCCATCTGTGTCTACTGACACAACTGGCCACAAGGCTCTATCTGTGTCTACTGACAAACGTGGTTCTGTAGCACCATCTGTGTCTACTGACACACCTGGTCACGTAGCTCCATCTGTGTCTACTCACAACTTGGTCATGTAGCTCCATCTGTGTCTACTGACACACCTGGTCAGTAACTCCATCTGTGTCTACTGACACACCTGGGCACGAGGCTCCAACTGTGTCTACTGACACACCTGGTCAGTAGCTCCATCTGTGTCTAGTGACACACCTTGCCACAAGGCTCCATCTGTGTCTACTGACACACCTGGTTCCGTAGCTCCATCTGTGTCTACTGACAGACCTGGTCACGTAGCTCCATCTGTGTCTACTGACACACCTGGTCAGTAGCTCCATCTGTGTCTACTGACACACCTGGTCACGATGTTCCATCCGTGTCTACTGACACACCTGGTCACTTCGCTCCATTTGTGTCTACTGACAGACCTGGCCACAAGGCTCCATCTGTGTCTCTTGACACACCTGGTTCCGTAGCTCCATTTGTGTCCACTGACACACCTGGGCACGAAGCTCCATCTGTGTCTACTGACACACCTGGTCACATAGCTCCCTCTGTGACTACTAACACATCTGGTCACGTAGCTCCATTTTTGTCTACTGACACACCTGGTCAGTAGCTACATCTGTGTCTACTGACACACCTGGTCACGTGACTCCATCTGTGTCTACTGACACACCTGGCCACAAGGCTCCATCTGTGTCTACTGACACACCTGGTTAGTAGCCCCATCTGTGCCTCCTGACACACCTGGCCACAAGACACTATCTGTGCCTACTTACACACCTGGTTCCGTAGCTCCATCTGTATCTACTGACACACCTGGTCACAAAGCTCCATCTGTGTCTACTGACACATCTGGTCAATAGTTCCATCTGTGTCTACTGACACACCTGGGAACGAGGCTCTATCTGTGTCTACTGACACACCTGGTCACTTTGCTCCATTTGAGTCTACTGACACACCTGGCCACAAGGCTCCACTGTGTCTACTGACACACCTGGTTCCATAGCTCCATCTGTGTATACTGACACACCTGGTTACATAGCTCCATATGTGTCTATTGACACAACTGGTCAGTAGCTCCATCTGTGTCTACTGACACACCTGGTCACGACACTCCATCTGTGTCTACTGACACACCTGGTCAGTAGCTCCATATGTGTCTACTGACACACCTGGCCACAAGGCTCCATCTGTGTCTACTGACACACCTGGTCACGAGGTTCCATCTGTGTCTACTGACACACCTGGTCACTTCGCTCCATCTGTATCTACTGACACACCTGGTTCAATAGCTCCATCAGTGTCTACTGACACACCTGGTCACATAGCTCCATCTGTGTCTATTGAAACACCCGGTCAGTAGCTCCATCTGTGTCTACTGACACACCTGGACATGAGGCTCCATCTGTGTATACTGACACACCTGGTTCCGTAGCTCCATCTCTGTCTAGTGACACACCTGGGCACGAGGCTCCATCTGTGTTTACTGACACACCTGGTCAGTAGCTCCATCTGTGTCTATTGACACACCTGGTCAGTAGCTCCATCTGTGTCGACGACACACCTGGTCACGTGGCTCCATCTGTGTCTCTTGACACACCTGGTCACTCGCTCCATCTGTGTCTACTTACACATATGGTCACGTAGCTCTATCTGTGTCTACAGACACACCTCGCCACAAGGCTCCATCTGTGTCTACTGACACACCTGGTTCGGTAGCTCCATCTGTGTCTACTGATACACCTGTCACGTAGCTCCATCTGTGTCTACTGACACACCAGGTCATTGGCTCTTCCTGTGTCTACTAACACACCTGATCACGAGGCTCCATATTTGTCTACTGACACACTTGGTCATTAGCTCCATCTGTGTGTACTGACACACCTGGCCACGTAGATTCATCTGTGTCTAGTGACCCACCTGGTCAGTAGCTCCATCTGTGTCTACTGAGCACCTGGTCACAATGTTCCATCTGTGTGTACTGACACCCCTGGCACGAGGCTCCATCTGTGTCTCTTGACACACCTGGTCACTTCGCTCTATCTGTGTCTACTGACACACCTGGTTCCGTAGCTCCATCAGTGTCTACTGACACACCTGTTCACATAGATCCATCTGTGTCTATTGAAACACCCGGTCAGTAGCTCCATCTGTGTCTACTAACACACCTGGGCACGAGGCTCCATCTGTGTCTAATGACACAACGGTCATAGCTCCATCTGTGTCACCTACACACCTGGCCACAAGGCTCCATATGGGTCTACTGACACACCTGGTCACATAGCTCCATCTGTGTCTATTGACACACCTGATCAGTAGCTCCATCTGTGTATACTGAACAGATGGTCAGTAGTACCATCTGTGTCTACCGACACACCTGGTCACGTAGCTCCATCTGTGCCTACTGACACACCTGGTCATTAGCTCCATCTGTGTCTACCTACACACCAGGTAAATTGGCTCTTCCTGTGTCTAATGACACACCTGGTCACGAGGCTCCATCTTTGTCTACTGACACACCTGTTCACGAGGCTCCATATTTGTCTACTGACAGACTTGGTCAGTAGCTCCATCTGTGTGTAATGACACACCTGGGCACGTAGCTCCATCTGTGTCTACTGACACACCTGGTCAGTAGCTCCATCTGTGTCTACTGAACACCTGGTCATGAGGTTCCATCTGTGTTTACTGACACACCTTGGCATGAGGCTCCATCTGTGTCTACTGACACACCTGGTCAGTAGCTCCATCTGAACTACTGACACACCAGCCACAAGGCTCCATCTGTGTCTACTGACACACCTGATTCCGTAGCTCCATCTGGCGTACTGACACTCCTGGTAACGTAGCTCCATATGTGTCTACTGACACACCTGGTCATGTAGGTTCATCTGTGTCTACTGACACATGTGGTCAGTAGCTCCATCTGTGTCTACTGACACACCTGGTCACGAGGCTCCATCTGTGTCTACTGACACACCTGGTCAGTAGCTCCATCTGTGCCTACTGACACACCTGGTTCCGTAGCTCCTTCTGTGTCTTATGAGACACCTGTTCACGTAGCTCCATCTGTGTCTACTAACACACCTGGTCAGTAGCTCCATCTCTGACTACTGACACACCTGGGCACAAAGGCTCCATCTGTGTCTACTGACACACCTGGTCAGTAGCTCCATCTGTGTCTATTGACACACCTGGTCAGTAGCTCCATCTGTGTCGACTGACACACCTGGTCACGTGGCTCCATCTGTGTCTACTGACACACCTGGTCACGTAGCTCTATCTGTATCTACTGACACACCTCGCCACAAGGCTCCATCTGTGTCTACTGACACACCTGGTTCCGTAGCTCCATCTGTGTCTACTGACACGCCTGGTCATTAGCTCCATCTGTGTCTACTGACACGCCAGGTCATTGGCTCTTCCTGTGTCTACTAACACACCTGATCACGAGGCTCCATATTTGTCTACTGACACACTTGGTCATTAGCTCCATCTGTGTGTACTGACACACCTGGCCACGTAGCTTCATCTGTGTCTAGTGACCCACCTGGTCAGTAGCTCCATCTGTGTCTACTGAGCACCTGGTCACGAGGTTCCATCTGTGTGTACTGACACACCTGGGCACGAGGCTCCATCTGTGTCTACTGACACTCCTGGTTAGTAGCTCCATCAGTGTCTACTGACACACCTGGCCACAAGGCTCCCTCTGAGTCTACTGACACACCTGGTTCCATAGCTCCATCTGTGTCTACTGACACACCTGGTCATATAGCTCCATCTGTGTCTACTAACACATCTGGTCACGTAACTCCATTTTTGTCTACGGACACACCTGGTGAGTAGCTCCATCTCTGTATACTGACACACCTGGCCACAAGGCTCCATCTATGTCTACTGACACACCTGGTTCCGTAGCTCCATCTGTGTCTACTGACACACCTGGTTCTGTAGCTCCATCTGTGTCTACTGACACACCTGGTCACATAGATCCATCTGTGTCTATTGACACACCTGGTCAGTAGCTCCATCTGTGTCTAATGACACACCTGGCCACAAGGCTCCATCCATGTCTACTGACACACCTGGTTCTGTAGCTCCATCTGTGTCTACGGACCACCGGGTCTGTAGCTCCATCTGTGTCTACTGACATACCTGGTCACGACGCTCCAACTGTGCCTACTGACACACCTGGTCAGTAGCTCCATCTGTGTCTAATGACACACCTGGCCACAAGGCTCCATTCATGTCTACTGACACACCTGGTCAGTAGCTCCATCTCTGTCTACTGACACACCTGGCCACAAGGATCCATCTGTGTCTACTGACACACCTGGTTCCGTAGCTCCATCTGCGTACTGACACATCTGGTCACGTAGCTCCATATGTGTCTACTGACACACCTGGTCATGTAGGTCCATCTGTGTCTACTGACACATGTGGTCAGTAGCTCCATCTGTGTCTACTGACACACCTGGTCACGAGGCTCCATCTGTGTCTACTGACACACCTGGTCAGTAGCTCCATCTGTGCCTACTGACACACCTGGTTCCGTAGCTCCTTCTGTGCCTACTGACACACCTGGTCATTAGCTCCATCTGTGTCTACCTACACACCAGGTAAATTGGCTCTTCCTGTGTCTAATGACACACCTGGTCACGAGGCTCCATCTTTGTCTACTGACACACCTGTTCACGAGGCTCCATATTTGTCTACTGACAGACTTGGTCAGTAGCTCCATCTGTGTGTAATGACACACCTGGGCACATAGCTCCATCTGTGTCTACTGACACACCTGGTCAGTAGCTCCATCTGTGTCTACTGAACACCTGGTCATGAGGTTCCATCTGTGTTTACTGACACACCTTGGCATGAGGCTCCATCTGTGTCTACTGACACACCTGGTCAGTAGCTCCATCTGAACTACTGACACACCTGGCCACAAGGCTCCATCTGTGTCTACTGACACACCTGATTCCGTAGCTCCATCTGCGTACTGACACTCCTGGTAACGTAGCTCCATATGTGTCTACTGACACACCTGGTCATGTAGGTTCATCTGTGTCTACTGACACATGTGGTCAGTAGCTCCATCTGTGTCTACTGACACACCTGGTCACGAGGCTCCATCTGTGTCTACTGACACACCTGGTCAGTAGCTCCATCTGTGCCTACTGACACACCTGGTTCCGTAGCTCCTTCTCTGTCTTATGAGACACCTGGTCACGTAGCTCCATCTGTGTCTACTAACACACCTGGTCAGTAGCTCCATCTCTGACTACTGACACACCTGGGCACAAGGCTCCATCTGTGTCTACTGACACACCTGGTCAGTAGCTCCATCTGTGTCTATTGACACACCTGGTCAGTAGCTCCATCTGTGTCTACTGACCACCTGTTCAGTAGCTCCATCTGTGTCTACTAACACACCTGGTCACGTAGCTACATCTGTGCCTACTGACTCACCTGGTTACGAGGCTCCATATTTGTTTTTGACACACTTCATCTGTTACTCCATCTGTGTATACTGACATGCCTGGTCACGTAGCTCCATATGTGTCTACTGACACACCTGGTCAGTAGCTCCGTCTGTGTGTACTGACACACCGGTCACGAGGCTCCATCTGAGTCTACTGACACACCTGGTCAGTAGCTCCATATGTGTCTACTGGCATACTTGGTTCCGTAGCTCCTTCTGTGTAATGACACACCTGGTCACATAGGTCCATCTGTGTCTATTGACACACCTGGTCAGTAGCTCCATCTGTGTCTACTGACCACCTGGTCAGTAGCTCCATCTGTGTCTACTGACACACCTGGTCACGTAGCTACATCTGTGTCTACTGACACACCTGTTCAGTAGCTCCATCTGTGTCTACTGACACACCTGGTCACGTAGCTACACCTGTGTCTACTGACACACCTGTTCAGTAGCTCCATCTGTGTCTACTGACACACCTGGTCTCTTCGCTCCATCTGTGTCTACTGACACACCTGGCCTAAGGCTCCATCTGTGTCTAATGACACACCTGGTTCCGTAGCTCCATCTTTGTTTACTGAAACACCTGGTCAGTAGCTCCATCTGTGTCTACTGACAGACCTGGGAACGAGGCTCCATCGGTGTCTACTGACACACCTGGTCAGTAGCTCCATCTGTGTCTATTGACACACCTGGTCAGTAGCTCCATCTGTGTCTAATGACCACCAGGTCAGTAGCTCCATCTGTGTCTAATGACAAACCTGGTCATGAGGTTCCATCTGTGTCTACTGACACACCTGGTCACGTAGCTCCATCTTTGTCTTCTGACACATCTGGTCAGTAGCTCCATCAGTGTCTACTGACACACCAGTTCACGAGGCTCCATATTTGTATACTGACACACTTGTTCAGTAGTTCCATCTGTGTGTACTGACACACCTGGTCACGTAGCTCCTTCTGTGTCTACTGACACAACTTGTCCGTAGCTCCATCTGTGTTTACTGACACACCTGGCCACAAGGCACCATCTGTGTTACTGACACACCTCGTTCCGTAGCTCTATCTGTGTCTACTGACACACCTGGTCATGAGGCTCCATCTGTGTCTACTGAAACACCTCGTCAGTAGCTCCATCTGTGCCTACTGACACACCTGGCCACAAGGCACCATTTGTGTTACTGACACACCTGGTTCCGTAGCTCCATCTGTGTCTACTGACACACCTGGTCTCGTAGCTCCATCTGTGTGTACTGACACACCTGGTCAGTACCTCCGTCTGTGTCTACTGACACACCTTGGAACGAGTCTCCATCTGTGTCTACTGACACACCTGGTCAGTAGCTCCATCTGTGTACTGACACACCTGGTCACGTAACTCCTTCTGTGTCTACTGACACACTTGCTCATGTAGCTCCATCTGTGTCTACTGACACACCTGGTCACGAGGCTCCATCTATGCCTACTGACACACCTGGTCATGAGGCTCCATATTTGTCTACTGACACACTTGGTCAGTTACTCCATCTTTGTCTACTGACAAGACTGGTCACTTAGCTCCATATGTGTCTACTGACAAACCTGGTCAGTAGCTCCATCTCTGTCTACTGACACACCTGGTCACGAGATTTGATCTGTGTCTACTGACACACCGGTCACGTAGCTCCATCTGTGTCTACTGACACACCTGGTCACGTAGCTCCATCTGTGTCTACTGACTCACCAGGTTCCGTAGCTCCATCTGTGTCTACTGACACACCTGGTCACGTAGCTCCATCTGTGTGTACTGACACACCTGGTCATGGAGCTCCATCTGTGTCTACTGACACACCTGGTAACGTGGCTCCATCTGTGTCTACTGACACACCTGGTCACTTCGCTCCATCATTGTCTACTGACACATCTGGTCACGTAGCTCCATCTGTGACTACTGACACACCTGGTCAGTAGCTCCATCTGTGTCTACTGACACACCTCGCCACAAGGCTCCATCTGTGTCTACTGACACACCCGGTTCTGTAGCTCCATCTGGGTCTACTGATACACCTGGTCACATAGCTCCATCTGTGTCTACTGACACGCCTGGTCATTAGCTCCATCTGTGTCTACTGACACACCAGGTCAAGTGGCTCTTCCTGTGTCTACTGACACACCTGGTCACGAGGCTCCATCTGTGTCTACTGACACATCCGGTTCCGTAGCTCCATCTGGGTCTACTGATACACCTGGTCACATAGCTCCATCTGTGTCTAATGACACACCTGGTCATTAGCTCCATCTGTGTCTACTGACACACCAGGTCAAGTGGCTCTTCTTGTGTCTACTGACACACCTCGTCACGAGGCTCCATGTTTGTTTACTGACACACTTGGTCAGTAGCTCCATCTGTGTGTACTGACACACCTGGTCAGTACCTCCGTCTGTGTCTACTGACACACCTTGGAACGAGTCTCCATCTGTGTCTACTGACACACCTGGTCAGTAGCTCCATCTGTGTATTGACACACCTGGTCACGTAACTCCTTCTGTGTCTACTGACACACTTGCTCATGTAGCTCCATCTGTGTCTACTGACACACCTGGTCACGAGGCTCCATCTATGCCTACTGACACACCTGGTCATGAGGCTCCATATTTGTCTACTGACACACTTGGTCAGTTACTCCATCTTTGTCTACTGACAAGACTGGTCACTTAGCTCCATATGTGTCTACTGACAAACCTGGTCAGTAGCTCCATCTCTGTCTACTGACACACCTGGTCACGAGATTTGATCTGTGTCTACTGACACACCGGTCACGTAGCTCCATCTGTGTCTACTTACACACCTGGTCACGTAGCTCCATCTGTGTCTACTGACACATCTGGTCAATAGCTCCATCTGTCTACTGACTCACCAGGTTCCGTAGCTCCATCTGTGTCTACTGACACACCTGGTCACGTAGCTCCATCTGTGTCTACTGACTCACCAGGTTCCGTAGCTCCATCTGTGTCTACTGACACACCTGGTCACGTAGCTCCATCTGTGTGTACTGACACACCTGGTCATGGAGCTCCATCTGTGTCTACTGACACACCTGGTAACGTGGCTCCATCTGTGTCTACTGACACACCTGGTCACCCGCTCCATCATTGTCTACTGACACATCTGGTCACGTAGCTCCATCTGTGACTACTGACACACCTGGTCAGTAGCTCCATCTGTGTCTACTGACACACCTCGCCACAAGGCTCCATCTGTGTCTACTGACACACCCGGTTCTGTAGCTCCATCTGGGTCTACTGATACACCTGGTCACATAGCTCCATCTGTGTCTACTGACACGCCTGGTCATTAGCTCCATCTGTGTCTACTGACACACCAGGTCAAGTGGCTCTTCCTGTGTCTACTGACACACCTGGTCACGAGGCTCCATCTGTGTCTACTGACACATCCGGTTCCGTAGCTCCATCTGGGTCTACTGATACACCTGGTCACATAGCTCCATCTGTGTCTACTGACACACCTGGTCATTAGCTCCATCTGTGTCTACTGACACACCAGGTCAAGGGCTCTTCTTGTGTCTACTGACACACCTCGTCACGAGGCTCCATATTTGTTTACTGACACACTTGGTCAGTAGCTCCATCTGTGTGTACTGACACACCTGGTCACGTAGCTCCATCTGTGTCTAGTGACCCACCTGTTCAGTAGCTACATCTGTCTTTGAACACCGGGTCACAAGGTTCCAACTGTGTCTAGTGACACACCTGGGCATGAGGCTTCATCTGTGTCTTCTGACACACGTGGTCAGTAGCTCCATCTGTGTCTACTGACACCCCTGGTTCTGTAGCTCCATCTGTGTCTACTGATACTCCTGTTCACGTAGCTCCATCTGTGTCTACTGACACACCTGTTCATTAGCTCCATCTGTGTCTACTGACACACCAGGTCAAGTGGCTCTTCCTGTGTCTACTGACACACCTGGTCACGAGGCTCCATCTTTGTCTACTGACACACCTGGCCACGAGGTTCCATGTTTGTCTACTGACACACTTGGTCATTAGCTCCATCTGTGTGTACTGACACACCTGGCCACGTAGCTCCATCTGTGTCTAGTGACTCGCCTGGTCAGTAGCTCCATCTGTGTCTACTGAGCACTTGGTCACGAGGTTCCATCTGTGTCTACTGAAACAATGGTCAGTAGCGCCATCTGTGTCTACTGACACACCCGGCCACAAGGCTCCATTTGTGTCTACTGACACACCTGGTTCCGTAGATCCATCTGTGTACTGACACACCTGGTCAGATAGCTCCATATGTGTCTTCTGACACACTTGGTCATGTAGCTCCATCTGTGTCTTCTGACACACCTGATCAGTAGCTCCATCTGTGTCTACTGACACACATGGTCCCGACGCTCCATCTGTGTCTACTGACACACCTGGTCTGTAGCTCCATCTGTGTCTACTGACACACCTGGTCATTAGCTCCATCTGTGTCTACTGACAAACCTAGGAACGAGGCTCCATCTGTGCCTACTGACACACCTGGCCTCAAGGCACCATCTGTGTCTACTGACACACCCGGTTCCGTAGCTCCATAGGTTTCTTCTGACACACCTGGTCACATAGCTCCATCTGTGTCTATTGACACACCTGGTCAGTAGCTCCATCTGTGTCTACTGAACAACTGGTCAGTAGTTCCATCTGTGTCTACACACACACCTGGTCACGACGGCTCCATCTGTGCCTACTCACACACCTGGTCAGTAGCTCCATCTGTGTCTACTGACACACCTGGCCACAAGGCTCCATCCGTGTCTACTGACACGCCTGGTTCTGTAGCTCCATCTGTGTCTACTGACACAACTTCGTCACAAAGCTCCGTCTGTGTCTATTGAAACACCCGGTCAGTAGCTCCATCTGTGTCTACTGACACTCTTGGGCACGAGGCTCCTTCTGTGTCTACTGACACACCGGTCAGTAGCTCAATCTGTGTCACTCACACACCTGGCCATAAGGCTCCATCTGTGTCTACTGACACACCTGGTTCTGTAGCTCCATCTGTGTATACTGACAAACCTGGTCACATAGCTTCATCTGTGTCTATTGACACACCTGGTCAGTAACTACATCTGTGTCCACTGACACACCAGCTCACGAGGCTCCATCTTTGTCTACTGACACACCTGATCACGAGGCTTCATATTTGTCTACTGACACGATTGTTCACTAGCTCCATCTGTGTGTACTGACACACCTGGTCACGTAGCTCCATCTGTGTCTAGTGAACCACCTGCTCAGTAGTTCCATCTGTGTCTTGAACACCCGGTCATGAGGTTCCATCTGTGTCTACTGACACACCTGGGCACGAGGCTCCATCTGTGTCTACTGACACACCTGGTCAGTACCTCCATCTGTGTCTTCTGACACACCTGGCCACAGGCTCCATCTGTGTCTACTGACACACCTGGTTTCGTAGCTCCATCTGTGTACTGACACCCTGGCCACAAGGCTCCATATGTGTCTACTGACACACTTGGTCATGTAGCTCCATCTTGTCTACTGACACACCTGGTCAGTAGCTCCATCTGTGTCTACTTACACACCTGGTCAGTAGCTCCTTCTGTGCCTACTGACACGCCTGGCCTCAAGGCATCATCTGTGTCTACTGACACACCGGGTTCCATAGCTCCATCTGTGTCTACTGACACACCTGGTCACGTAGCTCTATCTGTGTCTACTGACACACCTGGTCAGTAGCTCCATCTGTGTCTACTGATATACCGGAGAACGAGGCTCCATCTGTGTCTACTGACACACCTAGTCTCTTCGCTCCACCTGTGTCTACTTACACACCTGGCCACAAGGCTCCATCTGTGTCTACTGACACACCTAGTCTCTTCGCTCCACCTGTGTCTACTTACACACCTGGCCACAAGGCTACATCTGTGTCTACTGACACACCTGGTTCCGTAGCTCCATCTGTGTTTACTGATATACCTGGTCACGTAGCTCTATCTGTGTCTACTGACACATCTGGTCATTAGCTCCATCTGTGTCTACTGACACACCAGGTCAAGTGGCTGTTCTTGTGTCTACTGACAAACCTGGTCACGAGGCTCCATCTTTGCCTACTGACACACCTGGTCACGTAGCTCCATCTGTGTCTAGTGACCCGCCTGGTCACGTAGCTCCATCTGTGTCTAGTGACCCGCCTGGTCAGTAGCTCCATCTGTGTGTACTGACACACCTGGTCAGTAGCTCCATCTGTATCTACTGAGCAGCTGCTGGTGACGAGATTCCATCTGTGTCTACTGACACACCTGGGCACGAGGCTCCATCTGTGTGTACTGACACACCTGGTCAGTAGCTGCATCTGTGTCTACTGACACACCTGGCACAAGGCTCCATCTGTGTCTACTAACACACCTGGTCAGTAGCTCCATCTGTGTCTACTGACACACCTGGTCATTAGCTCCATCTGTGTCTACTGACAGACCTAGGAACGAGGCTCCATCTGTGCCTACTACACACCTGGCCTCAAGGCACCATCTGTGTCTACTGACACACCTGGTTCCGTAGCTACATAGGTGTTTACTGACACACCTGGACACGTAGCTCCATCTGTGTCTCACGGACACACCTGGTCAGTAGCTCCATCTATGTCTACTGACACACCAGGTCAAGTGGCTCTTCCTGTGTCTACTGACACACCTGGTCACGAGGCTCCATCTGTGTCTACTGACACACCTCGTCACGAGGCTCCATATTTGTTTACTGACACACTTGGTCAGTAGCTCCATCTGTGTACTGACACACCTGGTCACGTAGCTCCATCTGTGTCTAGTGACCCACCTGTTCAATAGCTACATCTGTCTTTGAACACCGGGTCACAAGGTTCCATCTGTGTCTAGTGACACACCTGGGCATGAGGCTACATATGTGTCTACTGACACACGTGGTCAGTAGCTCCATCTGTGTATACTGACACACGTGGCCACAAGGCTCCATCTGAGTCTACTGACACACCTGGTTCTGTAGCTCCATCTGTGTACTGACACACCTGGTCAGCAGCTATATCGTGTCTACTGACACACCTGGTCATGAGGCATCATCTGTGTCTACTTACACACCTGGTCAGTAGCTCCATCTGTGCCTACTGACACACCTGGTCTCAAGGCACCATCTGTTTCTACTGACACACCTGGTTCCGTAGCTCCATCTGTGTCTACTGACACACCTGGTCATGTAGCTCCATCTGTGTCTCCTGACACACCTGGTCAGTAGCTCCATCTGTGTCTACTGACACACCTGGGAACGAGGCTCCATCTGTGTCTACTGACACACCTGGTCAGTTCGCTCCATCTGTGTTCACTAACACATCTGGTCACGTAGCTCCATCTGAGTCTACTGACTCACCAGGTTCCATAGCTCCATCTGTGTCTACTGACACACCTGGTCACGTAGCTCCATCTGTGTGTACTGACACACCTGGTCACGGAGCTCCATCTGTGTCTACTGACACACCTGGTAACGTGGCTCCATCTGTGTCTACTGACACACCTGGTTACTCGCTCCATCATTGTCTACTGACACATCTGGTCACGTAGCTCCATCTGTGTCTACTGACACACCTGGTCAGTAGCTCCATCTGTGTCTACTGACACACCTCGCCATAAGGCTCCATCTGTGTCTACTGACACACCGGTTCCGTAGCTCCATCTGGGTCTACTGATCCACCTGGTCACATAGCTCCATCTGTGTCTACTGACACACCTGGTCATTAGCTCCATCTGTGTCAACTGACACACCAGGTCAAGTGGCTCTTCCTGTGTCTACTGACACACCTGGTCACGAGGCTCCATCTGTGTCTACTGACACACCTCGTCACGAGGCTCCATATTTGTTTACTGACACACTTGGTCAAGCTCCATCTGTGTGTACTGACACACCTGGTCACGTAGCTCCATCTGTGTCTAGTGACCCACCTGTTCAGTAGCTACATCTGTCTTTGAACACCGGGTCACAAGGTTCCAACTGTGTCTAGTGACACACCTGGGCATGAGGCTCCATCTGTGTCTTCTGACACACGTGGTCAGTAGCTCCATCTGTGTCTACTGACACACCTGGCCACAAGGCTCCATCTGTGTCTACTGACACCCCTGGTTCCGAGGCTCCATCTGTGTCTACTGATACACCTGTTCATGTAGCTCCATCTGTGTCTACTGACACACCTGTTCATTAGCTCCATCTGTGTCTACTGACACACCAGGTCAAGTGGCTCTTCCTGTGTCTACTGACACATCTGGGCACGAGGCTCCATCTCTGTCTACTGACACACCTGGTCAGTACCTCCATCTGTGTCTACTGACACACCTGGCCACAAGGCTCCATCTGTGTCTACTGACACACCTGGTTCCGTAGCTCCATCTGTGTACTGACACACCTGGTCACGTAGCTCCATATGTGTCTATTAACACACTTGGTCATGTAGCTCCATCTGTGCCTACTGACACATCTGGTCAGTAGCTCCATCTGTGTCTACTTACACACCTGGTCAGTAGCTCCTTCTGTGCCTCCTGACACACCTGGCCTCAAGGCACCATCTGTGTCTAGTGACACACCTGGTTCTATAGCTCCATCTGTGTCTACTGACACACCTGTTCACGTAGCTCCGTCTGTGTCTACTGACACACCTGGTCAGTAGCTCCATCTGTGTCTACTGATATACCGGAGAACGAGGCTCCATCTGTGTCTACTGACACACCTGGTCTCTTCGCTCCACCTGTGCCTACTTACACACCTGGCCACAAGGCTCCATCTGTGTCTACTGACACACCTGGTTCCGTAGCTCCATCTGTGTCTACTTATATACCTTGTCAAGTAGCTCCATCTGTGTCTACTGACACACCTGGTTATTAGCTCCATCTGTGTCTACTGACACACCAGGTCAAGTGGCTGTTCTTGTGTCTACTGACAAACCTGGTCACGAGGCTCCATCTTTGTCTACTGACACACCTGGTCACGAGGCTCCATATTTGTCTACTGACACACTTGGTCAGTAGCTCCATCTGTGTCTAATGACACACCTGGCCACGTAGCTCCATCTGTGTCTAGTGACCCACCTGGGTCAGTAGCTCCATCTGTGTCTACTGAGCAGCTGCTGCTGACGAGATTTCATCTGTGTCTACTGACACACCTGGGCAGTAGGTCCATCTGTGTCTACTGAAACACCTGGTGACGATGTTCCATCTGTGTCTACTGACACACCTGGTCACTCGCTCCATCTCTGTCTACTGACACTCCAGGCCACAAGGCTCCATGTGTGTCTACTGACACACCTGGTTCAGTAGATGCATCTGTGTACTGAGATACCTGGTCACGTAGCTCCATATGTGTCTTCTAACACACTTGGTCATGTAGCTCCATCTGTGTCTACTGACACACCTGGTCAGTAGCTCCATCTGTGTCTACTGACACACCTGGTCACGAGGCTCCATCTGTGTCTACTGACACACCTGGTCAGTAGCTCCATCAGTGCCTACTGAAACACCTGGCCTCAAGGCACCATCTGTGTCTACTGACACACCTGGTTCCGTAGCTCCATCTGTGTCTACTGACACACCTGGTCAGTAGCTCCATCTGTGTCTACTGACACACCTGGTCAGTAGCTCCATCTGTGTCTACTGACAGACCTGGGAACGAGGCTCCATCTGTGCCTACTGACACACCTGGCCTCAAGGCACCATCTGTGTCTACTGACACACCTGGTTCCGTAGCTCCATAGGTATCCTCTGACACACATGGTCACATAGCTCCATCTGTGTCTATTGACACACCTGGTCAGTAGCTCCATCTGTGTCTACTGACCACCTGGTCGGTAGCTCCATCTGTGTCTACTCACACACCTGGTCATGACGCTCCATCTGGGCCTACTGACACACCTGTTCAGTAGCTCCATCTGTGTCTACTGACACACCTGGCCACAAGGCTCCATCCGTGTCTACTGACACACCTGGTTCTGTAGCTCCATCTGTGTCTACTGACACAACTCGTCACCTAGCTCCGTCTGTGTCTATTGACACACCTGGTCAGTAACTCCATCTGTGTCTACTGGCGCACCTGGTCATGAGGTTCCATCTGTTTCTACTGACACACCTGGTCACTTCGCTCCATCTGTGTCTACTGACACTCCTTTTTCAGTAGCTCCATCAGTGTCTACTGACACACCTGTTCACATCGCTCCAACTGTGTCTATTGAAACACCCGGTCAGTAGCTCCATCTGTGTCTACTGACACACTTGGGCACGAGGCTCCATCTGTGTCTACTGACACACCTGGTTCCATAGCTCCATCTGTGTATACTGAAAAACCTGGTCACATAGCTTCATCTGTGTCTATTGACACACCTGGTCAGTAGCTCCATCTGTGTCTACTGACACACCTGCTCACGAGGCTACATCTTTGTCTACTGACACATCTGGTCACGAGGCTCCATCTTTGTCTACTGAGACGGCTTGGTCACTAGCTCCATCTGTGTGTACTGACACACCTGGTTCCGTAGCTCCATCTGTGTCTAGTGACCCACCTGCTCAGTAGCTCCATCTGTGTCTTGAACACCGGTCACGAGGTTCCATCTGTGTCTACTGACACACCTGGGCACTAGGCTCCATCTGTGTCTACTGACACACCTGGTCAGTACCTCCATCTGTGTCTACTGACACACCTGGCCACAAGGCTCCATCTGTGTCTACTGACACACCTGATTCCGTAGCTCCATCTGTTTACTGACACACCTGGTCACGTTGTTCCATATGTGTCTACTGACACACTTGGTCATGTAGCTCCATCTGTGTCTACTGACACACCTGGTCAGTAGCTCCATCTGTGTCTACTGACACACCTGGTCACGAGGCTCCATCTGTGTCTACTTACACACCTGGTCAGTAGCTCCTTCTGTGCCTACTGACACACCTGGCATCAAGGCACCATCTGTGTCTACTGACACACCTGGTTCCATAGCTCCATCTGTGTCTACTGACACACCTGGTCACGTAGCTCCATCTGTGTCTACTGACACACCTGGTCAGTAGCTCCATCTGTGTCTACTGACATACTGGAGAACGAGGCTCCATCTGTGTCTGACACACCTGGTTTCTTCGCTACATCTGTGTCTACTTACACACCTGGCCACAAGGCTCCATCTGTGTCTACTGACACACCTGGTTCCGTAGCTCCATCTGTGTCTACTGATATACCTGGTCACGTAGCTCCATCTGTGTCTACTGACACACCTGGTCATTAGCTCCATCTGTGTCTACTGACACACCAGGTCAAGTGGCTGTTCCTGTGTCTACTGACAAACCTGGTCACGAGGCTCCATCTTTTCTACTGACAAACCTGGTCACGAGGCTCCATATTTGTCTACTGACACACTTGGTCAGTAGCTCCATCTATGTGTTCTGACACACCTGGCCACGTAGCTCCATCTGTGTCTACTGAGCAGCTGGTGACGAGATTCCATCTGTGTCTACTGACACACCTGGGCACGAGGCTCCATCTGTGTCTACTGACACACCTGGTCAGTAGCTGCATCTGTGTCTACTGACACACCTGGCCAAACGCTCCATCTGTGTCTACTGGCACACCTGGTCAGTAGCTCCATCTGTGTCTACTCACACACCTGGTTACGATGTTCCATCTGTGTCTACTGACACACCTGGTCACGTAGCTCCATCTGTGTCTACTGACACACCTGGTTCCGTAGCTCCATCTGTGTACTGACACACTTGGTCACGTAGCTCTATATGTGTCTACCCACACACTTGGTCGTGTAGCTCCATCTGTGTCTACTGACACACCTGGTCAGTAGCTTCATCAGTGTCTACTGACACTTCTGGTCACGAGGCTCCATCTGTGTATATTACACACCTGGTCAGTAGCTCCATCTGTGCCTACTGACACACCTGGCCTCAAGGCACCATCTATGTAACTGACACACCTGGTTCCGTAGCTCCATCTGTGTCTACTGACACATGGTCAAGTAGCTCCATCTGTGTCTTCTGACACACCTGGTCAGTAGCCTCATCTGTGTCTACTGACACAACTGGGAACGAGGCTCCATCTGTGTCTACTGACACACCTGTTCTGTTCGCTCCATTTGTGTCTACTGACACACCTGGACACAAGGCTCCATCTGTGTCTACTGACACACCTGGTTCCGTAGCTCCATCTGTGTCTACTGACACACCTGGTCACATAGCTCCATCTATGTCTACTGACACACCTGGTCACGACGGCTCCATCTGTGTCTACTGACACACCTGGTCACGTAGCTCCATCTTTGTCTACTGACACTCTGGTCACATAGCTTCATCTGTGTCTATTGACACACCTGGTCTGTAGCTCCATCTGTGTCTACTGACACACCTGGTCACTAGGTTCCATTTGTGTCTACTGACACACCTGGTCACTCGCTCTATCTGTGTCTACTGACACACCTGGTTCCGTAGCTCCATCAGTGTCTACTGACACACCTTGCCACAAGGCTCCATCTGTGTCTACTGACACACCTAGTTCCGTAGCTCCATCTTTGTCTACTGACACACCTGGTCACATAGCTCCATCTGTGTCTATTGACACACCTGGTCTGTAGCTCCATCTGTGTCTACTGACACACCTGGTCACGAGGTTCCATCTGTGTACTGACACACCTGGTCACTCGGCTCTACCTGTGTCTACTGACACACCTGGTTCCGTAGCTCCATCAGTGTCTACTGACACCCCTGGTCACTTCACTCCATCTGTGTTATTGAAACACCCGGTCAGTTGCTCCATCTGTGTCTACTGACACACCTGGTCAGTAGTACCATCTGTGTCTACTGACACACCTGGCCACAAGGCTCCATCTGTGTCTACTGACACACCTGGTCACAATGCTTCATCTGTGTCTATTGACACACCTTGTCAGTAGCTCCATCTGTGTCTACTGACACACCTGGGCATGAGGCTCCATCCCTGTTTAATGACACACCTGGTCAGTAGCTCCGTGTCTACTGACACACCTGGCCACAAGGCTCCATCTGTTTCTACTGACACACCTGGTCACATATTTCCATCTGTTTCTACTGACACACTTGGTCATGTAGCTCCATCTGTGTCTTCTGACACACCTGGTGACGTAGCTCCATCTGTGTGTACTCACACACTTGGTCATGAGCCTCCATCTGTGTCTACTGACACACCTGGTCACTTTGCTCCTTCTGTGTTTACTAACACATCTGGTCACGTAGCTCTATCTGTGTCTACTGACACACCTGGTCAGTAGCTCCATCTGAGTTTACTGACACACCTGGTTCAGTAGCTCCATCTCTGTCTACTGACACACCATGTTCCGTAGCTCCATCTGTGTCTACTGACACACCTGGTCACGCAGCTCCATCTGTGTCTACTGACACACTTGGTCACGTGGCTCCATCTGTGTCTACTGACATACCTGGTCACGGAGCTCCATCTGTGTCTACTGGCACATCTGATCTCGTAGCTCCACCTGTGTCTACTGACACACCTCGCTACAAGGCTCCATCTGTGTCTACTGACACACCTCACCACAAGGCTCCATCTGTGTCTACTGACACACCTGGTTCTGTAGCTCCATCTGTGTCTACTGACACACCTGGTCACATAGCTCCATCTGTGTCTACTGACACACTTGGTCATGTAGCTTCCTCTGTGTCTACTGACACACCTGGGCACGAGGCTCCATCTGTGTCTACTGACACACTTGGTCACGTAGCTCCATCTGTGTCTACTGACACACCTGGTCACGAGGCTCCATCTGAGTCTACTGACACACCTGGTCAGTAGCTCCATCTGTGTCTACTGACACCCATGGTCATGTAGCTACTTGTATATTTTATATTTGTATCATTTTAACTGTGACGTCTCTAGCCCAGTCTTCTCCCAATTCTGGCTCTCTCCAGATTGTCTCATTTCTCCCACAGTGTAGAGGGTTTGGCTCTGGCTCCCAGTGGTGCTCATGGGCCTGGGGTCAGGAGTCACCTTGTCAAGACCCTTGTTTACTGAATCAGACCCACCTGATCTAACCAACCACCACCTTCCCTATGGACCTGTGAACTCAGCATGTGGTGCAGGGACAGGTGCGGGTACTCAGTCTCCCTGGTCGGGCGTGATGTCTCTTCTCGCTTGTCACATGCCGAAAGTCACACCCAGCCACACTGAGGAGGAATCTGCCCATTCCTGTGCTCTGGCCTGGAAGGATATGAAGAGCACAGAGAATCAGCTGCCAAGTTGAGGCCTGAGGAGCTGAGAGCCTGTTTCTTCTCCAGGATGATTTAATATCATATCACCACATACATTAACAATTTAATTAAAGTGCCGATAAGCCCCAACGTGATGTTCAAAGAGAGAACGAACATAAAGTCGTACAGAGAAAAGACAGGATTCAACGAGCGTGAAAATGAGAGGGACCCAGTGAAACGTGGGCGCCGGGCTTGTGGGGGGAGGGAGCTGAGGATCCCTGTGGGGGCAGCAGGGAGCAGAGACCAAGCCAAGTACAGCGCAAGGGAGTTTAAGGCTTCAGGAAAGGAAACCTGTGACCTCAGCATGGCAGGAGCTTGGTAGCAGTTGGAGCAGGAGCTGAAGTTGGTAGCGTGAGTAATTTTGCCTTTGAAAGAAGTTTCAGTAGAGCCCAGTGGGAACCCAGGAAGTTTATTACTTCCCTGGGAGGAGGCTCCCTTCCCATTCGTGGACGCAGCGGCTTTAAGGGAGGCACTTTGCCTCCCCCGAAGCTGGGCAAGACTCAGCTTCCTCTGCAGACAGCACTGGCGCCCACTGCTCACCAGAGGCTGGTGTAGCTGGCAGTCAAATGCCCAGAGTTGGCACAGCAATGCCGCCTCTGAGGACAGGAGTGAGCAGGACTCAGGGGTCCGCTGGGGAGACCCCGGCAGTTCTGCTGGGACTGAGCGGCAGCGGGCGGGGCGCTGACCAGACGGTCAGAGCAGACCCGTGTGTCCATGCCCTTCAAAAAGCACTCGGTACAGTTTTGGAAAAGTTGCGTTTGAGCAATAAAGCACTTGCTATAACACCAGGAATGGGCAGCCCCAGGAAGATGCTAAGAAAACATGCAGAGACACTTTATTGGGGAAAATGACAGAACTTTTACAACAGTGACTAGCTATATGCACACGGTATATACTGAGGTGTAAACGTATATTTATATATGAAACTGAACGTTCAGAAGCCGTGTGCATGGACTGGAAGGCGCTCTCCTAAAGATTCTGCCTTTCAGGGAAACTAAATTCTAAATCAATCTGGTTCGGATTCAAATGTCACCGTGTTTTTTCTTCCTCCCCAGCCTGGCCCCTTTCTGAGGAGTGTCCTTGACCAGCTTCTGAAGTGAGCAGAGCAGAGGCGGCCGGAGCACACGCAGAGTGATCAGAGAGAGCAGCGGGGAGGCGCAGGACATCCAAAGCCCAGGGCGGCGCTTCCCGAGACAGAGGACGGCATTTCATCCCAGTCACAGCAGACGCAGATCAATTCGGTTTGGATTAAAGACCCAAATGTGAAAGGTAAATGCACTGATTCGGGAAGTTCATAATGGGACCATCCGAGGCCCGGGGAGGGACGCTGCTTAGACAAGACCAAAGCACAGGCTCAGCCGCTGGACACAGACAGACTGAGACACACAGTCCAGGAGTGCTGGGCAGCATCGCGGCTGCCGGGGGCAAGAGCAGCAGGATGTGGAGAAGACGTGGCAGGCAGGAGGCGGGAAGAGAGCAACGAGCCCGGCAGGTTTCCTCAAGAGGGAAAGGGAAGTGAGACGAGAGACCAGCAGACACACAGTCACACACCACGACAGGCCACACGACACACAGTCACACACACGACAGGCCACACGACACACAGTCACACACACGACAGGCCACCACGACACACAGTCACACCACGACAGTCACACGACACACAGTCACACACACGACAGGCCACACGACACACAGTCACACACCACGACAGGCCACACGACACACAGTCACACACACGACAGGCCACCGACACACAGTCACACACATGACAGGCCACACGACACACAGTCACACACCACGACAAGCCACCACGACACAAGTCAATCACACGACAGGACACACAAAACACGGTCACACATGACAGGCCACCACGACACACAGTCACACACACGACAGGCCACACAACACACAGTCACACATGACAGGCTACCACGACACACAGTCACAGATGACAGGCCACCGACACACAGTCACACATGACAGGCCACACGACACACAGTCACACATGACAGGCCACACGACACACAGTCACACACACGACAGGCCACACAACACACAGTCACACCACGACAAGTCACACGACACACAGTCACACACCACGACAGGCCACCACGACACACAGTCACACATGACAGGCCACACGACACAGTCACACACATGACAGGCCACAAGACACACAGTCACACACCACGACAAGCCACACAACACAAGTCAATCACACGACAGGACACACAACACACAGTCACACATGACAGGCCACACGACACACAGTCACACACACGACAGGCCACACAACACACAGTCACACATGACAGGCTACACGACACACAGTCACACATGACAGGCCACCACGACACACATTCACACATGACAGGCCACCACGACACACAGTCACACACATGACAGGCCACCACGACACACAGTCACACATGACAGGCCACACGACACACAGTCACACACACAACAGGCCACACAACACACAGTCACACCACGACAGGCCACACGACACACAGTCACACACACGACAGGCCACCCGACACACAGTCACACACACGACAGGCCACACAACACACAGTCACACATGACAGGCCACACGGCACACAGTCACACACCACGACAGGCCACACGACACACAGTCACACACACGACAGGCCACCACGACACACAGTCACACACACGACAGGCCACCACGACACACAGTCACAACACATGACAGGCCACACGACACACAGTCACACACACGACAGGCCACATGACACACAGTCACACATGACAGGCCACACGACACAGTCACACACACGACAGGCTACACGAAACACAGTCACACACACGACAGGCCACCACGAGACACAGTCACACACCACGACAGGCCACACGACACACAGTCACACATCAGGCCCCACGACACACAGTCACACACACGACAGGCCATACGACACACAGTCACACACACCGACAGGCCACACGACACACAGTCACACATGACAGGCCACATGACACACAGTCACACACATGACAGGCCACATGACACACAGTCACTCACCGACAGGCCACACAACACACAGTCACACATGACAGGCCACACGACACACAGTCACACACATGACAGGCCACACAACACACAGTCACACATGACAGGCCACACGACACAGTCACACACACGACAGGCTACACGAAACACAGTCACACACACGACAAGTCACATGACACACAGTCACACACGACAGGCCACACGACAAGCAGTCACACACACGACAGGCCACACGACACACAGTAACACATGGCAGGCCACACGACACACAGTCACACACACAACAGGCCACGCCAACACAGTCACACACACGATAGGCTACCACGACCCACAGTCACACATGACAGGCACACGACACACAGTAACACACCACGACAGGCCAAAGACACATCAGTCACACACCCGACAGGCTACATGACACACAGTCACACATGGCAGGCCACACGACACACAATCACACACACGACAGGCCACCGACACACAGTCACACACAACAGGCCACATGCACAGTCACACACACGACAACCACGCGACACACAGTCACACCCGACAGGCCACATGACACACAGTCACACATGGCAGGCCACAAAAACACACAGTCACACACATGACAGGCCACACAAACACACAGTAACAAACACGACAGGCCACATGACACAGTCACACACAGGACAGGCCACACACACACAGTCACACACGACAGGCCACATGACAGGCAGTCACACACATGACAGGTCACATGACACACAGTCACACACACAACAGGCCACACGCACACAGTCACACACATGACAGGCCACATGACACACAGTCACACATGGCAGGCCACCACGACACACAGTCACCCACATGACAGGCCACACAGCACACAGTAACACACACTACAGGCCACAGTCACACACACGACAGGCCAGATGACACACAGTCCCACACATGACAGGCCACATGGCACACAGTCAAACACACAACAGGCCACATGACACACAGTCACACACATTACAGGCCACACACACAGTCATACACAAGAAAGGCCACACAACACACAGTCACAAACCACGACAGGCCACATGCAAACAGTCACACACCACGACAGGCTAGATGACACACAGTCAGACACACGACAGGCCACACGCGACACAGTCACACACATGACAGGCCACACGACACACAGCCACACACACCACAGGCTACACGACACAGTCAGACACACGACAGGCCACACGACATAGTCACACACCACGACAGGCCACATGACACACAGGCACACACCACGACAGGCCACTCGCACAGCCACACACCACGACAACCACGTGACACACAGTCACACCCGACAGGCCACACAACACACAGTCACACATGGCAGGCCACACAAACACACAGTCACAAACACTACAGGCCACCCGACACACAGTCACACACACGACAGGCTACACGCACACAGTCACACACAACAGGCCACAACAGGCAATCACACACACAACAGGTCACACAACAAGCAGTCACACACACGACAGGCCATACGACACACAGTCACACACCACGACAGGCCATACGACACACAGTCACATACCGACAGGCCACCACGACACACAGTAACACACACGACAGGCCACCACGACACACAGTCACACACACGACAGGCCACGACACACAGTCACACACACGACAGGCCACCACGACACACAGTCACACACACGACAGGCCACATGAGACAGTCATACACATGACAGGCCACACGACACACAGTAACACACCACGACAGGCCACACGACACACAGTCACACACACCACAGGCCACACACACAGTCACACACACGACAGGCCACACGAGACACAGTCATACACATGACAGGCCACACGACACACAGTAACACACACAACAGGCCACCACGACACACAGTCACACACACGACAGGCCACACGACACACAGTCACACACACGACAGGCCACACGACACAGTAACACACCACGACAGGCCACACGACACACAGTAACACACACGACAGGCCACCCGACACACAGTCACACACACGACAGGCCACACGACACAAAGTCACACACACGACAGGCCACCACGACACACAGTAACACACACGACAGGCCACCACGACACACAGCCACACACATGACAGGCCGTGCGACACACAGTCACACACACGGCAGGCCGTGCGACACACAGTCACACATCAGGCCCTACGACACACAGTAATACATGGCAGGCCACACGATACACAGTTACACACCACGACAGGCCACACGACACACAGTCACATGCACGACAGGCCACATGACACATAGTCACACATGGCAGGCCACACAAACACACAGTCACAAACACGAAAGGCCACCCGACACACAGTCACACACCACGACAGGCCATACGCACACAGTCACACATGACAAGCCACACAGCATACAGTAACACACATGACAGGCCACAGACATACAGTCACACGCACGGCAGGCTACATGACACACAGTCACACACCCGACAGGCCACACGACACACAGTAACACATGACAGGCCACACAACACACAGCCACACACATGATAGGCCACAGACACACAGTCACACGCACGACAGGCTACATGACACACAGTCACACACGCGACAGGCCACATGACACACAGTCACACACAACAGGCTACAAGGACACAGTCATACACACGACAGGTCGCACAACACACAGTCACACACACGACAGGTCACATGCACACAGTCGCACGCACGACACGCCACAACGACACAGTCACACACACGACAGGTCACCACGACACAGCCACACACATGACAGGCCACACGACACACAGTCACACATGGCAGGTCACACAAACACACAGTCACACACAACAGGCCACACAAACACACAGTCACACATGGCATGCCACAAACACAGTCACACACTCGACAGGCCAGCGACACATGGTCACACACATGATAGGCCACGCGACACACAGTCACACACTCAGGCTACGCGACACACAGTCACACACATGACATGCCACATGCACACAGTCATACATGGCAGGCTACGCGACACACAGTCACACACACAACAGGCCGCACTACACACAGTCACACTCATGACAGGTCCCACGACACACAGTCACACGCACAACAGGCCACACGATACACAGTCACACACGACAGGTCACACGATATACAGTTACACACAACAGGCTACATGACACACAGTCACACATGGCGTGCCAACAAACACAGTCACAAACACGACAGGCCACATGACACACAGTCACACATGACAGGCCACACAAACACACAGCCACATACGACAGGTCGCAGAAACACACAGTCACACACACAACAGGCCACACAACACATAGTAATTCACAGGACAGGCCACGTGGACACAGCCACAGACATGACAGGTCACAGAGACACACACGTGACAAGCCACACAGTCACACACATGAGCCACACAGTCACACACATGACAAGTCACACAGTCACACACATAACAAGTCACACATACATATGCTCACAAAAACACTCAATTATGCACACATGAGCTCACACAAATGCACACAGTCACCCACAGAAGGCCACGTATTTATGATATGATACATTCACACACATGCCCAGTCACCCACACACACTCATACTACAGCACACTCCTGTGCACTGCCCCTGGGTGTGGTCACTCTGATCTGGGAAGACAAGTGATGTTTCAACCCTTGTGGCCATGAACCTCTAGAAGCCAGCAGGTGGACCTGGACTATGTTGTATAGAAGGAGTGTTGCAACACTGTGATTTCCTGAGCGTGTGCAACACTGTGTCTGCCTGAGAGTGTGCAACACTGTGTCTGCCTGAGTGTGTGTCACAGTGTCTGCCTGAGAGTGTGCAACACTGTGTCTGCCTGAGAGTGTGCAACACTGTGTCTGCCTGAGTGTGTGTCACTGTGTCTGCCTGAGTGTGCGACACTGTGTCTGCCTGAGAGTGTGCAACACTGTGTCTGCCTGAGAGTGTGCAACACTGTGTCTGCCTGAGTGTGTGTCACTGTGTCTGCCTGAGGTGTGCGACACTGTGTCTGCCTGAGTGTGTGTCACTGTATCTGCCTGAGTGTGCGACACTGAGTCTGCCTGAGTGTGTGACACTGTGTCTGCCTGAGAGTGTGCGACACTGTGTCTGCCTGAGAGAGTGTGTGACACTGTGTCTGCCTGAGTGTGCAACACTGTGTCTGCCTGAGAGTGTGTGTGACACTGTGTCTGCCTGAGAGTGTGCGACACTGTGTCTGCCTGAGTGTGCGACACTGTGTCTGCCTGAGAGTGTGCGACACTGTGTCCACCTGAGTGTGCAACACTGTGTCTGCCTGAGTGTGCGACACTGTGTCTGCCTGAGAGTGCGACACTGTGTCTGCCTGAGTGTGTGACACTGTGTCTGCCTGAGAGTGTGTGACACTTTGTCTGCCTGGAGTGTGCGACACTGTGTCTGCCTGAGAGTGTGCGACACTGTGTCTGCCTGAGTGTGTGACACTGTGCCTGAGTGTGCAACACTGTGTCTGCCTAAGTGTGCGACACTGTGTCTGCCTGAGTGTGCGACACTGTGTCTGCCTGAGAGTGTGCGACACTGTGTCTGCCTGAGTGTGTGACACTGTGTCTGCCTGAGTGTGTGACACTGTGTCTGCCTGAGTGTGTGACACTGTGTCTGCCTGAGAGTGTGTGACACTGTGTCTGCCTGAGTGTGTGACACTGTGTCTGCCTGAGAGTGTGACACTGTCTGCCTGAGAGTATGCAACACTGTGTCTGCCTGAGAGTGTGCGACACTGTGCCTGCCTGAGAGTGTGCGACACTGTGTCTACCTGAGAGTGTGTGACACTGTGTCTGCCTGAGAGTGTGCGACACTGTGTCTGCCTGAGAGTGTGCGACACTGTGTCTGCCTGAGAGTGTGTGACACTGTGTCTGCCTGAGTGTGTGACACTGTGTCTGCCTGAGTGTGTGACACTGTGTCTGCCTGAGAGTGTGTGACACTGTGTCTGCCTGAGAGTGTGCGACACTGTGTCTGCCTGAGAGTGTACGACACTGTGTCTGCCTGAGAGTGTGTGACACTGTGTCTGCCTGAGAGTGTGCGACACTGTGTCTGCCTGAGAGTGTGTGACACTGTGTCTGCCTGAGTGTGTGACACTGTGTCTGCCTGAGTGTGTGACACTGTGTCTGCCTGAGAGTGTGTGACACTGTGTCTGCCTGAGAGTGTGTGACACTGTGTATGCCTGAGAGTGTGCGACACTGTGTCTGCCTGAGTGTGTGACACTGTGTCTGCCTGAGTGTGTGACACTGTGTCTGCCTGAGAGTGTGTGACACTGTGTCTGCCTGAGAGTGTGTGACACTGTGTCTGCCTGAGAGTGTGCGACACTGTGTCTGCCTGAGTGTGTGACACTGTGTCTGCCTGAGAGTGTGTGACACTGTGTCTGCCTGAGTGTGCGACACTGTGTCTGCCTGAGAGTGTGCGACACTGTGTCTGCCTGAGAGTGTGACACTGTCTGCCTGAGTGTGCGACACTGTGTCTGCCTGAGAGTGTGCGACACTGTGTCTGTCTGAGTGTGTGACACTGTGTCTGCCTGAGAGTGTGCGACACTGTGTCTGCCTGAGTGTGTGACACTGTGTCTGCCTGAGAGTGTGTGACACTGTGTCTGCCTGAGAGTGTGTGACACTGTGTCTGCCTGAGAGTGTGTGACACTGTGTCTGCCTGAGAGTGTGCGACACTGTGTCTGCCTGAGTGTGTGACACTGTGTCTGCCTGAGAGTGTGTGACACTGTGTCTGCCTGAGTGTGCGACACTGTGTCTGCCTGAGAGTGTGCGACACTGTGTCTGCCTGAGAGTGTGACACTGTCTGCCTGAGTGTGCGACACTGTGTCTGCCTGAGAGTGTGCGACACTGTGTCTGTCTGAGTGTGTGACACTGTGTCTGCCTGAGAGTGTGCGACACTGTGTCTGCCTGAGTGTGTGACACTGTGTCTGCCTGAGAGTGTGTGACACTGTGTCTGCCTGAGAGTGTGTGACACTGTGTCTGCCTGAGAGTGTGTGACACTGTGTCTGCCTGAGAGTGTGCGACACTGTGTCTGCCTGAGTGTGTGACACTGTGTCTGCCTGAGAGTGTGTGACACTGTGTCTGCCTGAGTGTGTGACACTGTGTCTGCCTGAGAGTGTGCGACATTGTGTCTGCCTGAGAGTGTGTGACACTGTGTCTGCCTGAAAGTGTGCAACACTGTGTCTGCCTGAGAGTGTGCGACACTGTGTCTGCCTGAGAGTGTGTGACACTGTGTCTGCCTGAGGTGTGCGACACTGTGTCTGCCTGAGAGTGTGCGACACTGTGTCTGCCTGAGTGTGTGACACTGTGTCTGCCTGAGAGTGTGTGACACTGTGTCTGCCTGAGAGTGTGCGACACTGTGTCTGCCTGAGAGTGTGTGACACTGTGTCTGCCTGAGTGTGTGACACTGTGTCTGCCTGAGAGTGTGTGACACTGTGTCTGCCTGAGTGTGTGACACTGTGTCTGCCTGAGAGTGTGTGACACTGTGTCTGCCTGAGAGTGTGTGACACTGTGTCTGCCTGAGTGTGCGACACTGTGTCTGCCTGAGAGTGTGCGACACTGTGTCTGCCTGAGAGTGTGTGACACTGTGTCTGCCTGAGAGTGTGACACTGTCTGCCTGAGAGTATGCGACACTGTGTCTGCCTGAGAGTGTGTGACACTGTGTCTGCCTGAGAGTGTGTGACACTGTGTCTGCCTGAGTGTGTGACACTGTGTCTGCCTGAGAGTGTGACACTGTCTGCCTGAGAGTATGCGACACTGTGTCTGCCTGAGAGTGTGCGACACTGTGTCTGCCTGAGTGTGTGACACTATGTCTGCCTGAGAGTGTGTGACACTGTGTCTGCCTGAGTGTGTGACACTGTGTCTGCCTGAGAGTGTGCGACACTGTGTCTGCCTGAGTGTGTGACACTGTGTCTGCCTGAGAGTGTGTGACACTGTGTCTGCCTGAGTGTGTGACACTGTGTCTGCCTGAGAGTGTGCAACACTGTTTCTGCCTGAGAGTGTACGACACTGTGTCTGCCTAAGAGTGTGTGACACTGTGTCTGCCTGAGAGTGTGCGACACTGTGTCTGCCTGAGAGTGTGCGACACTGTGTCTGCCTGAGTGTGTGACACTGTGTCTGCCTGAGTGTGTGACACTGTGTCTGCCTGAGGAGTGTGTGACACTGTGTCTGCCTGAGAGTGTGTGACACTGTGTCTGCCTGAGAGTGTGCGACACTGTGTCTGCCTGAGTGTGTGACACTGTGTCTGCCTGAGAGTGTGTGACACTGTGTCTGCCTGAGTGTGTGACACTGTGTCTGCCTGAGAGTGTGTGACACTGTGTCTGCCTGAGTGTGCGACAGTGTCTGCCTGAGAGTGTGCGACACTGTCTGCCTGAGAGTGTGACACTGTCTGCCTGAGTGTGCGACACTGTGTCTGCCTGAGTGTGTGACACTGTGTCTGCCTGAGAGTTTGTGACACCATGTCTGCCTGAGTGTGTGACACTGTGTCTGCCTGAAAGTGTGCAACACTGTGTCTGCCTGAGAGTGTACGACACTGTGTCTGCCTGAGAGTGTGTGACACTGTGTCTGCCTGAGTGTGTGACACTGTGTCTGCCTGAGAGTGTGTGACACTGTGTCTGCCTGAGTGTGCGACACTGTGTCTGCCTGAGAGTGTGTGACACTGTCTGCCTGAGAGTGTGTGACACTCTGTCTGCCTGAAAGTGTGCAACACTGTGTCTGCCTGAGAGTGTACGACACTGTGTCTGCCTGAGAGTGTGTGACACTGTGTCTGCCTGAGAGTGTGTGTGACACTGTGTCTGCCTGAGAGTGCGACACTGTGTCTGCCTGAGTGTGCGACACTGTGTCTGCCTGAGAGTATGCGACACTGTGTCTGCCTGAGAGTATGCGACACTGTGTCTGCCTGAGAGTGTGTGACACTGTGTCTGCCTGAGAGTGTGTGACACTGTGTCTGTCTGAGTGTGTGACACTGTGTCTGCCTGAGAGTGTGTGACACTGTGTCTGCCTGAGAGTGTGTGACACTGTGTCTGCCTGAGAGTATGCGACACTGTGTCTGCCTGAGAGTGTGTGACACTGTGTCTGCCTGAGAGTGTGTGACACTGTGTCTGTCTGAGTGTGTGACACTGTGTCTGCCTGAGAGTGTACGACACTGTGTCTGCCTGAGTGTGTGACACTGTGTCTGCCTGAGTGTGTGACACTGTGTCTGCCTGAGAGTGTGTGACACTGTGTCTGCCTGAGTGTGCGACACTGTGTCTGCCTGAGAGTGTGCGACACTGTGTCTGCCTGAGAGTGTGTGACACTGTGTCTGCCTGAAAGTGTGCAACACTTTGTCTGCCTGAGAGTGTACGACACTGTGTCTGCCTGAGAGTGTGTGACACTGTGTCTGCCTGAGAGTGTGTGTGACACTGTGTCTGCCTGAGAGTGCGACACTGTGTCTGCCTGAGTGTGCGACACTGTGTCTGCCTGAGAGTATGCGACACTGTGTCTGCCTGAGGAGTGTGTGACACTGTGTCTGCCTGAGAGTGTGTGACACTGTGTCTGCCTGAGAGTGTGTGACACTGTGTCTGCCTGAGAGTGTGCGACACTGTGTCTGTCTGAGTGTGCGACACTGTGTCTGCCTGAGAGTGTGCGACGCTGTGTCCACCTGAGCATGCCCAACATTGTGTCTGCCTAAGCCTGTATACACACTCATGGTGCTTCCACTGTGCCCAAGTCTATGGCTACTGTGTACACGTGTGTGCAGGGTGTCACATGTGCAGTCCACCGTAACGCATGCATGTGTGCCACCTGTCACTTGCCCCCAATGGGAACCCCAGGGAGGGTGATCTGAGGACAATCCACTCTGTACATGGTCAAAGGCCCAGGTGCGGGTGGTCAGCGCTGGCTGTCCTGGCCTGGGCTGTCCCAGCTGCCTGGGCTACCACTGTCTCCTCTCTCCCTCCCCCTCTCTCCTCTCTCTTCCCTCTCTCCTCTCTCTCTTCCTCTCCCTCCCTCTCTCTCCCTCTCTCCTCTCTTCCCTCTCTCTCTTCCCTCTCTCTCTTCCCTCTCTCTCTTCCTCTCCCTCCCTCTCTCTTTCTCTCCCTCCCTCTCTTTCTCCTCTCTCTTCCCTCTCTCCCACTCTCTCCTCCTCTCTCTCTCTCTCTCTCTCCTCTCTCCCTCTCTCTCTCTCTCTTCTCTCTCTCCTCTCTCCTCTCTCTCCTCTCTCTTCCCTCTCTCTCTCCCTCTTTCTCTCTCTCTCCCCTCTCCCTCTCTCTCCTCTCTCCTCTCTCTTTCCTCTCTCCCTCTCTCTCCCTCTCTCTCCCTCTCTCTCCCTCTCTTTCCTCTCTCTCTCCTCTCTCTCCCTCTCTCTCTCTCTCTCTCTCTCCCTCTCTCTCCCTCTCTCTCTCCTCTCTCTCTCTCCCTCTCTCTCCGCACACTTACAAGAAACCCCCTCAGCCGTGCCCTGCTCTCGCAGTGCCTTTACTGCTTTGCTGGCTCCCTTTGTCACTATTATTTTCGTGTTTCTGCTGCCTTGGGCTCCCTTTCCTCTTCTGTGATAGGCCCTTAAAAATAGAATAAAAACAGTGACGAAATAAGGCAGAAATAGTAAAATTGTGTGTGTAAAATGTCTCTCCTAATATATAAGGAAATACCCCTCCCCCCAAAAAAAAACCAAACCCAAACACCTCACCATGTCCTATAAAGGAGCAGGGCGAGCCCACAGGGTTGCGGCACACACGGGGCTAACCGTGCATCTGTGAATTTGCCACGCACACGTGCTCAGGATGAAAAACACCGTTTACAATCACTCCGACAAGCAGAGACTTATTGTACAACATCTAGCAAAAACGTCGCTGCTAAACACTGCAAAGGAGAGATTGAAAATGAAACCGTTTGGATCAACAGAGACGGCCAGCTCCTGGACCAGACTCAGTTGTGCCATGTGGGCTGTCCCCACACAGACCCTCCCAGATGGACACGCTCCTATCCCAGCCCCGCAAGAGGGTTTGTGGAGACGCACCAGGTGGTCTTCGGAAGTCTGGAAGGAGGATGAGAGTGAGGAAGCAGAAGGGCCAGATTCGGTGCGAGGCATCAGCAGAGACGGGCCCATGTGGACCCAGGCCATGGAGAGAACCAGGGGACGGAAGGAGCCCGCAGGTGAGCAAAGGGCCACGCAGACCACGTGCAGACCACGTGCAAGCCACGCCTCTAATCGCCCTGACACTGGGTGCGGCATCCAGTCTGCGAACCAGCAAAGCTGTTACACTTGCAGCCCAAAGGTGCCAGGAAGCCCTTAGCACCCATGGGGAGGCGGCTGTTTCCTAGACTAACACCCCAGATCGCTCGAGGAGAACACGGATCGGGTGGGAGCATCTGCAGACGTGAGAAGGAAGTGGGGCTTGTGAATCTCAGCTCCTCCGGGACCAGGCAGGAACCAGCTGACGTCAGTGGGGCTCAGGCAGGCTCCCGGGACCACCCCGCACGCCTGCAGGTACCACCTGAGCCCCCGGGAGCTGCTGTCCACCCAAGACAGATTCAAGGAGCCTTCCAGAATCACAGAGGTGCATCGAGGAGCCTTGCGAGGGATCCGGCCCGGGTGGGCGTGCGAGAGCGTCTTGCCTCAGGCACTCTGCGAGCTGCTTGCAGCTACTCGGCGCGTGGACACAATTGAAAAGCCCGGTTGGCCGCCTTCCTGCGAGCCTCATTCCAACGCTGCTGAGCGGGGCCGGGGCTGGGGTGGCATCGACCGGGGCGCAGCTGGCAGGGACGGTTTCAAGGTCACCAGTGCCTCAAGCTGCTTTCGGGCTCTGGTGATCACCCCCGAAGCCAATCTCCGGCCCCACGGTCCCAATTGGGGGGCTCCCTCAGGCATGAACGATCAAATTCCGGCCAATTCCGGCTGATTTTCTGGCAGACAATGGAGGGACCTTCCCGGCTTCTCCCGACTTTGCCCACTTTCTGATTTATTCCAGAAGAGCCGGGAAAGGTCACGGGCCGGCGTGCCGGGAGCTCAGGGCTGTTTATTGGGTTTTTATGCTTGGTTTGAAACGGAATTACTGGGGCATAAAGTGAAATGCATTTATGCCCTTCAGGAAAATCCGCACATAAAAATTAAATTGTTTTATGAAAAGCTGGGGGAGTGGCCTGGAATCTCGGAAGAATTGATTAGGGGTCAAAGAGCTGCAGGGCCTGGGCTAGGTGCTGGACCTCGCGGCTGAGCTCCGCTGGCCGCCCTGGGACACTGGGCAGAGAGCCCGGGCGTGGCCAAAGGAGCAGCGGTGGGTGGGCGACAGCGCTGAAGCCACCACACACACACACACACACACACACACACTCACACACACACTCACACACACTCACACACACACTCACACACACACACACACACACACACACACACACACACACACACACACACCCCCAAGACGACTCACCCCAGGCCAAGAGTCATGAACTGAGGTGTGGGAGGTGCGGTCAGACTGGGTCTCTGGTGGTGGCCGGGCAGGACCACAACCCCGCCCTGGACCTCGCGTGAGAGCAGGGGAAGCCGCGCCCTTGTCCGTGTCTGACCTCACCAGCTCCTGCTCTCAACGCTGGGAGCACCCTGAGAGATTCAGGGTTCTTCCATGGGTCCCGGGACTCTCCTCACTGCCGGCTCTGGCTCGTCACCCTCTGGCGAGGTCTGTTGGTTTATTGGCTCATTAAATACTGTCATCCCGCCTAAAGGCAAGACCCTCTCCCCCAATTCTGTTACTCTCAGGTCCCTCCTCAGGCTCCCGCTCCCCACCCAGGGCTCCCCTCCCTGCCCATGTGACTGCGGGGTCCGGGGGTGGGCGTCCCGGCCTGCTGTAGAAGCGTGACACTTGCTCTGTGCTGTCCCGGCTGTGCCGGCTGCTCCTCTGGCCCCATCGCCAACCCGCTGGCCGTGGGGTACGGTAGAGCCAAAGGGTCTCCCTGCGGGTCTCTCATACCGGGCACGTCCCCTTGGGGCGCTCCAGCCCTCCCCTCCTTTTCCCACTTCCCTCCGTCCATGCGGAACCCGCCTGTGTTCCCTCTGGCCACCATGTTCCTGCCGGCCAGGACCTGGCAGCTGCTTCCCAGCATGTCCGGCCGGAGCCTGGGTCTACGGCGACTGTGGCTCTACGCACCCACCGGGGCCCAGGGACACTGCTCGAGCGGCCCGAGGCCAGCCGGGGCCTTGCAGGGCACAGCTCGGGCGTGATAAGCTTCCTCACGTGGGGGAGCTTGAGGCTGAGTGGGCCCTCCCCGGCCAGCAGCCCGCCCCGGAGGAGACTGACCCGACAGGCCCACATGGACAGTCCCGAAGTGGAGCCGCCTTCCGGCAGGGGGACCCGGAACCGCTCTCCCAAGGTCACTCAGCGTCGCCACCCTCGCTCTACCGCAGCCCGCCGCCCACGGTCCGCCAATGGCTGGATTAATAATCCCAAATAATGGATGGAATTAGGGAAAGTTAATGCATCTCTGTGGGATAAACAAAAGGCAGTGAGTGGTCTGGGAGAAGAAGAGGTCTCCACGCTTATTAATTTAGCCGTCTAAATGAGAGTCGGAATTTCAGCCTGAATAAATATCGGGAGCTTGTTTAGGTCCCCGTGGTCTTTGAAAAAGTCAGTTATTGAAAGGGTTGCCTGGGAAGCTTTTAACCTCGGCATAATTACCCGCCGCTCGCCGCCATTGACTCAGTTAATAGCGGGCGGGCGGCCTCCCGCTGCCGTAGCCAGGTGAAGTTTGCTCGTTTGCCTAATTTGTCCCTGTGACGGCCGCGAGGTGGGCACGAGCTGGGGTGGCGCGGACCCAGCCCGGACAGGCACTTCCTCCACACGGACACACACGTGGCTCACTTCCTCCACACGGACACACACGTGGTACAGAGCATGCCCTTACACACATGCACACACATGAACACAACGCAACTATACTCACACATATACACACATGAGCACAGCATATACCATATGCACACACATACACATGAACACAGCACATACCATATGCACACACATACACATGTGTACATGCATGAATATAGCAAACAGCATATTCACACACATGCACACACATGGACACAGAACACACCATATTCATATGCACATACTTGCGCACACATCACACACATGAGCACAACACATATATGCACATAAAACACACCCACGTATACATGAGCACACAGCACACACATGTGCCCACGGCAGCAGCATCCTTGCACACACACACACGCAGACTCCCTGGGCACAGCCTCACACGTGCACACTGCAGCAGAATCCTTGCACACACATGCACGCATACATGCAGACTCCCCAGGCACATGCACACACACACGCACACACACGCACACTCCCCGGGCACATGCACACACATGCACACACACAGACTCCCGGGCACATGCACACACACACGCACACACACACACACCAGACTCCCCAGGCACAGCCTCACGCGACGCTGCACGCAGATGCCGACTGACCGCGTGGGTCAACTGTGGTGACGTGGGGTCTGCTCGCCCGCTGCGCCCCTCCTCACTCTGCAGTCGGTGGTCGTTATAGGAGCCCATAAATGGGGCGCTGGCTGGCCTGCAGATCAGCCCCCGACCCGTTGGCGCCACCAACCCTCGGTGAGAGAAGCACAGGGCAGCAGGTCCCGACTTGTGGGCCCCCGAGCCTCCTGGCCCCCTGAGGCTGCTGAGATGCGTGTGCAGACATGTGTGAAGAGGCCAGCGGGTCCCTCGGCTCACTCCAGGCAGGCATCTGGTGAGGCTCTGGGAGTGGCGAGGAGACGCCTCCGGCCCCCCAGACTCACCTGCTCGTCCTACATCTACTGCGCCTTTGTGTGACTCCGAGTCGACAACGCACTCAGGACTCGCCCAGGCTCAGCGGCAGCCACACACGCGTCACGGCGGGGCCTGTGAGCTCACAGTCGGGCGCTCGCCGGTGCCACGGGGGCCGCTGAGTGCTCCAGCCGGAGCCTCTTCCGGGTTCCCAGAGGGTCAGTGCTGGCCTCCGTCCAGGTACCACAGTCTCCACCACTGACTCCTTCCTGTCAGGGGAGCAATCCCTGAGTGCCCCTTCTGTGGGGACCCCTCCCCGGAGCTCGCACCGGCACAAGGGACTTGCTAGAGTGATAAAACGCTTTCATGGGACACCCAGTTCTGGCCCCAAACTCAGAGAGGGCAGGAGCTGTGCCATGGGGGAGGGGACCCCTTTGGGAAACTGAGGCTCAGGAAAGCAAGCCCGGACGCTGTGCGGAGGCCAGGCCCGGCATGTGCAGGCCTCCTGAACGAGAAGCATCATGAAACCCAGACGAGGAGGGTGGGTACCTCTCGGCAGGCCAGGAGTCACGGGGGCCACAGAGAGGAGCCACAGCAGGAGCCACCATCCCTGGACTGACCCCACCGGCTCCAAGTTCCTGTTTGGGCCAGTAAAGCCAGTCCAGCCTTCCAGGACTGAAGGGCTCGTGGTCATCACAATGATTTGAACAGGCTTGGACAGGATCAAGCAGGATGGAGCAGGTTGCCCAGGGGAACACCTTAACAGCTACACGAGCGAAGGCAGAAGCGGGTGTGCCTAGAAGCAGCAGGAACAAATGCCTGATTTCTCCTGAAACCAGTTGCGGGAGATTGGGGAAACTGAGGCAGGAGCTGGGGCTGCAGAGAACAGACCCATGCTAGCGGCCACGAGGACCAGGGCCAGGCAGGATCTTTCCAAACCGGACCGGCTGCCTTGGTTGAGCTGAGCCATGGGGAGCCTGCTGAGGCGGACAGAGAGAGGACGCAAGGCTGAGGGCGGACAGAGAGAGGACGCTGGGCTAAAGGCGGACAGAGAGAGGACACGGGGCTGAGGGCGGACAGAGAGAGGACACGGGGCTGAGGGGCGGACAGAGAGAGGACGCGGGCTAAAGGCGGACAGAGAGAGGACACGGGGCTGAGGGCGGACAGAGAGAGGACGGGGCTAAAGGCGGACAGAGAGAGGACACGGGGCTGAGGGGCGGACAGAGAGAGGACACGGGGCTGAGGGCGGACAGAGAGAGGACGCTGGGCTAAAGGCGGACAGAGAGAGGACACGGGGCTGAGGGCGGACAGAGAGAGGACGCGGGCTAAAGGCGGACAGAGAGAGGACACGGGGCTGAGGGCGGACAGAGAGAGAGGACACGGGGCTGAGGGCGGACAGAGAGAGGGACGCGGGGCTGAGGGCGGACAGAGAGGACGGCGGGGCTGAGGGTGGACAGAGAGAGGGACGCGGGGCTGAGGGTGGACAGAGAGAGGACGCCGGGGCTGAGGGCGGACAGAGAGAGGACACAGGGCTGAGGGCGGAGAGAGGACGCGGGACTGAGGGTGGACAGAGAGAGGACGCGGGCTGAGGGTGGACAGAGAGAGGACGCAGGGCTGAGGGCGGACAGAGAGAGGATGCGGGCTGAGGGGTGGCTTCGCAGGGTGGAGACAGATACCCAGTCCCATGCCAGCACCAACAGGGTGACTCTGGGCACAGAGCCCCAAGTAGTCCCACAGCACTGTTGGGTGGGACCCCACAGTAGAAAAGCAATGTGAAAATAGAGACACCAGGAAAAGCAATGGGAATCCCAGAGAAACAGAGATAAGTTACAGAGTAGCAGAGGCAGTGAGCGAGGTGCAGAGATAAGTTACAGAGTAGCAGAGGCAGTGAGCGAGGTGCAGAGATAAGTTACAGAGTAGCAGAGGCAGTGAGCATGTGCAGAGATAAGTTACAGAGTAGCAGAGGCAGTGAGCATGTGCAGAGATAAGTTACAGAGTAGCAGAGGCAGTGAGCAGTGCAGAGATAAGTTACAGAGTAGCAGAGGCAGTGAGCAATGTGCAGAGATAAGTTACAGAGTAGCAGAGGCAGTGAGCGAGGTGCAGAGGTAAGTTACAGAGTAGCAGAGGCAGTGAGCATGTGCAGAGGTAAGTTACAGAGTAGCAGAGGCAGTGAGCAGTGCAGAGATAAGTTACAGAGTAGCAGAGGCAGTGAGCAGTGCAGAGATAAGTTACAGAGTAGCAGAGGCAGTGAGCAATGTGCAGAGATAAGTTACAGAGTAGCAGAGGCAGTGAGCGAGGTGCAGAGGTAAGTTACAGAGTAGCAGAGGCAGTGAGCAGTGCAGAGATAAGTTACAGAGTAGCAGAGGCAGTGAGCGAGGTGCAGAGATAAGTTACAGAGTAGCAGAGGCAGTGAGCAGTGCAGAGATAAGTTACAGAGTAGCAGAGGCAGTGAGCGAGGTGCAGAGATAAGTTACAGAGTAGCAGAGGCAGTGAGCGAGGTGCAGAGGTAAGTTACAGAGTAGCAGAGGCAGTGAGCGAGGTGCAGAGGTAAGTTACAGAGTAGCAGAGGCAGTGAGCAATGTGCAGAGATAAGTTACAGAGTAGCAGAGGCAGTGAGCGAGGTGCAGAGGTAAGTTACAGAGTAGCAGAGGCAGTGAGCAGTGCAGAGGTGAGAACAAGGAATTGAAGCAACATCTCCCGGCAACGAACAGAAGTGGATAGACCCATCAAAGGCATTTAGCAAAAACTATCTAAGGAGAGATCCTAACTTCCATAGGAGCTACTTAACAGGCATGGTTTTGGGTCTTATTCTCGAAAGACTTGGAGAATGGAATGAGCGTTGGATGAAAGCTCAGCTGAGAAACGCTCTGGAGTCTGAGTCCGTCTGTCCAAAGTAGGAAAGGAAACGTAGGAGCCGTTGGAAAGGCCCTCCAACACATGCCGGTGACCACAGCAGATTTAGGCGAGAGCTGCTCTCATTACCGTGGGATGAACTGCACGTGGAGGAGCAGAAACCTACTTGGCGGAAACCGGAATCGCCTTTTGGGACGGAGCCTGAGAGTAAGGCCCCGACCCGGGCCCTGCAGAGGCGCTTTACGGGGATTAAGGCGCCCAGTCCTGGGCCGGGACACATCTTTAGAAACCCCGGATGCTGAGGGAAGTAAATGCAAACAGATCGATGCGAAACAGAGAGGGGTGAAGTCCAGTAAATGCAATTCTTCTTAATTTAAGGAAAAACAAACAGTGCCAGGAGGAGGGTGCTGGGCTCAGGCATCCAGGCCCCCCTGGAGACCCAGAGTGGACGCCCCCAGCTGACTGGCGGTTGCTTGTGAGCAGCTCCTTGTGAATAACCAAAGCCAAAACCTCTTGATCTGACTGAAAGAGTGTGGAAAGGGGCGACATTCATCAGAGATAATCAGTGCAGGGGGAGTCGCTCAGGCTGAGAGGTCGGAGGGGGAGCCCGCCCCGCCCCTGCCGGCACACAGACACTGTCTGAGGCTGCCTGGGGTGGGGAAGGCTGGAAGGGCTGAGCTCGCGGCTGGGCAAGGGTCGGCCACGGGGAACGGAGACTTGGGCTCGGTCATGTGAGGCCATTTGGAACAAGCGGTCTGGACAGCTTCTCTCAGGAGACGGGCTGAGCTGGGCCCAGTCTCTCCCACCCTCCTCTTCCAGTTCTCTGGGTCTCCCTTCCTTCCTCTCTCTCGCTCCCTCTCTCTCCCTTCTCTAAGCTCTCCCCCTCTCTCTCCCCCTCTCCCTCTTTTATCTCTCTCTTCCTCCCTCTTTCTCCCTCTCTCACCCTTCCTCCCTCTCATCTCCTCTCTCTCTCCTCTCTCCATCTCTCTCCCCCTCTTTCTCCCTTCCCTCCCTTTCTCTCTCCCTCCCTTCCTTCCTCCTTCCTTCTCTCTCTCCCTCTCTCTCTCCTCCCTTCCTCTCTCCCTCTCTCTCTCCTCCTTCTTCTCTCTTACTCTTTCTCCCCCTCTCTCTCCTTCCCTTACTCTCTCCCCTTTCTCCCTCTCTCCCACCACGGGGCACAGGCTCTGTCCTGCCTTTTGGGGGCCGCCTGACATTCCGCCCGCCTCACTATTTATGACTCTTCCTTTTGGGCCCACTTGATTAACAAGCCTGGTGCGTCTCAGGATAAAATTCCGAGGAGAAAATTGCGATTGGAAATGTCCTGAAGATTTACGTTTCCCTTACGGGCCGGCCATCCCCTCCCATGCGAGAGCAGTGCTGCGGGCAGTGTCCACTGTGGGCGACTCGTGAGGCCTGGCCTGGCCCCTCCCCAGGGCTTGGCACTTGCAGGACCTGCAGGACAAGTTGTGAGTGAATGTCCGGCCGGCCAGCAAGGCAGGCCCCGATCTGGGGTGAGGGGCGCCGGTGTGGGGTCCTGGCGCTGAGATTCCCAGGGCCCACAGGGACCACATGCCCTGGACATGGGCCCACGCTGACCTCCTGACATGCTCGGACACAGTAAGTCCAAGGTACACCCTGACACTTGGCCCCGACTGGCCCGGACACCGGGTCCCCAGCCCAGGTGTGATGCCGGCTTCCCTCCATGGGGTGTGTCCAGCTCCGAGGTGGACCAGCTCAGCTCCCCAGAAGCTGCCTCTGTCGGCTGATGGAACCTCCAGGCTGGCCGCAGCCCCTCTCTGACCTGTTGCGATGCAGAAACTCAGGCTTCATTTTCAATAATGCAATTAAAAATTCTACCTCTGAAACATGGTAATTGTAATCTGTCTCATCTCTAAGTGTAATTATATTAAACTCCAATTTTCCCTCAAATATGCATTCTAATTCAATTTTCCTTTTTTTCTCTTCTTAACTAAATCTATTATCATTCCCTCAGTTAAATTATGCTTATTTAATCTTTGATGAGACCTTTCTCTGGCAATCAGCTGTTTTAAATTAATGCCCTGAGCCTTGGGGGAGCAGTGGGGTCGCCAGGGAGGGGGTGGGGCGGTAGGGCGAGAAGCCGGGGGGGAGGGGCCCCCTGTGTCTCCCGGGGGCAGACGCCCCTGATCAGAGCACGCAGGCTGACCCCGACTCTGCGCCCCACAACCCTGTTCCCGGAGGCTCAGTGCGGGAGGTGCACGGCCGTCAGGGTTTATTCTCCCGTTCTGCTGGCTCTGGTTTTATTTTTACTTTCTTGGTCTGGGGCCCCTGCTCCTGTCCTGCCGGGCATCGTCATGGCCTCGGCAGCTGGAGAGGGAGTCCAGCGCCTGGGCCCAGAGACACAGGGGAACCGCAGCTGGACGCCGGGCGTGGCTCTGCCTCTCAGGGGCCTGTGCTGGCTGTGGTGTGAACCACAGGAGCTGTGCGTGCAGCCCGGCCCACAGCAGCTCGGCCGTAACCACCAACACACAGACAACATTTGCCAGGTGCCCTTCATGGGCCTGGAAAGTTTGGTCACCGGTGGCTGGAGGCTCAGACAGACCTGGATGGTTGCCAGTGCGGTAGGAAGCCTGTGGTTCATTTCAGATGTGCAGCTCTGGTCAGAGGCTCATCCTGCACCCACAGGCCCACTCCGCACCCACAGGCCCATCCTGCACCCACAGGCCCACCCCGCACCCACAGGCCCATCCCGACACCCACAGACCCACCCCGACACCCACAGGCCCATCCGGCACCTACAAACCCACCCCGGCACCCACAGGCCCATCTCGCACCCACAGGCTCATCCTGCACCCACAGGCCCACCCGGCACCCACAGGCCCATCCCTGCACCCACAGGCCCATCCCGGCACCCACAGACCCATCCTGCACCCACAGGCCCATCCCGCACCCACAGACCCATCCTGCACCCACAGACCCATCCTGCACCCACAGGCCCATCCGGCACCCACAGGCCCATCCTGCACCCACAGGCCCACCCCGGCACCCACAGGCCCATCCCTGCACCCACAGGCCCACCCCGGCACCCACAGGCCCATCCCGACACCCACAGACCCACCCCCGACACCCACAGGCCCATCCCGCACCTACAAACCCACCCCGGCACCCACAGGCCCATCTCGGCACCCACAGGCTCATCCTGCACCCACAGGCCCACCCCGGCACCACAGGCCCATCCGGCACCCACAGGCCCACCCCGACACCCACAGGCCCACCCCGCACCCACAGGCCCATCCTGCACCCACAGGCCCACCCGGCACCCACTGGCCCATCCCTGCACCCACAGGCCCACCCCGCACCCACAGGCCCATCCCGACACCCACAGACCCACCCCGACACCCACAGGCCCATCCCGGCACCTACAAACCCACCCGGCACCCACAGGCCCATCCCGCACCCACAGGCTCATCCTGCACCCACAGGCCCACCCGGCACCCACAGGCCCATCCCGGCACCCACAGGCCCACCCCGACACCCACAGGCCCACCCCGCACCCACAGGCCCATCCCGCACCCACAGGCTCATCCTGCACCCACAGGCCCACCCGGCACCCACAGGCCCATCCCGGCACCCACAGGCCCACCCCGACACCCACAGGCCCACCCCGCACCTACAGGCCCATCCTGCACCCACAGGCCCACCCCGCACCCACAGGCCCATCCCTGCACCCACAGGCCCACCCCGCACCCACAGGCCCATCCCGGCACCCACAGGCCCACCCCGACACCCACAGGCCCACCCCGCACCACAGGCCCATCCTGCACCCACAGGCCCATCCGGCACCCACAGGCCATCCCGGCACCCACAGGCCCATCCGCACCCACAGGCCCACCCGGACACCCACAGGCCCACCCTGACACCCACAGGCCACCCCGGCACCCACAGACCCACCCCGCACCCACAGGCCACCCCGCACCCACAGGCCCACCCGGCACCCACAGGTCCATCCTGGCACCCACAGGCCCATCCTGGCACCCACAGGCCCATCCCGGCACCCACAGGCCTATCCCGCACCCAAAGACCCATCCCGGCACCCACAGACCCACCCCGCACCCACAGGCCCATCCCGGCACCCACAGGCCCATCCCGAACCCACAGCCCCATCCCAGCACCCACAGGCCCATCCCGGCACCCACAGGCCCACCCCGGCACCCACAGGCCCATCCCAGCACCTACAGCCCCATCCCAGCACACAAGGCCCATCCCGCACCCACAGGCCCATCCCGCACCCACAGGCCCATCCCGGCACCCACAGGCCCATCCCGGCACCCACAGGCCCACCCCGGCACCCACAGGCCCATCCCGGCACCCACAGGCCCATCCCGGCACCCACAGGCCCATCCCGCACCCACAGGCCCACCCCGCACCCACAGGCCCATCCCGCACCCACAGGCCCATCCCGCACCCACAGGCCCACCCGGCACCCACAGGCCCATCCCGGCACCCACAGGCCCATCCCGGCACCCACAGGCCCATCCCGCACCCACAGGCCCATCCCGGCACCCACAGGCCCACCCCGCACCCACAGGCCCACCCGGCACCCACAGGCCCCGCCTGACCCGCTGTCTCCTGCCCACCGTTCTCTGCCGTTGGGGCAGCAGGAGGGAGGGGCTCCTCCGTGCTCCCTGACTCCTCCAAGCATGTGTCAGAGGGTCCCCGGCGGCTTGGCAGCACCACAGCCCAGAGCTCAACTTCAGCCTCTTTGCCTCAGCTTCCTGAGTGACGCTGCCCGGGGCTCTGGAGCACAGCACGGGGCACGGGGCATGTGGTGTGCCCTTTGCAGCGAAGGACGGGGCACAGGGCTCCCCTCACACTCACACATCCTGAACTCGTGGCATCATGGGAACCACGAGTGTGCACATGCCCGCCGCCTCCTGCAGCCCCGCTGGATCTCGGGGGCTGGCAGCCCAGCGGGCAGCCCCTGGCCGGCCCCTCCCGTCAGGGCCCACGGCAGCCGCCATCCATCATGTCAGACTCCAGCCCGCGGGCTGCTGACGGCCGTCCACTCAGCCCCCACGGAGCCCGCGCCGTGGTGATTGATTAACAAGCACGGCTGCGCTCGGGAGTGGTGATGAATCCGGCAGCAGGGCTGGCACCGGCGCTGCATCCCTCCCGGCCCGGGCGGCAATCACGGCACACAGCGCACTGATGATGCCCGATGCCCCGGGGCCGCCTCCGCGCCGGGTCCATCTGTCACGGGGACGCAGGACAGTGCCGCCTGCTCCTCCTGGGCCCTCAGCCGCCTTCGGGCTAGACTTGGAGCTGCAGAACCCCACCCTGTGCCCAACCCTGGGATGTGGGGCGGGATGCGGAATGGGGGCGGCATGGAGACTGAGAGCTGGACCCGCTGGGGCCAGCACCCACCCATGTGGAGGGACCTTGGCTGTCGTCAGGGCAGACCCGTGGGACGTCAAGGTGTTGGGGTGTCTCGGTGTGAGGGCGTGGGGCATGTCTGGGCCCTCGGGAGCAGCTGCAGGGTCCGAGGCAGCACCTCAGAGGACAGTGGAGTCACGGCCCTCACGGCCGGCAGGGGCGCTGCAGTGGGTGGTCCTGCTCCCGCACTCCGGGGGCTTCTCCATAGCCTGGCGTAGGCTCCCTGCACCCCCTGCCTGCCGCTGACACTACCCTAGAGCCCATCACACGCCCTAGCCTGCCCCGTGGCCTGGGTGTCCATGCCTGGTGTCCACGCCCTAGCCTGCCCGCGGCCTGGTGTCCACGCCTGGTGTCCATGCCTGGTGTCCACGCCAGCTGCCTATGCTCCTTCTGGCCCACCCTAGCCTGTGTCTGATGTAGCGGGTGAGGCGCTGTCTGAGGGTGGGGGGCTAGGGCCCTGCACCCTGGGGTCCCTGCACCCCTGGGGGCAGTGCACTATGGGATCTGTGCACTCTAGTTCTGTGCACACTAGGAGCTTTGCACACTGGGGGCCGTGCACGCTGGGGGCTGTGCACGCTGGGGCTCTTGTGGGGACGCATCTCCTGTGCTGCAGAGCCTGGCGGAGAGCTAGTGTATGTCTCAGGGAGCCCTGCCTCCCACCGCCCCTTTCCCCCTGTGCCCACCTGCCCCAGCATCTACTTCCTGTGCTTCTAGGGGCGGGTCCCTGACAGTGACGGGCACTGGCAGGTCCCTCCGAGGTGAGACGCTCGTCAGGTGCCCCAGAGTCGTCCCAGCCATGAAGGGTCAGGTCCAGCCCAGGGCCGTGCCCAAGACCCTGATGGGCCCCGTCCTACAGGTGGGACGGCCCCTCACACCCCAGCTGGCCTAGCCTGTCACTCTCCACAATCGCCGTGGCCCGAGCACATGGCAGGGACACGGGTGCAGGCGTCTGAGCCCACAGCGCCCGGATGCAGGACAAGCCCCACCCAGTGGGAGGTCCAGGACGGACGAGTGTGAGGGGGCTGGGGGCGGTCCTTGATCGAAGCTTCGCTCCAGGGGCGTCTAGGTTAGAACAGGCCAAGCTCAGAGTCCTTGTCCGACTTGTTACGTGTGTCATCTCCCCGAGATGGATACTTCTGAGGACAATCTCCAAGGAGGAACCAGGAGCAGCCGCTGTAGCAAGCCTCCCCTCTGCAAACATGATGTATGAAAATCGGGATTAACAAAGCAGATACATTTACGGCGCATCCTTCATCTGCAAAAGCAGCCAGAAAATCTATATTTGCAGGAGGTCGCACCTGGGTTCTCTTCGATGGCAGCCGTCCTGGGTGTGCAAATATTTATTTGAAACTCGCGACTTCCTTCCGTGAGGCGGCAGCTACGCCACCACGGGTCCCGAGATCTATGGGCCGGTCAATGGAAGAGAAGTTTCCCCGAGTGCAGATGGAGCCGCCGGGCACACGGAGTCTTGGCGCCACCAGGGGAGCCCTCAGAGCTCCAGCGGGGTGAGATGAAGGCCACTGGGGCGCTGTCCACCCCCAACCTGTGTGCCAGCCCCGGCAGCCTGTCCTGCCGGGCCATGCCACAGAGTGGAGGCTTGGTGCTGCTCCCAAGATGCTGGGATCAAGTGCTGCCCAGAGATAACCTGGGGACGGGCGCCCAGAGCTCACCTGCGGTGGCCTGGAACAGCGCCCCTGGTGGTGAGAGCTGGAACAGAGCGGGGCAGAGACCCAGGAAGGTGCTGCCGCCTGCCCGGGCACTGGGGTTGGGGACGCTCCTGTTTTCTGGCTGTGGGGCTGGCACCGGTTGGCTCTGAAAGGTACTGGCTGACTTGCATGCATTGGCATCAGCATTGGCATCGGCTGGCACGTACTAGGTGGCAGAGTGGCAAGTACTAGCCAGGGGCTGGCCTGGACCAGCACACAGGCTCCAGCATGCACTGAAGCTGACACACCTTGTTGGCTGGCACGGCTTGGTACCGACTGGTACCAACTATCATAGATTGGCATGAGCTGGCAAGACAGCGCCTCTGGCACAGATTGGCACAGGTTGGCAAGGGTAAATGGCCTGGCACTGGCTTATGTGGATCTGAGGGACTGACAGTAGTAGCACAAGTTGGCACTAAATGGTGCTGGCTGGCATGGGCTGGCATGGGCTGGCATGGGCTGGCATGGGCTGGCATGGGCTGATGTGCTGGAATGGAATCTAACGGCAAGGCTGGCCTGCGTGGCACCGACTGTTACAGCAAGTACGGCGCTTGCCTTGGACCCGGTTGGCCCTGGTTGGAAGCTTGGTCCCCTGATACGGTCCCTGAGCCCCGCAAAGAGACCCTGGCACTGCAGGGGTGACCCCCCAACAGCAGACAAAGCAAAGGAAATCGAGACGGTCAGTTCCGCTCCCCGGAGCTCACCCTTGCCCTCTGCAGCTCGAGCAGCCGCCTGTGAAACATTTCTGTGGCCGTTCAAAGGCTCTGGAGCTGGCTGGGCCCTGGAGCCCCACAGCCGGGCCAGGGGCCCTGAGCCTCTTCCCGGGGCCGTGCAGGGAGGAGCGGGGAGGGGGCGGCGGTGCTGGTCTGGCCTGCACGTGTCCGTCTGTGGGGCCACGTACTCGTCCCCTCAGCCTCCTCCGTGGCTGCCACAAGCCAGCGCACAGACAGGCACACTCGGAGGACTCACATATGCGTGCACACACACACACACAAACACACACACACACACACACACCTGCCCCTGGTCCTCCGCTCCAACAACTTCAGCCCCCCGGCTGGGCTCCTGTCTGTCCCTTAACCACGTTAGCACCATCGTCCACACGCAGCCCCACCCGCCGGCTCTAGGGGCTCCCAAGTGGCTGCCCGCTCCTCCACAACACCCCCAAAGACGCCTGAAGCTCTGAGGCCCAGCAGAGCTCGGGCGGGCCTGGATGTGGAGGGCTCATGGGTCGCACCCCGCTCGGGGCCATTTCTGCCTGGCTCTGCCGTAGCCCAGCTGGTGACCTGAGTCTGGGGTGCCTGGCCGGGCCCTGAATCTGCCCAGCCTCTGGCCGAGCGAGGCAGCAACCCAGAACAGCCTCCTCCTGGGCTTCCTGGGGCCACGGGCGGACCCCACCCATCGGGGGCACTGACTCGGGGTCCCCGGCAGCCCCAGGCCGGGCTCTGCTGCGGGCCCCATCTCCGGCTGACCTGACTGACTAGGCCCCTCCCAAGCCGCCACCATCCCCCAGTGGTCTGGGGTGGGGGCTCCCCTCGACGGCGTTGATCGAGTTAAAATTGGATTTCTGCTCAGATTGATTATCTAATGTGATAGAAAAATATACAGTCTGGGAGCAAATTTAGATTTCAGTGAAAAAATTAAACTGTGATGGCAAGCTGTCCACTGAAGCATTAAATGCATTCTCTATATAATTATATCTCAGCACGCGGGCTCCTGCTGCTCCGGCTGCCTCCTGGCCGTCGGGACAGCAGGGGCCGGGCTGCAGGGACTTTGCCCCACAAGGACAGGAGGGAGGACACAACACCAAGACCCGCCTCCCCCGCCCCATCAGTCACCCTTGTGGCACTTCTGGAACGAGTTGCGGCTGGTGAGGAGCTCGTCTCTGTCCTGGTTCGGGCCCAGGCGGAGTCCCAACGCACAAGTCTCCCTGCTTGCACCAAGGGTCCCCCCTCCCGCCTGGGGTCCACCTGGGGACTTTCCTGAAGGAGCGAGTGCCAGGGGCAGGGTGGGTCTCCGAGATGCAGCCCCTGGACTCAGCAGAGCCAGTGACATGAGGGTCTGCCTTGGAGGGGCGACGGGTAGCGTGTCCAGCAGCCGAGAGGGACCCTCTCTGGCCCGTGTGCTCAGGTGGGCCGACTGCGTGGGTCTGCATTGCTGAGGGCGTCTGCTCTACGCTGCCCACGGGCACTGCCGCCGCAAGGCATCCCCACACACGCCTTCCACAGAAAGTGTGGGCACCCGAGACCGTCGCTATGCCATTGGCTGACAGAATAGTGGTGTGGTGATGATGGTGGTGTGACGGGGATGGTGGCGGTGACAGTGATGATGATGGTGGCGGTGATGATGATGGTGATGATGATGGTCGCGGTGACAGTGATGATGGTGATGGTGGTGATGGTGCTGATGGTGATGATGGTGCTGCCTTAGCTCCTCTCCCCCTTTTCCCCACACGAGCCTCAGAGATGCCGCTGCAGGGGTGGGGTGGGCACTGGGGTAGCACCAGAGAGGGGGAACCCTCCCTCCTCCACTAAGCTGTATTGATTTTGATCCTCACCCAGGGGTGAGGGGCTCTAGGGGCCCGGGGGCAGCTGGGATGATACAGATGCCATAGCCGTGAGGACAAGGACAGACTCAGCAACGCACAGGAGACCTACATGGGGCTGGAGAGTCCAAGTTCCCGCCCGTCTCCCGCAGCCCTGCTCCTGCCCTTTCCCCAGCCCTGCTCCCGCCCCTCTCCCGCAGCCCTGCTCCCGCCCCTCTCCCTGCAGCCCTGCTCCCACCCCTCTCCCGCAGCCCTGCTCCGGGCCCTCTCCCCACAGCACTGCTCCAGCCCCTCTCCCTGCAGCCCTGCTCCTGCCCCTCTCCCCACAGCCCTGCTCCCGACCCCTCTCTCCACAGCCCTGCTCCAGCCCTCCCCCACAGCCCTGCTCCCGCCCCTCTCCCCACAGCCCTGCTCCAGCCCCTCTATCCACAGCCCTGCTCCCGCCCCTCTCCCCGCAGCCCTGCTCCTGCCCCTCTCCCCCACAGCCCTGCTCCCATCCCTCTCCCCCACAGTCCCTCCACCTCTCCCCACAGGGGAACTGCCGCCCAGATATCCTGGCTGCTCTCCCATGGCGGCTGCGTCTCTGGACTCCATTGTGTCCATGTCTTGCTCAAAACATGGAGGGATCAGTATGGAAGCAGGGTCAGGGGTCAGGGGTCAGAGTTTGCAGCCGGCAGCCCACAGAGCCCAACACAGACCTGGGGCTCATTCTCTGGATACGGCCCCAAGGCTTCTATTCCAGCTCCTGCGAGGCACCAAGAGTCTCCCAAGGGTGTAGCCGCCTCCTCTCCCTTGATGACGGTAGCTGGGGTGTGACTGCTTGGAAGAAGCAGCCCCCCACCTCACCCCTAATTTTGTGAGGGCTCCCGACTCACCAGGCAGGCAAGAGGAAGGCTCAAGCCTCAAAGAAAAGTGCTCCGGTGAGCCCAGAGAAATGGGTGGGAGGCAGGATGGGTTTGATCCAGCACCGCATATGGTCCCCCCGAGCACTGCCAGGGCTTACTTCTGAGCACTGCCAGGTGTGGCCCAAACAGCCGGAGGAGCCGCGGAGCAGAGCTGAGGGGAAGTCTCGGCCGAGTCTTTAGCTGTATTGAGTCTTCACCGCAAACTCAATCGGCAGGCACATGAGTCAGCAAACACGAACACGATCATTAGGCGCGAGCTGTCCCGAGCACCGCAAGGGCAACCGTGAGTGCTACCTATCAATAATCACTTTAAATGCAAATTGATTAGATTGTCCAGGAGGACAAAGAAGCCCAAGAGGCCACCCTGGCCCCTCCGAGACAATCTCCTCCTCTGAGAGACGCACGGGCTGGGCAGTGACAGAGAAGAAGCGCTCGGGTCAGAGCTTCAGCGCAGCTGTGAGGAGAGAGAAGGTCACTCTGGGGCTAACGACACCCGATTCATCAACAGGGCAGAAACGAGCCAGAGCCGAGACCCGCTGCCGGGAATCTAAACTCATACAACGGCAACATGCAGAGCCCATGGGGCGATACCCGCAACCCAACACCCACCTCCAAACGAGAGCATCTCGGTAGGAAATCAGCAAGAAGACAGTGGCTGTGAGCAGAGCAACGCCAAGTGTCCTAAACTCACTTTCCAGAACATTCTGCACCACTGGCAGCCGCGTATGTTCTTTCCAAGCGCACACGGAACGTTCTCTAAGGCAGGAGGTAAGTGGGCCAGGACGAGGGATGTGAGCAGTCTGGGAAAATGCGAGTATTCTCAGGTGCGTTTGCAACCACAGCCTTGCAGAGGACGCGAGACGTCTCACCAGGGAGCAGCCCCAGGACAGAGCCCGGGGAATCCTCCAAAATGTTTGGAGACAGATGAAAGTAGAAACCGAGCAATGGAGACTCACCAGACGCGGACCAATAGCCCCGCTAGGATGGGTGTCACGGCAGAAGCCTCCCAGGGAAACACACTCGGGCGGGAAAGAGGAAAGACGCGGGCGCCTGGGGAGGGCCTGGGAGAGCACCAGGCGCAGGAGGCTACTCGGCTGAGTCTGGTTAGATCCCTGGGAACCAGGCGCTCCCCCCACACCCGTGACACCGCAGGGAACACTCCCAAGCACAGAGCCAGAAATAGCTCAGCATAGCCAGTGGGGCCCAAATGCCTCCCCCGCCCCCCAAGAATAAAAGACTCAGGTTGGCTGCTCTGAGGAGCAGCACAGAGCTGGGGAGAAACAGGCCACAGTGTCTGGGAACAGCAGGATGAATCCATGGCATTCGAGTTAGTCAAAAGTAGATGGTTTGTGGGACGCTTTTACCAGGCTAAGAAGATGGAAGAAGACTCAGAAAAAGCAACATTACGATTGTTAATGTTCAGAAATACAAAGGGCCTTGCTGCCCTTTGTGAGGTGCAGTGGGGCACCTACCTGCTTGCACACAGTAGACCTGGATGCGGTGATTCCTGAGCACTTTACATGGAGTACTCAGTGACTCCTGAGCACTTCACATGAGGTGACCCCTGGGCGCTGCCGGGTGGCCCGTAAGAAGAAAGAGCGGGAAGAAAGGAAGAAGAGAGAGAGGAAACGCAAAGGCTTGTGAGAGACTCCTGTGAATTATCATACAGCCCCCAAAGGTGAAGAACATCAATAAAATTGAAAAATTCTTAGAAGCACACGAGTTGCCAAGACCCAGACTAATTCTGAACGGATAATAATTAGTAAGGAAGCTGAATTACTAATCAAAAACCTCCCAACCGAGAACAACCCAGGACCAGATGGTTTCATGGGTGAATTCTACCAAGTATTTAAAGAATTAATTCCAACCCTGCTCAAATACTTTAAAGATTTGCTCGGGAGGGAACACTTCCAGCTAATTTTATGGGACCAGCATACTCTGATACATGCGCCGCACAAGAACACCAGGAAAAGAACATTTTAGGCCAATATTTATGATGAACTTAGGTGCAAAGATCCTCAACGAAACAGTAGCCAACAATTCAGTACCGGCAGTGCAGAGATCCCACACGTCATCAAGCGGCAGCTACTGTGGGCACAGGATGGTTTAAGGCCACCGCGGCAAAGACACAGCACGCCAACAAAACAAAGATCAGAGTCACACGCTTCCGCCAAACAGAGACCAGAGCCGCAAGCTCACGCCAACCAATCAGAGACCAAAGTCACATGCTCACGTGAACCAGAAAGCAGAAGCACATGCTCACATCAACCAATCAGAGACTGGAGTCACATGCTCACGCCAACCAGTCACACGCTTTACGCCAATCAAAGTTCAGAACCTCATGCTTACACCAACCAATCAGAGACCAGAGTTGCACGGTCATGCCAACCAATCAGAGACCAGAGTCATGCTCTCCCAACTAATCCAAATTCAGAGTCACATGCTCATGACAACCAATCAAAGAGCAGAATCACACGCTCAGGCAAACAGACCAAAGATTTGTTTGTCAGAATCACAGGACCGTCTCAGCAGAAGTGCAGAGAGCCTCTGCCGCAACCCAACGACTGTTTTTCATCGGATTTCAAGAAACCAAGTGAGGGGAATGTTGCCACGTGCAATAAAGGTGGTACCTGCGGGACCAGCTATGGTGGACAGTGAGCAGCTAGCTGTGCGAGCTCTCTGGGCTCTGAGCGGGACGAGGTGCCCACTCTCAGCATCCTCCTTCAGCTGGTATCAGAGCCTGTCGGTGCAATGAGGGAAAAGGCAGCAAAGTCAGGAAGGAGAGCGAACACTGTTTGCAGATGGTGCGCCTTATATTTAGAAACCCCCAATCTCACAAAAAGAACTGTTAAAATAACAAATAAATGCAGTAAATTTGCAGGACAGAATCAACATACACACAAAAAACCCACTTGTGTGTCTATAGACTAACTACAAACTGCTTGAAAAAGAAAGTAAGGGCTGGAGTGATAGTCCGGGCTCAGGGCCGCCCTGGTCTGATCCTGACGCTGACTGACCCCTGAGCACTGCCAGGAGGGACCCCTGAGCTCAGAGCTTGGTGTGTCCCAAAAGCTGAGAAGGAAAGAAAAGAAAAATTAAAAATAAACTAAAACCAACTTAAGAGGATGTGTGGCTAAGAAGGGGAACAAATGGCATACTGAAAAAATCTAACAAAAATAGTCGGAGAAGACACAAATAAAAGGAAATGCGCCCTACGTTTATGGCTCGGAGGAATCTGTTCCAGGTGTCCACATGATCCTACGTTTATGGCTCGGAGGAATCTGTTCCAGGTGTCCACATGATCCTACGCTTATGGCTCGGAGGAATCTGTTCCAGGTGTCCACATGATCCTACGTTTATGGCTCGGAGGAATCTGTTCCAGGTGTCCACATGATCCTACGTTTATGGCTCGGAGGAATCTGTTCCAGGTGTCCACATGATCCTACGTTTATGGCTCGAGGAATCTGTTCCAGATGTCCACATGATCCTACGTTTATGGCTCGGAGGAATCTGTTCCAGGTGTCCACATGACCCTATGTTTATGGATCGGAGGAATCTGTTCCAGGTGTCCACATGATCCTAAGTTTATGGCTCGGAGGAATCTGTTCCAGGTGTCCACATGACCCAAAGCTATCTGCAGAGCCAACGCAAACCTTACTAAAACCCAAATGAAATTTGTTGTTGGTTTTGAGCTACACCCGGCGGTGCTCAGAACTTACTCCTGGCTCTGCGCTCAGAGGTCACTTGTGGCTAGGTTTGTGGGACCATGTGGGATGCCGGGGTCTGAAGCTGGGTAGGCTGTGTGCAAGGCAAGCGCCCGACCTGCTCTACTCTCTGACAATCAAGAGAAAAGATATACAGAAATAAAAGTTTTAGGGCTGAGCGACAGCACAGTGGGTGGGGCACTTGCCTTCAGGCACTTCCAGGAATGATCTGTGAGCACAGAGCTAGGAGCAATCCCTGAACATCTCCAGGGGTGCTCCCCATCCCACCCCCCCCCAAAGAAATGAAAAGCTCTAGGAGTCACGAGGAACAGAAGACCCTGGAGTGGCCACAACGATCCTGGAGTGACCAAGAGAAGCCGAGTCGTCCTGGTTTCACTCAAGTTCAAGGACACCTCACCAAGCCACAGCGACGGTGGCTGTGGTCTCCAAACACACACGGTCCAGGTCACGGAGCAGAGCCCAGAGGCCGCCCGCAGGCAGCAGCGGGCCAAGCAGGACACACTGCACCTGCGGTCAGGGAGGCCAATAGGCCTGGGCACCTGCCACCGCAGATGGACTTGGCCACACAGCACCAGGCGCAGAGCAGGGCAGGGACGCACAACAGGCTTGGTCACTGCCTGCCCATGGAAGGTGTCACCGGCTAAGCTCATGACAGCGCCGAGCACCACCTCCACGGGGCCACCTTCTCTGCTTCTTGACTCGGGTCTGATGTGCTGCCGCTTGGGCCTGGCGACAGGGATTTGTGTCCCCGCCGCCTGTTCTGTGTCTCCAGACTCTTGTCCTCTTTCTTGTTTCACATTTTGTCTCCCCAAACCACGTTCCGTCAGTCTTCCGCAATGATTTTGATTGCTTACATGCATTTTGTTATTTCTGTTTGTTGCTGCACTCTAAGATCCCCAAGTCCTAGCTCACGAGGAAAACTGTGTTTATTGTAGTATCTATATGTAAGTCACAAAACTTTGCGATTTTATTCCCCTAGACCTTGTACTCACTCATTACAAGTGGGATTGCGGGTTTTCTTTTAAATATGAGGCATCTTTTTATTACTGTTTTTAAATCGTATCTGCATTCCACTTGGAAAGCACCAAGGCTATTCAGCCTCACCTCATAATAGATGCTCTCCCTCCTGACCTATGGTGTGTGGTCAGGAGTCGCACACACACACGCGCACACACACACACATACGCACACACACACGCATGCAGTCCTGGAGGGCTTGTTTTTTCCACGGTTCTTGCTACTGAGCCGTGTCACGCGGAGCAGCCAGGAGCTGTCCGTATGCAGAGCCATGAGCCGTGTCACGCGGAGCAGCCAGGAGCTGTCCGTATGCACAGAGCAGCCAGAAGCTGTCACCGAAGCCCAGCTGGCGGCTGCATGGGCAGTTGGGCGGAAACTGGGTGTGGGAAGGGCTGGGGACGGAGCCTTTGCCCAGAAGAGGACGGGCGTCCTGGCGCCTGCGGGAGCCCCTCTGTGCCCGCTGGCCGTGGTGCTAGCCTGTCCCCCCCAGTGCATGCAGCCCTGGGACACAGGTGGGGGACCAGCACAGGGGTCTGCCCTGCTGACCTCATGCATCAGGCTTCTGGAGAGCCGGGAGTGACCATTGTCTGAAGCGAGCAGGACACGGGCACTGCGGCTCTTGCCTTGGTCATGCCAGGCCCCTTCTCGGTTCCCTGCTGCCCCTCACACCCATACTCGCGGTCAGTGTGTGACCATGGGCCACACTGATCCAGAAGCACTGTGCCGTGACCGGGCGCCCGCTGGCCCTGCTGAAATGTCCCTCCCTGCTCCCGGCCTGCTCCGCCCCTCCCACGGCCGCCCCGTGCTTCCTCCTCTCTGGCAACGGTGTCCCGGCCCCTGTGAGCCAAGGCCATGGGGGGAGCGGGGATGTGTGCTGGAGACGCCCTTACTGCATGCTGGAGACCCCCAAAGCCCCTGCAAGGCGCGAAGCCGCTGGGCCCTGCTGGGAGGGAGCGCGCAGACCCCGCCTGCCGAGGGCTGTGTGGATAACTGACCGTGTGAGTACCGATTGTGTGTGGTACCGACCTTGTGTGGAATACCGTGTGTGAATAACGACTGTGTTGATAACTGACCGTGTGTGTACCGATTGTATGTGAGTACCGACTGTGTGTGAATACCTGTGTGAATACCAACCGTGAGTGACCTTGTGTGAATACCAAACGCGTGTGAATACCAACTGTGTATGAAAACCAACCATATGTGAATACTGACCATTTGTGAGTACTGACTGTGTGTGAGTGGGTGAATACCAACCGTGTGTGAATAGCACCTGTGAGTACTGGCTGTGTGTGAATACTGACCAGGTGTGAAAACCAACCGTGAGTACTGACCGTGTGTGACCATCTGGACGAAACGTTGCCTTTGCTCCTTCCCTGCAGGTTGTTGGCCATTCGGCGTCTCAGAGGGTGCTGGCAGCTGCGGCTTGGGGGCAACCCCCAGGCTCGGGTGGGGACCATGGGCACCTTCTAAAAAGGGCCTGACAGCTTGTTCTTTGGTCCCCATGGAGTGCAGCGACTTTCTGTCCATCTGCCCAGCTGGCAGGGCGCCCTCACTCTCCGAGTCCTGCTGCACACACGGGCCGCCTCCATCGTGCCTTTGCGCTTGAAACAGCTGCTTCTCACACTTGATGGAGTTTCCTCAAGAGCCAAGCCCTTCTCTGTGGTTTTAGCAGAGCCAACATCTGGCCTACCCTTGACCCCAAGCCTCCTGATCCTTGACCCTGGCTCTGCCTGGCTTGGGCCCAGCTCCTGACTTGCCCCAGGCGCCTGAATCCACTCTGAGACTCTGAGTGAATCGGGTGTCTGGGCGCCTGTCGGGTTACGGACCCGAGGTGGGAAGAGGGGTCATAGAGACCATGACTGTGTGTGTGCATGAGTGTGTACAAGTGTGTGAGTCATATGAGTATGTGTGAGTCCATGTGGGTGTGTGGCTATGTATGAGTGCTGTGTATGTCTCATGTACGAGTGTGCATGAGTGTGTGTATATGCTGTGTGTGTGAGTATATGTAAGTATTGTGAGTGTGTTGAGTGTGTGTATGGAGTGTTGTGTGTATTGTGAGTTCACGTGTGTGAATGTGTGTGTATGAGTGTTGTGAGTGTGTATGTCCGGCTGACACTCAGCAGAACTTTCCCGCCCAGCAGGAATGGCTGAGGACAGCACCAGAATGAATCTGTGTCCGAGCCACGAGGTCACGGCAGGGAGCTCGGCCGTGGTCAGCTGAGACCTCGGGTGGTGCAGCTAGGAAACCTTGAGCCCCGAGACGCCTGAGCCCCCTGGCTGGCAGAGGAGGCCACGTCTTGGGGCCCCCAGGAGCCCCTTCCGACAGATGGGTGTCAGGGGCTGCAGCGCCAGAGGTCAGCAGGCCCTGGGTGGCAGGAGCGAGCCCGCAGCCGTCTGGAGAGCGAGACGGCCCAGAGGATATTGGAAGGCAGAGATGGGTGATAGCGGGCAGGCAGCAGATAAGACGGATATTAGAGGCTGGGGCCAGTCCGGGCACCTGCGCTCCTCACGGAGCTCCTACACAGCCCGGAGCTGCCCCGGAGTCGAGTCTGGGGTCTCCTGAATCTGCTCCAGAGAGGAGGGTCATCGGGATCTCAGGCATGGCTGGCCCCACTGGGCTCAGCGTCCCTGGGCAGTGTGGTGGGCCCGGGGAAATGAGCCTCCGGGCTCCCCACTGTCTGCTGGCAGTGACAGATTGAGTTTCTAAGTGCCCGTTAAGACACTGAGCATCTAAGTGGCTGTTTCGGCAACTTTGCGGGCAGGTCGATACCAGACGGCGTCCCCACTGCCCTCGGAGCTGATCGTATGATCCGTCAAAAGCCAGCAACACACGCACCGCCCTGGACCGAGAGCCGTAGGTGAGGTCTCGGGTGCTCTGCCAAGGCAGCACAGAGGCCCACAGACCCCAGAGCAGGAGCCACGGCTGCCTCCCCCGCCGATGTCCCATGTGACACAGCGCCTCTCTGTGTCTCGGCTCCCGTTTCTGGAGAGGATTGTCAGCACTGAGCTTCAGGAGAGGCGAGGGCTTCCAGGAGGAGGGTGTGGCCCTAGATTTGGACAGTGAGGGCTGAGGGTGAGCAGGACAGTGTGGCTGGGATATGGGGACCCTACATTTTTTGTGCCTGAAAGCTCCTTGCTCAGAGCTGCAACCCGATGGCTGAGACCTCATAGCTGAGACCCCATAGCTGAGACCCCCATGGCTATGTCTTGCTCAGACCTTGCTCGGGTGACCTGGCTCCATTCGTGGGCAGGTTGGGGAGGGTAGGGGACAGTCCACAGGTGCCTGGCCCAGGAGCAGCCTGAAGAGCAGGAGAGGGAGGGCCCAGCCTCAGCCCAGCCACCCTGTGAGGTCCCATTGGCCCCAGGCCGTGTCCGTACAAAATGCCCAGCTGCCTGCCCCTGGACACATCACACAGACTGATGGCCACTCCCAGGGCCTGGGGCTAGCTGTCCGCTGCTGCCCCTGGTGCCCCCAAGCCCCGAGCTTCTCAGGGAGAAGTGGGTCAGCACCAGGCACTGACTTCCTGTCTGTGGAGATGAAGGACCGGCTGCCCTGGCGTGTCCCCCCAGAGGACACAGCCAGGCCCAGGTGTGCAGGGAGCCAGCCCGTCCCTGGGCCTGACCCCACCTCCCACACCCCACACGTGCCCTGCAACACCCCACACGTGCCCTGCAACACCCCACACATGCCCTGCACACACCTGCACACACCTGCACACACCCCCACACGTGCCCTGCACACATCCCACACACATGCCCTGCACACACCCCACACATGCCCTGCACACCACCTGCACACACCCCACACATGCCCTGCACACACCCCACACGTGCCCTGTACACACCCCACACATGCCCTGCACACACCCACACGTGCCCTGCACACACCCCACACATGCCCTGCACACACCCCACAATGCCCTGCACACACCTGCACATAACTGCACACACCTGCACACACCCCACACGTGCCCTGCACACACCTGCACACACCCACACGTGCCCTGCACACACCTACACACACCCCACACGTGCCCTGCACACACCACACATGCCCTGCACACACCCCACACATGCCCTGCACACACCCCACACATGCCCTGCACACACCTGCACACACCCCACACATGCCCTGCACACGCCCCACACATGCCCTGCACATACCCCACACATGCCCTGCACACACCCCACACATGCCCTGCACACACCCCACACATGCCCTGCACACACCTGCACACACCCCACACATGCCCTGCACACGCCCCACACATGCCCTGCACATACCCCACACATGCCCTGCACACACCCCACACATGCCCTGCACACACCCCACACATGCCCTGCACACACCTGCACACACCCCACACATGCCCTGCACACACCCCACACATGCCCTGCACACACACCCACACATGCCCTGCACACGCCCCACACATGCCCTGCACACACCTGCACACACCCCACACATGCCCTGCACACTGCACACACCTGCACACACCCCACACGTGCCCTGCACACACCTGCACACACCCCACACATGCCCTGCACACACCCCACACGTGCCCTGTACACACTCCACACATGCCCTGCACACGCCCCACACATGCCCTGCACACACCTGCACACACCCCACACATGCCCTGCACACCCCCCACACGTGCCCTGCACACACCTGCACATACCCTACACGTGTCCCGATACCAGCCCAGCGCGTCTCCCAGACACGCCTGTGGTGAGAGGGAGGGCGGCCGGCCTGTCTCCCCAGGAGCTGAAGCCCCCGGCCCTCGACCACAGCAGCGCTTGTCTGCCGCCCCGAGTAAAGCTGCAAGCAGCCATGGCCGGTGCAAACAACACAGGCCAACACCTAGCCCCACCGGCGGCCGCCTTAGTAAAAAGAAAATAACTAATTTCCAAACATTATGCCTCCCTGACCCAGCCGAGGCCGCGCGCCTGTCGACTCCCGTGCCGGTGCGCAGATCCTGCAGGCTGAAGAAATCATTAGATGCTTAGTAGGCTAATTATTCTGTGAATAAAATCAAACAGAATCAAGTAATTAGCCAGCAGATAGAGGCTTCGAGTCTGGTTCCACAGAGGTCTGCGGGGCCAGCGAGCCTGGGGTCCCTCCTGGGGACACGCTGAGAGCAAGTGTGGGGGGGGGAGGCCCTCAGCCGACACTGGGGGAGACTGGGCTGTGGCTTTGCAGGGGCCGCCTCTGTCCATCTGACGGCGCCCTGCCCCTGTGGAGCCCCTCGGCTCCCACGTGCCAGAGGCTGACCCAGTGGAGCCTGTTGGTTTTCCGTCCAGCACGGTGGCCACTGAGCCTGGAGCGGGTTGGGGGCCGCTCTGAGCTCTCTGCCAGGCTCAGACGGGGGAGACCGACGCTGGTCCTGTCTGCAGAGCTGGGCCCTGCTGTAGGCGGACGCCGAGGTCTCAGCTGCATGGTCTGGGTAGCTTGGCTCGGGGCCGTGGGGGCCTCTCCGCAGCCCGGGGGCTTCTGTGGGGAAGCAGCTGTGGGCCCATGGGTCCAGCTGAAGCCCCAGCCCGGTGGGTTAGCGCCATCCTGGAAGGTCCCAGAGCCACACAGTATTGGGGAGACCACCAGAGAGCAGAGACCGCACTACAGATTCAGGCCCAGTAGAGGGCGTTGGCCACCTGGCCGGGAGGGAGGGCTGTCAGGCCAGGGCAGCCCAGGGCTCAGGGCTCAGGACACAGAGCACAGGTAAAGGGCAAAGGGCAAGGGGCACAGGGCAAAGGGCACGGACACAGAGTGCAGGTACAGTCGAAGTGTTCCCATTCTGGCCAGAGTTTGGATAACAAATGCTCCAACCCCAGCTGCTGCCCTGCCCCGCTACCTACCCTGCCCTACCCAGCCCTGCCCAGCCCCTGCCCTACCCTGCCCTGCCCCTTCCAGCATATTCCAGCCCATTCAGCCCAATCTAGCACATTCCAGCACATTCCACGAGGACGAGGAGCAGAAGCTGGAGCATAGGGCCTGGGAAACAGTGCTCCGTGGTGGCGACCGCCTGTGGTGGTGGCTGCTCCGTGGTGGTGACCGCCCCGTGGTGGTGGCCGCCCGTGGTGGTAGGCCACTGGGTGGTGGCCGCTCCGTGGTGGTGGCCGCTCCGTGGTGGCGGCCGCTCCGTGGTGGTGGCCGCTCCGTGGTCGGTGGCTGCTCCGTGGTGGTGGCCGTCCCCAGTGCCCGGGCCACAGGTGCCACTGTGCCTCCCCAGGTGTGTGCGGCGCCGGCGGAGTCGGTGCCTGGCAGCCCCCGCAGTCCCGAGGGGCTCCGTGAGGTTCCTACTAAGCCCCAGCGAATGGAAACACATGTTCATCCTCCTAAACAAGCCCAGGATACGCTTTTCCCTTCCCTCCCGACCGCAGGTAAAAATACCGCCTGGGGCCAAGAGAAGATGAGCGGGCGCCGATGGCTCCCCTGCCGCCTCTGTGAGGCCCTGGAAAGGAAGAAGAAAGGAAAAACCACTGGTGAAGGGCTCAGAGACCTCGGGGAGCGGGGCAGGGCTCCCCCTCAGAGAAGCCAAGATGGAAATGCCTTTAGGAGGCTCGAACAACAGAACAGCAAATTGCAACAGAAAATTGGGTCTATTATTTTTAACTTCAGCACGGAGACGGAATAAATGTTTTTCTGTGAAGGAAAGCAGGCGGTTCTCTCGCCAGTCTCGGCTTGCAGAGTGCGGCGTGCCAGGCCAGAGAGGCAGGGCTGGGCGACGGAGAGGACCAGGCGGAGCAGGGGCCGAGGCAGTAGGTCAGCCACACACCCAGAGCGGCCACGGGTGGTCAGCTGGGTCAGGTACAGTCCAGGCCCGGGCTGGGTTTACGCTACTTGTCTATGAGGGGAGAGACCTTTAGGGCCTGCCTCGACGGTCAGGGCTGGCTGCTGTCTCAGTCCCAGCACAGGAGCCGGGTCCTCAGATGGGGCGGAGGAGGTCCTGAGAGCGGGCGGGTCCTGGGAGCGGGCGGGTCCTGGGAGCGGGCGGGTCCTGGGGGCGGGCGGTCCTGAGAGCACTAGAACTCACAGCACACATGGCCACGGAGCCCACAGCAATGCTGCCACGGAGCCCATATAGCCGCCGCCACAGTTCGGGGTGCTACACATGTCCACTAGAAACTCTCGGGTCCCAGGCCTCTGAAGGCGAGCTGAGCCAGACGGGGGTGGAGGGACATGGTCAGCTTCGCGCCAGGAGAGGCCGCTGTTCAGGGGTCAGTGACAGGGTCTGGCTCCTCCCAGGCCGGCCCAGCTCACACCTGGTGGCACACCTCAAGGTGACTGAGCAATGGGTTCGCAACCGATCACGATCACGAGCTCTCGTTGACCTCATCTATTTGCTAGAGCGGGCACCAGTAATATTCCATATGTCCTGTCTCATGCCAGTAGAGCTAGGGGCAGCCTAGTTACAGGAACATAAAGAGCCTCAAACCATTATATTAGGTCATGGGAATGACCATAATTGTACTGGTATTTGGCATATCAAATACAACAATACGGGCAAGTGCTTGCCAGGGCTTGCTGCGCGGGAGGGGCAAACTCTTTATAGTCACCTCCAAATAAAAAGCATTTATTGATGAACCGCGCGTCGCTGAGCCGGCTTATGGCTGGTCTGCTGGGTGGGCTTGACAAGAGGGAAGTCCAGGTTGAAATGGCGCACCCGTGGGAGGAGGGGGTGGTCTGGCTTGTTGTGAGGTTCTTCTGTCTGGTGGCGGGCCAGGGCTAGAACCTGCTGTGCCTCCCCGAGTGCCTCATGAACGCCAGTACAAGAGAGTGAGGAGCAGCTCTGCCCCATGCTCCGTTGAGAGAGTTCCGTACCAGCATACCTGGGCTGGATTGAGGAAATAGCTGCTGCAGGGCGGGTGTCGGCGATTCAGGCTGTGATGGTCTGGTCTGCTGGGTGGAGTTCTTGACGAGACGAAAGTCCAAATGTGGGTACGGCGGCGTACCAGGAGTGAGTGGGGTGGTCTGGCTTGTTTGAGGCTCTGCCGAGGTATAAGGCAACGACAAAGGCCAAACTCCACCCCCGGTGACGGCTCCCCTGC